>BROE01000021.1:16756817-16839317 GCA_036571765.1 Plecoglossus altivelis | reverse complement strand
AGAGAGAGTATTGGGGGTTACGACAGTATAATTAAGGACACTGTCTCTGGTTTGGTGTATATGTGTGTGCATGTTGAAAAGGAGGACTGCAATGGTAGAGCTTTGTACAAGATGACCTTTATAGCTGCAGCAGGTTATCACACACACGCGCGCGCGCTCACCCATCACACCACACACTGCAACAGGGCGTGCTTCAGTTCAGACTCTGTAGGGCTTGGTTATCCAACTGCACCAACCTGTCTCAATCCTACGGCATCCTTCACCTCTGGTCTGGTCTCTCTTTCACCCTGTCTCTGTCTTCCTCTCTCTCTCTCCTTATATCCTTGCCCCTCTATGTTGCTCTCTCTCTCTCTATCCCTCTCTCATGCCTACTCTCTCCTTCCTTGTCTCTCTCTCTCTCTCTCTCTCTCTCTCTCTCTCTGTCCCCCCCCCTTTCTCCCTCTCTCTCACACACACACAGGTGTCCCCCAGCATACAGTGAGCATGGGAGGAAATGGAACAAACCAGATTTTTGTTTTGTTTTGCTGACTCATGCTCAGGTAACAGACTATGAAATTGACCTTGTATTTTCTGTTGTCTAACTCCATGCCCAGTTTCCCTAACATACCTAAATACATTCCCATAATGTCAAAATACAGATGTACCTGCTGGATTAGCGTGAGCCGATAATCTGACATATTATTCAAGTGCTTTTCAAAGTTTCCCAGTCAAAGCATGTAGGGCTAGATAGCATTCCCGGACTGTCACCACACCCGGTCGTAGGCAGAAAGAACATTCTAGAGTCTCTTCTCAAGGATCCACGTGGTCGGGCTGGTTGAACGGAACCCAGAATCGATGATGTCAAACCTGCAGTGCCCCCTGAAGGTGACAGAAAGGGTGGAAGAAGGAAAGACAGGGGCTGGTAGAGCTAGAGAGACAGTGAGAGACACAGAAATGGACAGAGTTAGTTAATCGAGCGGTTAGTGTACAACATAACACATACTCGGGCTAGGGTGCTCTTGTCATACAAAGTTTTTTTTCAAAGGAGGTTGGCTTTAATGGGAAGCCCAGCAAGTAAATGAGAGATGGCTTGAGTGGTCGGAGGAGAGATAGAGAGAGAGGGAGAGAGCAAGCGAGCAAGAGAGAGAAATAGACAGAGATGGAGAGAAAGAGAGTGAGAAAGAGAGAGAGAGAGAAATAAACAGAGAGAGATAGAGAGAGCGAGAGAGAGAGAAAAATAGAGAGATAGAGGGATAAAGAGTGAGAGAGAGAGACAGTGATGTAAAATATAACCTTGAAGAGATAAGAAGCTCTGAGTGCACAATGCAGGACCTAATAGACAAGTGGTCCCTAAGCACTCCCTCTCTGTCTCCCACACACATACAACCTTTAGAAAAAGCAATACCAATAAAGTTTAATACGATTGAATTCAGCTTCAGTTGCTGTTTGTTTCTGGGTTCTTTGTCCCACTGTCGGTCATGTCTGGCTTTGCATCCGTTGAATGTCTACACTCACCAAGGAGGTTTTACTTTGCCGTATATGTTTTCAGTCATTGAATTACTGCCTAATGCACCATACTGTATGTTTGGAAGCGTCTAGTTGACAGGATAACTGTTTACAGTTGACAGAACTGTCACGTCATCTAAGAAGTCTAGGGAAGTAGCCATGACTACAGTTCTGTCATTGTGTTCTTCAGAAGACGCGGGATGCTTTGAATCATGGCTGCATCTGTGTTTTTCTTCATTCAGTTTCACCTGTCTTCTCTTCCTATCCTCCCATCATACTTCTTAAACCTTTCCTGCTTTTCTTCAGGCCTAACAAGTGGTTCATGGCCATGTGCTGGTTCTGCAGGTGTGGTCCTTTGTCTGCTGGTCCTCACGTGTTTTTCACAATGTTTTGTGATCTGCTTGGCTGTTTGTGGTGAGGTTAGCTCATCAGAAACACTGACAGTTCCTCAATTCAGCAATCCTCTGTTGCTGACCTGGACATGCCCAGATCCTGGCCTTAGCTCGCCAGAGAAAGAAACCCTTATTAATAATATTGATCATAAGTTGTATCGGATGAGGATTGCCAGGAGTGATGAATCATGCTGTCACACAGGTCTGTGTTGTGTGGGTCCCACCACACAACTCCCTTCAGAATGGCTCTCCCTCATTCATTCCGGCTGTCAGCGAGGGCTTAAACCCGAACCTATCCATCAGATCAGGTTGTGTCATAACCACCCCTGCGCTGTCAGCGGTTGGAGCTCGTCAAACAAAAGCCCTGCCTTGAACGAGGCGGCTTGAAGAAGAGAAGCTGCACAATGTGCTCATGTTCACTTCCAGGACTTGTTCACAGCAAAGGAGAGGAGGTGAGGGGAAGGAGAGTTCCTATAGGTGTGTGTTTGGATCTCTCTCTCTTTCTCTCTCTGTCTGGAGACATTTCTGGGTCTCATCTTGGCCCAGATACAGCTCCCCAAACCCCCAGGAGGAGGAGGGTAGAATGAGTTCAGGGAGTCCTGTTCATTAAGTGGAACACCACTGTCCACCCTCTGATGCCATTATGTCATACCTTTCTGTATTTATAGACACATATACGTCTATGCATACGTACTATATGTCCATTTAAAAGTAGAACAATTGGTTAATCTGCTACGATGCAATTGAGGCAGACTAGTTGTCGCGGCGTGGTGGCATAATATGGCTCACCTGTTATGTGGCTGTTTTGTGCAGTGTGCTGATGTTGGCACTGGCCTTGATTGAAAGGTTACAGTGAGCCGCCTGCAGACCACAATTCACTGTCATGTTTAAGACCCTGCCGCACACTCCTGCTTTATGCATATATTAAACAGCCTGCCAGTTTGTGTCATGTACAAATTTACGGCTGGGGTACGCCCCCATCACACACAAATACACAGACACACTACTCTCTCTCTCTCCCTCTCACTCTCTCTCTTTCTGCATGAAAAAGAACACGAGGTAATGCCAAACATTTCAACACAAACTATTACAGTGTGTGACTGTACAATTAAGTGTCTGGACAAAGTGTCCTGTTCTTATAGTCTGTAGATAAAAAAGTATATCAAAAGGTTTGTCGAATAACTGGGCTGACACATGATGCTGCGGGTTTCGTTGAACCGGTTCCGCCCATTCGCGAGATGCGTCTCCTTTAACGTTAAAGTCTAGGAGTGGCGGAAGAGAGAGCGCAAAGCGAGATGGGCGAGGCGCGCGCAGGGGCTCTTTGTATGCGCGGCAATGTCCAACTGCAGCCCGTGCGTCTTAACGCCAACTGCTTGAATGATGGCAAATTGTGATAGACATGGGCAAAGCCGGATGTATAGGGGATCGTGAGAAGATGAGAAACCCATTTCAAATTCGGTGAAACCGCGGCCAGGGAGAAAAAGGAATACTGAAGTGCGTTTCTAGGCTTGTTTTTCCTTGGAAGACCGATTGGATACATGTGTCTCGTCCCCAGCCCAACCGCAGCAGGGTGATTTTCGGCACTGTGCATGTCTTTCTCTGAATGATATATATGTCTAGACAGTGAGTAACTTCGAGGCTGCTTCTACCAGCCTTTCCAGTGAGATAATGCATGGAGCCTGTTGTGCTATCTGCCCATGATCCTCCCTGAGAGGGGGGTGTATTGGCGTGAGCATGTCTGACAGCACCTGCTAGACTACTCTCCAAAACACTATTGCGAAGACACGCATTTTTATACCTTCAATTGGGATGTGCATGCAAACTTCCTTCTGAAATCATCAGAAAGTTCAGTGTCCCCCCACAGTCAGAATTGATGTATCGCGATATGTCCTAGAATAACAACTTGTTATTGATATACTTGTCGTTTATGGCTATGTATCATCAGATAAACAGGGGTTTTGAAAATGAAGAATGCTAGATTCATCTTTAATCTCACAACCTAAAAGAAAGAACCACGACCTGTTTAAGAGCAAACGGGTGTAATGTATTTCGTTTTAGAAAATAATACTACTCAGGTTGTTCCTTGGCAGTACGTCTAGATGCCTCTTCAAACCTTATGTCTTTGCAGATATTAGAAAACAAGGACAACCTTTGCGGCTAATGCAGTCAGCGTCATGTTCTCAGGAAGAGTCGTCATATCGTGCTGATTGTAGCATTTTTTATACCATATTTCAGGACCCGCTGTGAGGAAAACACAACAGGCTACGACGCTTATTCAGCGCTACTCGTCACCTCAGAACGCGTATCTACTGGTCGGGGATGGAGGGGAGGTAGGAGGGAGGTGGCGTGGGCTCCGCTTCTTCCTGATTCACCTCTTCTCCCGTATTTCTGTGCTCCCGCTTTCGGGTTGCTGCAGAGCGGGGGGCTCCGGTGATGTATGGAGGGCTGTCAAAGGCAGGCTCGATGTTGACCGTGGGAGCTGAATTATTGCTACTGTAGATTGTTCTCCAATGGGCCCAACGTGCGTTTTTATCCGTGGACAGACGACATCCCCCAAATCGTAAACAACTCCTTCCACTCTGTGCGCAGGTGCCAATATAAACAGGTAAGAATCTATTGCATGCAACGTCAGATTAAACGTGCTATGCATGCCTAGAAGATGATGCCATGAGTTGGAATTAAATTGCTTTCATTGTGTGTGATTTCTCAGACAAAACTGTAGCCTATGCAGATGTCGAACTTTTTTTGTAAATGCACTTCTTCATGCAGTTCTGAAAAAAGTTTCGAAGTTGGTTAAACGCTTGTTCAACAGTGACTGCGCTTTTCAGCCAGATTTAAACCTGATAATGCCAACCAATTTGTCTGCATGTTAATATTTCATACAGAGCTCTTAAATAATGCAATGAAAATTCCCCTTGGCTGCAGCTGTCCTTGCCAGATCAAATGTGCCAAATCGAATCTGCATAATTCAAGAATCAACAATGACCATCAATGGTTCATGCATTTTTGTGATCTGGTCCAAAGCTCAGATTCCTTTCTTGGGTCTTATTGTAGACTAATGCGTGTTTAGGCTTTTATGCACTGCACAGACATACAGAATTGGAAAAGGATACTTAGTCTCCATTCCATTGAGATTGTATGGAGCACTTAACAGATAATTTGGTTTGTACTTTGTAATTGCACCCTATGAGGATTATAAAGTATTACTGAGAAGCATATTGATCTACTGGTCATATGAAATAGAGCTGATAACCCAATACATGCAGACGCAAAGGAGCCAGTGCCCTCAAAAATGTTTTTACCCCCAGATTATTTTCAAAATTCAGTATTCATGCTTGGCAATTATGACATTTTTACAACTTAACATGATTTATACAAATACGATTTTTGCATCATAACTGCGACGTTTAACTGGTCTCTCTTTCGTCCCCTGTCCCCTGTCCTTGGTTTAGCTAAGCCACTCCGTTTTCCTGCGTCATCTCCCATCCCGCCTGAAAGCTGCAGGTTCCATCGGCCTCGAGGATGACGGTTGCCACGGGCGACCCTGCCGACGAGGCGGCGGCACATCCAGGTGACCCTTACGACCCCGAACCGGACCACGAGTGCTGCGAGAGGGTGGTCATCAACATTTCAGGCTTACGCTTCGAGACTCAGCTCAAGACCCTCTCCCAGTTCCCAGAGACTCTGCTGGGAGACCCCAAAAAGAGGATGAGGTACTTCGACCCTCTAAGGAACGAATACTTTTTCGACCGAAACCGTCCAAGTTTTGACGCCATCCTCTACTACTACCAGTCAGGAGGGAGACTACGGCGGCCTGTTAACGTGACTTTGGACATTTTCTCAGAGGAGATCCGCTTTTACGAGCTGGGCGAGGAAGCGATCGAGATCTTTCGGGAGGATGAGGGCTTCATAAAGGAAGAGGAGCGGCCTCTGCCTGAGAATGAGTTCCAGAGACAGGTGTGGCTGCTGTTTGAGTACCCGGAGAGTTCGGGCCCAGCTCGCATCATCGCCATCATCTCCGTCATGGTCATCCTCATTTCCATCGTCAGCTTCTGTCTGGAGACGCTGCCCGTCTTTCGGAACGACGAGGAGGAGATGCACAAAGTGTACCAGCCCTTCTCCAACACCACCTCCTCCTACACCTCCACCTACTTCACCGATCCCTTCTTCATCCTGGAGACCCTCTGCATCATCTGGTTCTCCTTTGAATTCCTGGTGAGGTTCTTTGCCTGTCCCAGCAAAGCAGGCTTCTTTGGCAATATCATGAACATCATAGACATTGTGGCCATCATCCCTTACTTCATCACCTTGGGAACAGAGCTGGCAGAAAGGCCAGAGGACGGACAGGCGGGTCAGCAGGCCATGTCGCTGGCCATCCTCCGCGTCATCCGTCTGGTCCGGGTGTTCCGTATCTTCAAGCTTTCTCGCCACTCCAAGGGGCTGCAGATCCTGGGTCAGACTCTGAAGGCCAGCATGAGAGAGCTCGGCCTGCTCATCTTCTTCCTCTTCATCGGGGTCATCCTCTTCTCCAGCGCCGTGTACTTCGCAGAGGCCGACGAGGCCGAATCCCAGTTCAGCAGCATCCCAGAAGCCTTCTGGTGGGCCGTGGTGTCCATGACGACTGTGGGCTACGGGGACATGGTGCCCACCACCATCGGAGGGAAGATCGTGGGCTCCTTGTGCGCCATCGCTGGCGTGTTGACCATCGCCCTGCCTGTGCCTGTCATCGTGTCCAACTTCAACTACTTCTACCACCGCGAGACGGAGGGTGAGGAGCAGGCGCAGTACCTGAATGTACCCAGCGTGCCTAAGGTGGACTCAGCCGAGGACCTGAAGAAGAACGGGCGGAGCGGGAGCGGCTCCACCCTGAGCAAGTCTGATTACATGGAGATCCAGGAGGCAGTGAACCACAGCACGGAGGACTTCCGCCCTGAAAGCCTCAAAACGGGCAACTGCACCTTGGCCAACACCAATTATGTCAACATCACGAAGATGCGCACGGATGTATAACCTGGGCTGGAGATGGACCACGATAGTTGGGATGCGGGAGGAGGAGGACGCTCCGGGGGAGTGACGTAATGGATCAGTGACCTCGCCCTTGTTCCCTTCTGTGTTTTGGAGAGTCCAGTTTTGTGAACCTCTGCTGGGAGAAGGTGACCAATAGAGGGGACAATGACCTCCACTTACCGTGGGTGCGCCCACTCCCCCCTAGAACCACCATTCCACCCCCTCGATGGGACATTTTCAGTGTCTGCATGGAGTAAGTCTTAACTGCGTGACTGTTCCTGCTAGTTAAAGTAGCCAAATAGTAGCCTAATAACCAATATTTACAGCATAGAGGAACCGCTGATTGCTCAACTTTCTCCTCCGTTTTCTGTTTGGAAAACTCTTGGGGGAAGTCACTTCCTTAACGCTCAACTTGACAGGAGTGGAATACAACAGCACAACAAGCTGAGTGGGACTGAGGGTTTAAGATGAACTCGACTCCACGGCTATTACAACTGCCAACATGATGAGAATCAGCTCCTCCTGGCGCCCTTAACCCTTTCCAGCCCACCACCGCCAACCAAGCAGTACAATCGAGTCGGACAAAATTAGAGCCACGTCACCGAGGTTGCAGGCATGGGACATTCCGAGAGACAGAAAGTGTGTGAGAGAGGGAGAGAGAGAGAGGTATTTGGAAGAAAAAAAAGAAACTTAGGACTGTTTGACCACAATGGTCACTTTCACTCTGACTAAAAGTGTCTCCTCATTAAGGACTTGAGAACAGTAACATTCCACCCCCACATTATGACGTCATTGGATTGCTGGATTTTTCTGATTTGTCGGATTATGCTATCACCCCTACCATGGACTGTTTCTACTGAGAGTTTCCGGAAGATGAGATTGATGGAAACCGTAGCTCCTCCTCGCCCTCTCTCCTTGGCCATGGGAGACTAGTCGTGGGAGTGGTCAGTAAGATCCCTCTCAAAGCTGAGTGAATGTGTTTATTTATTATTTATATGTGTACATGTTATTGGGTATTTGTATTTATTTATTTATTTGGTATTTGTTTGAATGTCTATTCCAGGGATATGATGCGTGTTCTTTTTGTGTACAGGTTGCATTCCTGTTTTTGTATGACTGTGAAAACACCCAAGTGTATAAGGGAAAAAACGCATAGCTAGTTTGTATGGACAGTTCCATAGACTGTGTGTTTCTCTCCCAGTATGCCATTCATCTTCTTTCCCTCAAGTGTCTCTTTATCCTACAGCCAGTTCCACTCTAATGGACTAGTGTACCATATGTCACCACTGCCCAGCAACCACTGTCCCAGCTATCTACTTCATAGCATTCCATGTTTGTAGTAATAGACTGCCAGAATTGTCTTCATAACTAAGCAGTAGTTATAAGCAGTAGCACACCAGTGAAAAGACAGTTCAAGAAGGGTTGATGTGGTTTTTGTTGTCAATTTGTTTCTAAAACCAAAAGGTTGTTTATACGCATGAGCCGAGAGAGACGTTTCTTTATTTTGAAATGCACATTTAACCTGTTGTACAGGTCAATTATAATTGACAAGCTAAACGAATCAAAGCGAACACAATCTTACGCCAACGTTTGAAAAGGTGGATTGGCGAACTGATGGTATGAAATATTTAGACTTAAGCATCGATGTCATGCCTGAATGCCACACCTTCAGATGGCCAAACATGAGTTGAGATTGATTGATTGATTGACTGTCAGTTCGACCAGCAATATCAACGCTGTGAAGTGCAATGAGTAAACTAACAATATTTCCTTATGTTTTAATTGAATACATGTATTTCCATTCTTTTCATATTGGGAACAAATTGACAATGAAATGACCCAACTCTTGGTAGGACAGTTTTTATTACATAATTCAGTGGGGTTAGCCAGTAGTTAACTCACCTAGCAGGTCACCAAAGACAGATTTACTGCCTCTCGATGTGTCTTGCATTGTAAAAATAGATTCATTTGGTTAATTCAAGTGTGCTGTAGTTGTTTTGTATACCCAAACTATACACCCATGATATAATGCTGGACCACTTGTGCTGGGATCTGTATAAAAGTATCATCAGCTTTTATCAAGTAGGAGCTACTCCACTAACCTAGTGCTGCATGTTCTATGAAATATTCCTTGTAGCATGCGAATGGTATGAATGACACATAAAAAGCCAATCCAGTGATGATAAGTATTCCTATTTCTATTTTTCTCTGTGAGATATGACGCAATGTGCAACATGTAAGACACCTGTCTGTTATCTCGAGCTTGTACCAATTCTTTGCGGTCTGCTTGACCGCACGTTGAGTGTGCCTGTGAGAAACTCGTCTGCCCACGTCAGGCGTGAAGAGAAGGATGGAGTGTGTACAAGGTGTGATAAGGAGAGCATTAGGAACAGGAAATGATGTCAGCCGACGCAGGAAGCTAGTAAGGCATCAGGGGACAGAGCTCGGCGGAGATCCTCTCTCTGTGGTTTATCAATCCGTCCATTTTCCAAAGTGGTCTCACTTATCTGTTTAAGTGCAGCACAGATAGACTACTGTAACTCATATAGACATCTTAGAGAACGGGAGGGCCCCAGCGCATGCAGGACTGTACCTTAGTTCCAGTTCCAACTGAGAACACGCCCTTCTTGGTTAAGAGCACTGAACAGCAGCTGATAGCTGTACTACGGCTCTGGAGGCCACAGGGATTCCTCCTGGCCCGTTCAGCCTTTTTGCTCGACAGAGTGTGGTCTGATGTTGGAGTGTGTTTCTGAGTGTTCATCCCATCTAAGATCGGGATCTCTGGTCCCCAGGAGACGGCGAGTGTGTGCGCGAGAGCGCGGATGTGTTTCTGCGCAAGACAGAGCGAGAGCGTTTTGGTACCTGCCGTTGGGGAGAGTGGCTCTTAGAGACCCCCGCGCTCCTGGGCATTGTAAAAACATCGCTACCATCTCCTGGTCGGAAACAGCCCCGAGGGCAGAGCTGAACGCTCTGTTCCGACTCGGCACGCTGCTTCAGGTGTGTGTGCGTCTCTGAGTTTGTGTGTGTGCGAGTGTGTGTGAGAGAAGGTGAGCAAGGGCGCAGGAAGGTAGATTGATGTGTGTATGTGTTCGAGCAAGTAGGAGATTTTGTGCAAGGTCTGATCTAGAGAGTTTCATGTAGGTGAGCACTGAGACAAGGGGTGGCAGCCACGCTGTGTCAGGGGAAAGGAATGAATCGGTCAGGCAATGAGACAAGCTGGTCAGGACATGTCTCAGCTTGAGTTGGGAGACAAGGACAAGCACCATCTTCGACTTTTCATCAGTTCAGATTCTCAGATTGAGGGAAAGGAACTCTCGTCACTCGACATCACCTACAGTACACCCTCCATGTTATCCTCACGTTTCTCGGCCGTATGTGTGTCTGTCTCTAGTGTTTGCATGCACAAGTATGTCAGTTCGTTTGAATATACGGCTTCACACGTGTCTGTCAGTGTGAGGCACCTGAGCTTGTCAGGATCCGGCTTGCCCCCTCGGAATTATGGGAAAGGACAAGGTCATTGTTTCCCACCTTCACTGAGGATCGAATCAACTCATGGAAACAAAACTCACCGGAAAAAAAGGTTCAATGTCGGCCCACCAGGACAGTGCAGAGACCAATTGAACAATACTGTCACGTTCACTCACACACCTTCACGGACGACGTCAAACCTTCTGCAAGGTGCTTTCTGTCAACTCTGATGCCGTCGGACCCCTCCAATACGCAGAGACAGAAAGGGTCTGAATTATGAGGAAAAGGCCCAAAGCAATGGACCCACCCAGCCACGGTTGATAGGGATGTTTGTAGCCTTGAGACGATATTTTTGAGTACTGCTGCTTTCATTGATGTCTTAAACGCCTAAAAGCTTCAGCTTTAAAAACAAGCTTCTGCCATGTACGGATTCCCTTTAGCAGGAAATCCTAATGTATGCTTTTCTTGAACCTGTACAAGAAATTAACCGAGTATCATATGTTATCTCTTAGGTTTTAATGTGTTTTATGTGTCGACAAAAAGCACAAAAGATTGAGGATGAGGCCTGAAGAGAATCATTTTGGCTGGGAAGTACATCTTACGGGATATTATCTTTGTTGTTGCAGATCAAGTGTAACTAAGTGGTTTTCTTTTCAACTGTCAATGTTTTCTTGCTCACTGAATGTCAGTTTGGGTCTGCCTCTGAGCTTCACACTGCAGGAGCTGTTGACGAGGTGTGCCCCGACACACACACACACACGCACGCACGCCACCCTTTTTCGGAGCTGATTTTATCGATCTATCGAGTGCTCTGTGAAACCTCCTACTTCCCCTACCTCTCGTTCCATACCCTCTCGTCCTCCCTCTCTCCCCAGTTTGCTCCCTGCTTCCATGAGTCTCTGTGCCTCCTCCCTCGGCCTGCCTCCCTCTCTCTTTGATCCTCGCTGGGTTTCCCCTGTTTAATCCCTGCCTTTGATCCAACCTGTGTGGACAATGGGGCTCAGGCAGGCAGAGGAGTGAGCTGTATGTACGACCCGACACTCTTGGCATCTTGCGAATGTGCAAAGTGTGAACATTGGCATCTACTGCATGTGCGTGATTGTTTGTGTGTGTGGACGTGTGTGTGAATCGTGTGCGTAGACGTGTGTGTGTATGCGTGTGTGTGTGTTTGTGTGGACGTCAGCTCCTTCTATGTGACAGCGTCTGTTCAGGGTGCCCTACCCTCAAATACATGTACAGAGCCAACGTCTTTTCTACTGTAAAACATGAACAATATGTCAATGTAAACAAACCCTCCATGCTTTCTCGGGAACTGTACTGTAAGCAACGGAATGCTTGTCATGCACTTTACATAGGCTATACATATAAGAATTTAAAGATACATTCTATAAGCAGAAGTATAGTACAGACTGGAGGCAACATTCATTCATTATCCTTCCAAATGACTATATATCTGTAATAAAAAATGTACAATGAATTATTATGGTGTTCATGAGAATAATAACAATAATAATAATAATAATAATAATAATATCATTATGATAACCTCAATCTACTTGTCTCTGTTATTTATCCATGTGAAGTGTTGAGAGGTTAGAGTCGTGTCAAGGATGACTTGGTTTTGAAGTTCTCCTGTTGGTGTCGTCGTTCATTGACACGGAAGTGGCGAAAGGCTTCTCGCGCAGATCGTTTTAGCGTCAGGAGGTTCCAGGGTTTTGGTTCCATGAAATCTGGTTTGTGTCCATTTATGAATGAAGAAACTTTCTATCTGAGTACACCTTCCATCCGTCCTGGGAGCATTTTAAAAATGAATAGCAAACCAGAGAGAGAGAGAGAGAGAGAGAGAGAGAGAGAGAGAAATAGACAGAGATAGAGAGAGAGAAATAGACAGAGAGATAGAGAGAGCGAGAGAGAAAAATAGAGAGGAAGAGGGATAAAGAGTGATAGAGAGAGAGGTGAACATAGCATTGGATAACTTCTCTGTTCCTGCTCTGGGGCATTCTCCTGGCCATTACTCTGAGATGGTGTTCTGGAAGAGGGAGGGCCAGCTCACCCTCTACCTCTCCCGTGCAATTGTGCACCGTCTCCCCCTCCCTCCTAAGTGAATCAAATGCTCTCTGCGGTTTACTGAGAAAGCAAAGGAGTCTATTTATATCTAGTGTGGCATTGAGAGCTAAAGAGAAAGAGAGAGAGCGAGAAAGAGAGAGAGGGGGGTGGGGGGGGGTTGGGATTGAAGGAAACGGAGAAAGGGATTGAGAGGAAAACGAAGAGCTAAACTGAGAGCGGGAGATGTGAGGCGGATGGCGGGATGTGCACTAACCCTCTTCTGGGAGGTCGAACCTCCATTGGCCTCTCGTCAGGGAGCGAGTCGGACAGGCGCAGCACCGACAGGTACGGTAAGGGCTCCCTTTACCGCACGTGTCGGACGCCTGCCCTTGGAAGCAGACGGAGATCTCGCTTCCTGTCATCCCTCCTTTCTGGCCCTCGCACTCTGGCTTTTTTCTCTCGATCTTCCTCTCTCCTCATCTCCACCCACACTCCTCTCTTTCAATAGGTCGGTCCTCTGTCTCCTTTTGACATTTTTGGTCGCAACCACTCTGTATCCCCCCCCCCACACACCACCGCCATTCCCCCTCCCTCTCATTCTTCCTGGCTCTTCTTCTTCCTAAGTACTTCAGTAATGTGTGCAGGCCATTGAAATGCACCCCTCCCTACCTCCCACCCACCACTCAGATCAGTTGACCACTTTCTGCAGATCAGTTGACCACTCTCAGCTCATCTCCCAGCTGGTTCCGGTCCGAGTCCTGAGTTTCATCTTAGAGGAGGTTTCCTTTGTGTGTGTGTGTGTGTGTGTGTGTGTTGGGGGGCAGGCTTAGGACAGCAGGTAGGTATTGAGCCAGTGATGGCTGTTTTATTAAGGACAGGGGGTGTTCAAATGAGGGTGCATTGTCTTCCAGGCCCAATACTGAATAAAGAGGGAAAGCGAGACACTTTTTTCTCTCCATTAGCATCCTACATCACGTTAGCCTGTGCTTTGGCGCGCCTATCTTATTCGAATCGTAAGAACAGGGCTTTAACAACCCTAGAATTCCCAATCATCTCTGGGGTATCGTTTCTAAATACCACAGAGCAGATGAAGGCTCTGCTTTAATACAAGAGAAGAAGCCTTTTGTCAGCACTTCTCCTTAGTGTGGGCCTGGACCCTGTGGGCTGCTGGAGACTGGACACATTGCCCTCATTTCAATGAGCAATGATTTACAGCCCAATACGGGGCTAGGTTAATAGCTTGTCATCTGTACATTGCTTTATGGTGTGGGAGAGTGGGGCAAGCGATGCCCACGTGTTCAGAGGGAAAGGCATGTGTGTGTGTTGTGTAATGTGAGGCATTCTTGCTCTCAAGCTAATCCCAGAAGAGTTTGAAGTAGAAATAATATTGATTAAACAAACAGGTTTTCCGTGTGTTGGGTCTACTGAGGATTGTAGAAGACTAGATGGGAGTTTCTAGAGATCAGTGTGTTTGAGTAGAAGCTACTGAGGGGTACTTATGTGGAAGAGATGAGTTCTGTAGCAGATAAAGAGCGTGCACGTGCCATTAGTCAACAAGGGGCGGTGGTGGCGCGTCTCCATGTTTATGATTGTAGACACTTTCAACCAGGGGCACTGCCAGGGTATCTGGGCCCCCTGGTTAAATTTTACTCCGGACCCCAAGCTCTCACCCTCCCAATTACCCCCGGCTCATAGAATTGTCCTACACTCTCTCCTCCCCCTCCAAGAGACAGACAGACCGGCCAACAGGCAGACAGACAGACAATCCATCAGACAGTCAGAATGGCAAGAGGCAGGCAGCTGTCTGAGACGTTGACTGCAGGATCTGGTCACAGGAGAGTATCAGACTACAGCCCAGAGATCAGACTGATGCTGGGAATAACTCAATAATTCCATCCACAAGGGCATGCAGGAGTTTTACTCTCTCTCTCTCTCTCTCTCTCTCTCTCTCTCTCTCTCTCTCTTTCTCTCTCTCTTTCTCTCTCTTTCTCTCTTACTCTTTGTCCTTGTCTCTCCACCTCTTTGCCACGCACTTTCGCAACTCAAGGACACAAAGAAGCCAGGGGTAAATTGATTAGGTTTCCAGACCAATCGTCGGAGCTAAAGGTCCTGCGACATATTATCTGCCATCACCTGATGGGGGCAGGAGCTAATGAGTCAGAGCTCTGGTCCATTATGGCTGCTTGGCGTTAGGCCAGGGTCACAACAGCAATGAGCCGCACAAGAGGAGCTGCGGAAGATGTGTGTGTGTGTGAGTGTGTGTGTGTGAGTGTGTGTGTGTGTGTGGGGGGTCACTTTGAGAAGGACAAACACGTGAAGTCTCAGAGGTGTGCCTGCGTTGGGAAGGTAGGGGGCGGGTCCCAATCCAGGGGTGCAAAACTGGGCAGGGCTTTCACCCTCTGGCCTGTGACCTCAGTAAGGACGGCCGTTTTCGTTCCGCCTTGCCGCCCAGCGTACGGTGGAGTGGAACCTGCTCCTCGACAGGACACAACCCTCCTCTTCCTGCCGCTTGTGTCAGCAGTGGATGTTGGAACAGGGTCTTGATTGGAGGGCATTAGCAGGCGTGGGTTACTTATCCGTAATTGTCTCTCAAATTGAAAGGTAGGGACACATGGATAGCTGTGTGCCCTAAACCAAGCACCCAAACTAGTTGTGAAAGGGGTGGGCTGAATCTGGGAGTATAATGTATATACTATATAATGTGCTAGTATAATGTATGAAAATGTCATTGCTTTATGAATGACATTTTGCTGTTAAGAGCAATTGACTAGCAACACACCACGGATTGCCAGTTTTATGTTAATGCGATGAGGCCTTGCGAGTGAAAAAGCAAAATGGCCGTCCTTCAGACGGCACCCTGTGCTGCTCCTGGCCTCTGGCTGGTTACCTTTATGAATAAACCATAAGGCTCCTTCATCAATGTGTCCAGGGGCACCAACGTGTCAAAGCTCCCTTCGCGAATGTCTCCGTGTGGGTGTGGGTACTGTATGCGTCAGCACGTCTGCTCGTGCGTGCGTGCTTGTGTTCATGGGTGTGTGTTTTGGTTTGTCGACAGACACAAGATGAAGCGACCCATCAAACACTGATGCTGATGTTGTGGAAACACGGGACCCCGGCCAAGGCACGATATCATCTTCATCCACGTCTTTCACCCGCGGCCTGATGGGAGCCAGGAGACAGGCAGAGGGATGGCATGTGTGTCCGCCTGAGAGGGCACGAGTGGCAGAGAGACGGATAGGTGGCACTCTGCAGGATTAAATGAAGGGGATGAAAAATGCCATTTCTCCGAGCTCGCTCACTTGTTTCAAAGACAGGACACGGGGGAGCTCAAAATATCTCCCCTGCATTAATAATTGACAACTGCCATCGTGGCGTTCAACAATAGCTTCCTCTCCCTCGCTGATTCTCCCTGGCCGCCCTTTCCCGTCAACGTCCTCCATCCCTCCCTTTCAGGTTGCCTCTCCCTCACCCCCTCCCCCCTCACCTCTGCCCTTCCCAGACCTGCTCCCTGTCCTGGGGGACTCGCCGCTTGTCTCAGGAGTGGATGTTGCAAAAGGGTCGTGATTGGAGAGTCGTGATTGTCCGTAATTTTCTCTCATGTTAAAAGGTACTCCACTCTCTCTCCTTCTCTCTTCCCGCCCCTCCATTTCCCTCGCCATCATACTCTCTGTCTTCACGTCGGTCGCTTCCACGTGTACGGACGCGCAAGACGTACTCTCGCACCTGTTGGCTCGGTCCGTGTGTCTGTCGTGTGTTGTGTGTGGCCTGATCTAAGTATCTCAGTGAAAAAACAACTTGCGTCATAAGGAATCATGATGAGGTCAAAACTGCTTTGTCTTCCCTGTATAACTTCCTTCTGAAAGTATCCAAGTGAACGGAAACCCCTGCAACTTCTCCCTCCCTTTTTTACACCCCAGAAGACACAGTGCATGTTGACCACTTCAAAGTCCATCTTTTTCCCCCCTCCTCGGCAATCAGTGCCAATCAGTGACCAGATGGCTTGATAGACACTCCAATCAAATCAGCTCGTTGTTGCACACGCTCCTCCCCCATGATGAAGAGAACAGGTGGACACCATGGAGGTTAGGATCGGAACATTGGCCCTTGGCTCCTGGGTAAGCTGTGGCGGGTTTAATAAAATGCATTTAACAAGGTAGTCTGCAGATTTAATGCAAAACGTCCTGCTGCTGTGCACAGTAGTCAACAGATGTCTGTAGACAACAAACGCAAGATGCAACAAACTGCCTCATCGCACAAACGTCATCACATTACCACATTACCACATTACTGTTGCCATTTGTTAGAATTGTTATATAATTAGATGTGCCCACTGCTCTTCTGCTCTATGTGTGTGCATGCCTGTGTAGGTATGCTTGTATGTGTATGTAAGTGTACATAACGTGTGTGTATATGTATTGGTGAAGTAGTCCATCTTCCCTGTTCCCCTTTTGTTCTGTGTGGAACCTCAACCTACTCCTCCTTTCTCTGCCCCAATTCTGTCTCTGTTGGGAAAGATGGAGCGGGTGGAGAGAAAACAGCCAGGATGGGAGGAGGAGGAGAAAAGAGTCGGTGGGAGCAGAACGTGGAGTTCAAGCCTGTTGAGACACCTACTAGCGCCAAGTCCGAATGGAAAGTTACCAATGGGCACACGTGATGAATCCCAGACACTGCGCTATTTTGATGACTTATTCTGCATCCATGTAATCATAGAAATGCACTCAGGCTCATAATCTGATGCCGTATGAATCTCTGTCTCTAAATATGAAGGTGAGCCTGCCTGTGTGTTCTGACCCTTACGTCAACCCGTAGTGTCAGCAGTGACCTGTAGGGGGCGTCATATCACAGCTGTCCTGAGTTCCTCTGGGATATTCCAGTTGTAGTGTCTTCCAGATGCCTGGATGCTTTGGTGGCTAATACTAAATCTCAATGATTATTATGATCATCTGTATATACGAATAGACATATACATTTCGGAGGTTAAATGTAAAAATGTATGTCATCTGAAGTTATGCCATTGACAAAGTTTACTTGCCTACCATCTTAACGTTCCTGAAATTTGATTTGGAAAAATATTTGTCAGACTAATGCTCAGATCCTATAATTTAATGTCGTTATAGAAATAGTGTTACAACCAATTTTGTTTGAAAAACGGAAGGACGTGGCAGAGGGTGAACATGATGATGATGCAGCACTGAAGAATTAAAAGACCCCCCGCGGGTTAGGAGACAAGCACCCTTAATCTTTCCCTCCTCCCTCTCTCTATTCCCTACCCACTGACAGACCGAATAACTGTCACAGATTTGGAGGACAGACAAACGCCGAATATTTTTTCAACCAGAGAATTGGCCAAATTAACCACCATCATGTGGCTGTTATATCACCCGCACATCTGTCCAGTGGGCGATTGCCTTGGACACCTTCGCTGCACCTTCTGTCCGAGCGGGGAGCGCAGAAGTTATAACATTAGTAGCTCGTGAGCACCGCGCCCACAAAACATGCCTCAGTCGCGGACGGGACCGGAAAACTTCCAAGGGCAATACAAGGAAGTTTGTAAGGACACGCCGCACTCCGTTCACTGAAGGTAGGCCTTTCTTTAAATCGAGTTTGACCTTTGACGAGTGTATAATAGTAAACCAGGTTACTTTAATGCGTGTGATAGAGCGCACGTGTGTGTATGTGTATTTAGCGCCGCGGTCTGCTTTTTCCCCCTTCTAAACCAGCTGTTGCTCAGTCGCTGCTTGTAATTGGAGCCACCGTCATGATTGTTTTAATTATCGGTTACCTCTTAATTGATGAGTCAGTTCAATAATGTTTTCATACTGAATCGAAATTTCGCACAATTTCATGATTATCATAATATCTGTTCCCACGAATTAAGAATCAGTAGGGTTTCTGTAATCCTACATTATTGTGTTACGGGTTCGGTGTTATACACATAACCTGACTAATTTAGAATTCTTGTTAAGAACTTGATGGTGAAGAGAGAGAATAGCCGACAAAGCAGTTGTGGAAAGACTCTTCGGTCCTCACCGTCTCTCTGAGGCGTGTTATGCTTCAATCCAGACCTTAATGAACGGCCCAACGCACCTGCTTCTAATGAAGGGTCGTTATCAGGCATCCACAGAGCTTGATAACAACCCAGGAAAGCGGCCCTTGAGGACCAGGGTTTGACACCCCTGCATTAAAGCATCCCATTGTATGCTGCTGTCTTTTGGGCCAATCAGAACACATTGCTCAAACCCTCAGGGTCAGCACGATTGATCCTAATGCAAAAAGTGAATGTGGAAGAAACATGAACGGTTTCTCATCGTTTTCATCCAGTTCTGTAACTCATAAAATGGACAGTGAATGGATATTTGTCTTGCTTACTGGGCAAGACAATAACCCAAAAATCACCTGTTGCCCTTGGAAGCTGTCACACTTTCACCGTTGCATGAGACATGATTCTTTACGATCATCCCAGCACTGCACTCGTGAATGTGAAGGATTTCTGCCCATCTGTCTTTGTCTGTGTGAAAAAACCAACAGCATAGTATCCGTGATGCAAAACAAAAACTATATGCTCAGAAATGCACATTTTTATCTGTCCGGATGCAATTTGTGATAGGAATGGTGTGGGCGGATGTGTATTATGTGTATCATGTGTGTCTGTGTGTCTGCGTGTCTGCGTGTGTGAGTAGTGATACGTAATAGAGAGCTTGTCCAACCCTCGGACCAGATGGTCAATTTTCTCTGACTGTATCTGGCAGAAAAAAGGCTTCTAAAAAAAACAAAACAATGTAATATATTTCTGTAAATGAGACTGGCTTAATCCGTAGTGTGGCAAGAGAGGAGGAGGGGGGTGGGGGGATAGAGGGATGAGAGAGGAGGAAGGGGATAGAGGGATGAGAGAGGTGGGTAGGAAGGGAGGGTTAGAGGTGATTATACGTGTTATGAATACCAGTCAAAGCTGCTGTTCCTTTGCTATAAAGGTCAATCTATGTAATGGGACATGACTTCAGACTAGCTTTGCCAACACAAACACTGTATTTAAAGGCAGATGGGCTTAGCTTGACTGTGAGGACTAGGTATTCCATGATGTGTGTGTATCTGGGCTGGCAAACGGGGCGAGGCAGCTCTATGCAGTTCTTTCGATGGGAAAAAGGATGTTTGTAAGTTTGGAATTTGGTGAAGAACTGGTGGTAGCACAGGAGTACATCTGTGTGTGCGTGGGTGTGTGTGTGTGTGTGTGGGTGTAGTTGGTTACCTAGCACAGATGGATGGATACACAGTGGGATTCGGGCTATTTATAGGATGGATTTCTGCACCCCCCCCTCTTCACACACACATCAGTTACTCTTAATAATGAGGATGCCCTTCTCCCTGCATGTGTGTGTGTGTGTGTGTGTGTGTGTGTGTGTGTGTGTGTGTGTGTGAGAGAGAGAGAGAGTGTGTGCCAACTGACAGGGCTTTCACTTTCTCTTTGAGTAATTTCCCCTGTGAAGCACACTGAGCCCTCATTAAGACTCAAAGTGTTTGGGTTTATGCCCTTGGTCCTCTCACTAAAAGGTTTTTATACACTATTTTATACACTGCAGGAAAGGGCAAATACAGACTCTGACCTGTGTGTTTCTGTGTTCGCATGTGTGTGAAGGGTGAGCAATGAGTATCAATGCGAGTAGAGTCTGCATGCTGTATGCCTATTTGCATGTATATTTCTGCCTGCCTGCCTGCCTGCCTGCCTGCCTGCCTGCCTGCCTGCCTGCCTGCCTGCCTGCCTGCCTGTCTGCCTGTCTGTCTGTCCAGGTCTAAATACATACATCTTGTGTAAGGGTGAATGTTGTTTGGATTTCCCAATGCAAATAACCTTTTCTTTTAAGAATCCCGCCAAGGACAGCGTTGCCTCTTAAGTTGAGCTGGGCTGGACTGTCTGAGCAGTTATCTGTTTGTTGCTGTTTGTGCCCTGACGTGATTACTGCTCATCTGCTCTGTGTGTATGTGTGTGTGTGTGTGTGTGTGTGTGTGTGTGCTGTGTCAGTGGGGGGGGGGGTGAGGGAGAGGTGACGTGGATAAACCCTCTCCGGATGTGATGAGGGCTCAAACAGAGGGAGGGAAATCCTCAGCAGACGCAGTGTTGTGTTTAGAGTCTCCCTCTGTCTTAATATGCTCATCCAAAACGGCTATACTTACAGTAATACTTACATTTGGTACTTAGGTGCGCTCGCAAAGACTACTTTAAAAATGTGATGGAATTGAAATAGTTTTACCCTACAACACTGCGACTTTTTCCATCATATGTGTGTGTGGTGTATGTGTGTGTGTGTGTGCCCTGTTCGAGGGCCAACCAAAGATTTGGGTCCCAGCTGCCTGCCCTTAGACTGTCTATCAACATCAACAGCTTATGCCTGCTCATGTGGTCTTCATACATGCCACCAGTCTGCCTATGCATCCTAGCCATAACATCCATACACAAGTTACAGGCCTTAGTTTCGCAGTTGTCAGTGTGTCTCGGATTCACTCTAACCAATTGGTACCAAAGGGTGCCTCTTGTGGTTACATATTTCACAGGTGTATGTGCATATGCAGTATGTACTTATCTGCTTTACGTTAAGTCTTTAAGTCGACAGAATTGGCCCTTGCAGATGTCACGCTTGCTTCGATCACTGTTGTGATCTGTTCCTGTCTCACGCCCCTGGAACCACACTATAGAATAAAAAACGTCTTTAAGTTGAGATCTTGTTCTGTCAGAATCACAATTATGAATATGGTTCCATAGGACCCTACATGTCTGTGCATGTTTAGAGGCTCTATCTCTGTTGGCATGTGTTGTGACTACACCCACTCCCCTTGGCTTGACCTTGGCTTTCCACAGAGACCGCACAGATGTCACCACAGTAGCGTTTTGGCTGGAATGTGTGTGTGTGTCTGTGAGTGTGTGGGTTTACAATTTCCATATTCCCTATCCAAAGGATGGGTGTTAATATGAGGCTCTCCTCAGTCTGACTCCACAGTGGACCCATCAGATTCTCTGCCAGCAAGAACACTGTTCACGCCTGATGGAGAGACCTCAAGCATAGCTGTGAATCCAGGCAGGAAGCCAAGGGATTCTCTATAGTGGAAAAATATAAGCATCCCTCGCACACCCACTCACACAAACACGCATTCTTAGACCTGGTACATCATGGCCCATCATGGACGTTGGCAATCCTGCCTTGGAGTCTGTCTGTCTGTCTGTCTGTCTGTCTGTCTGTCTGTCGGTCTGTCTGCGTCTTTCTATATCCCATCTCTCTCAATCCCCCCTCTCAGTACATGTGTGCAAAAGTTGACATCGTAGTGTTGATTGTGCTGCCCATGCCTTTTAATTGACCTATGGCGTGTGTGCGTGCACACGCGTGTCTTTCTGTGTCTGCTCACTAGCCATCGTGTTGATTTGGGAAAGAGATCCCTTCAGCTTATATCAATGATCTGATCCCAGCCTGCATTCATCTGCTTAATAGGGTCAGAGCTCTCACCCAAAAACACCTGCTCTGGGATCCACTACACACACACTCTTGTAAACATAGTGAAGTCAAGGGAAAATCTCTCCCCTTTAATAAGAAAATAAGTAATTCTGCAAAAATCATGCTGATTCAACACAGAGATTTACCTTTTTTGCTTGTTCCGATGTTTCTATTTACAATGCTTGTCTGAAAAAGTACTTTTCTCAACCTGAGTTTGGCTGGAATATTGCCGGATGAATTAGTCATCTCAACACCTGGATTTTGTGGACAGGTGGGTTGAAAAACTGCAAATTCAGTAGAAAAAATAATAAAAAAGATCACAGAGTTTTAGCATGCCAGATAACTTTAGTTGTTTTATTCAACGCAGTACTTTAACCATTGTCAGACGTCACCCTCAGAGCCTTAGTCCCATGGGCTCAATAGTCACACCTGCTAAGAGCTTTTAAATGACACAGTCCGTGTACACAAGGGGTGTCCAGTCCTGTTCCTCGGGAGCTACTGTCCTAAAAGTTTGAGATATTTTACTGCTCCAACACACCTGATTCTAATGAAGGGTCATGACGAGGCTTCCACAGAGCTTCATAACTACCCATTGAGTCAGGTGTGCTAGAGCAGGGAAACATCTAGAATCTTCAGGACAGTGACCCCTGAGGACCTGGATTGGACGCCCCTATTCGGTATATTGTGGTATGATAAGAAAGTGCAAAAATAATGATTGATTTGAACTACCATGTTTGTATTTAAGATAGCGTAATGAGCAGATTCAAATGTTCAGTCAATAATGGGTGTTTTGAAAAACACTGTCTGGATTGTAGATCTTTGATAGCTTCAGACTGAAATAAAATGAGCTTGACCTTTTGAGAGACTTACATCTCAAAGTTTCCGAATTACTGTCCGTCTTTATGGAATGTATTATTAAGTATTGTTAAGCTGAGATGGACTAAAATGCATAGGTTTGTTTATGTCCAGGGGGACAGAGGGATTGAATGCTCTCATTCCTTTTGACCTGGGTCACATCGGCTTTAGGGTATGTGTGCTTGTGCGTGTGTACGTGTGAGTGCCCTGTTTCACGGGCGCAAACCAGTGAAACAGTGAAATGACCTCCCTCTTACCTCTGAAATCCAAACAGAACAGACAGTAAAGTTCTTGAGATGACCTTACGAACATAACTCTTATTACAATTGCTAAAATGAGAAACATGTGGGCATTTTGCCCCCTGTTATGTATTAGGCTTTGTGTGTGTATCCTGTAGATGTGCGTAATCTTGGCTAGGCTCATCAACATTGGCCGTCTGTCAGATCCTTTAATGACAAAAAAGGTCCCCTATAACAAAATATTGCACGGTCTTATGCAATGTGGTCGTTTGTGGATCGGGTGGGGAGTTGAGGAGGTCATTGGATAACTGTTTGGCTGAATGCTGTAACGTTAGCAGGTCAGCCGGATGCTCTGAACACGGGTTTGTTACGCTACGTGGCCCAACTCACGATTACAGCCTGATTGTTCACGGATCGGACAGAAATTGTCCGCTGGTGGACCCTTGTGGGTCTGGTAGTGTTGGGGTTGGTAACCAGACGTGCTGTGTCCTCATGAGGAACAGACAGGTAGTGGGGTAGTGACAACACGTTTTTGCGAAATGTCTCAAATGAAATTGTGCAACCAACGCGTGAAGTCATATTTATCACGTAGTGCCTATTAAATTGAGCACTTTGTTTTAATCAACACAACTGTGCCTGCCATAGATTACTGACTACATAGACCTTGTTAATGTAGTCAACAATGCGATGGGCTTTTTAAGAATGAAAAATGTTAGATTGGACTGTTTTGTTGTTGTTGAATCCAACAGGATAAAAATCTTTTAGTGAGTTCGACAAGCCTATGCTGTTTAACCAAGCTAGTTTCCATAAATATTAAGTAGCCTATGTCAGCTAGATATGTATTAACATTTATGGTAAATACAATGATATACAATTACAAGTACATTTACTTATATTTTGGGTTTTATCGCTATAATTGCAGTCACTACAAGCCAGTTCAGTCTCAATGTCTTGTTTAAACACTATTCTTTTGAATGCAAAGTCAGCATGTACAATAGGAACGCACATTCCTAACCAGCATTATCTACATAATGCAGTTGTTTGCTTCCAACATTTTATGGAATTCACCTTCAACCTAACACCCTAACCTTACCCTTAACTTTAACCCTTGGCCCCTTTGTATTTGCTATTTGAATGCCTAGTACTTCAATTGCCGTTCTGTAAACAGAGAAACACAAACAGTTGAAACAACAATGTAGAACAAGCTTGTCGAATTTCTTTGCTCTACTAAATGTAGATCCGGTGCATGGTGGTGGTTTAAGGGCAAACAAAGGTATCGCTGGTGTGTAGGTTCATGTGTGTAGGTGCATGTGTGTGTGTGTGGTGGAACGGGGTGTGTTTTTAGCTGAGCACCCTACGGTTCTCCTTTATGTATTAATAGCCAGCTAAGAGTCGAGGAGCGACAGCGTGTGTGGTAGGATTCCTTTAGCTCCAGTTGTCCATCGCCGCCCCCCCCAACACTGAACTGCTTAACACTTACGTACAGCTCCCCATCTCACGCACTTCAGTTAAGCCTACTCACCCTTGCTCTTTTCTCTATTCTTTTCTGCTGAGGATGCTGGATGCTGATATGGTGTGCACAGGCATTGTTACTATTTGACTTTAAGGAAAACATGCTTTATAATGTAATTAGTGGCAGCATGGTAATGTAAGGTTTTTGATTTACATTTATTACAATTTTGGGGCGAAATGGCCATCTGGAAAATGTCTTCTCTGATTAATGTGAAATGCGAAGCTAGACGTGAACCGCTTGCACCTTTGATGTTCTCCATTCAGCTCCTGCAAATCCATCTGTAACACTTTGGGAAGGACCCCTTGGATCTAAAACAAACATGGCTTGGTCAAAAGTATTCAGTGATGATTATAAAGTTGCAGCAACTCTAGAAGGAGATGATGATTCAGTCGCTCTTTCTGTCTCCTCCCCTCTAGCTTGAGCGTCCTCCCTCAGCGTCTCTCTCTCGTCTCTCACTCCTGTCGTCTTCCTTGTTATCTTTCTCCTGGGACAGATATCCAGAGAGGGCAAGGAAGCATCCATATGTATGAAGGAGAACGAGGACATTTCTGACATAAATCCTCTGTCACAGAAAGTAAAGGGAAAATGGAAAACAGCCATATAATAGCTTTGCAATAACACAAGGCCTATAAAATTAATAGTCTCTCATAATGTCACAAACTGTAACCAAGACAGTGTAGCTTTTAGATCTTCGGTGTGCAAGATAGTAGACTAGTTGATAGCGGCAATGCAGGGAGCCTACCTGTGTATGGGGAAGTCGTGGCCTAATGGGGAAGTCGTGGCCTAATGGTTAGGGAGTTGGGCTTGTAACCTTCAAGTTGCTGGTTCAATTCTCACACTGGCAGGAATTGAAGGTGGGGATTGTGAATAAACAGCACTCTCTCTGCCTTCAATACCATGACTGAGGTGCCCTTGAGCAAGGCACCGAACCCCCAATTGCTCCCCGGGCGCTGGAGCAATAGCTGCCCACTGCTCTGGGTGTATGTTCACTGTGTGTGCGTGCGGTTGCCCACTACTCACTACTGTGTGTGCACTTGGATGGGTTAAATGCAGAGGTAAATTTTGAGTATGGGTAACCATACTTGACAATACGTCACTTCACTTCACTATGTCGTTCCTGTTGCCACTGGAATGTTGCAGCGTTCGGATTTAAGGAATTATTTGCAAAGAAATCCACTGCATTGTACGACCTTTCTATTGCTCGTGTCTATTTTAAGGCAGCTTGTTAGTATTATTAACATAGCCAGGCATTTCAAAGTGTCACCTCACTTGTGGATTTCATCCACCCCAAAATGAATATCCATGATATCTCCCATACAACCTTTCACCAGAAAGCACTTTTTATCTGAAGTAGGAGTGTTTAGTTTAAGGGCTGCTTACATGAGACCCAACTAATATTACTTTTCTCCACACGCTACTTCGACTGCGATCCTTGAAGAGATGCTCTGAAAGTCTATTTCCTGTTTGTACACAGTTACTTGGCGAGTTCTGATTCTGATCCAGGTGTCCGGCTAAAATATTTTGGCCCCTGTCAATGTCTCTCAGGTCTTCACTCTTGCCCATTACTTCACCAGCCAACAAGTTGGGCTCCAACAGCAGAATGTCTGCTTACTATCGAATCCATGAAGACCTTACAGACTTGCAGCTCTGCACAGGAGCCCCACTTCAACAAACCTGCGCTTGACCTAACAGCTCTGAAAGACGCATTGCGCTTGCCTTTAAGTGGCTATTCTAATTTTATGACGGGAAGGCAAATAAAACTGCAGAACATCTTTCAGGTCCCTGTCAGTAGATTTTGATTGAGTAGCTCTAACGAGCTTCTCAACCACATGGACCTGGTGGTGAAGACAGGGCCAGGTGGCTTAGCCACTAAAATGGCCGCTGGGTTAGCATGACTTGGCTGCCTCGCATTCCTCCGCTGCCTTTTTTTGCTGTTCTGTGACAAGTTGGACAAGTGTTTCACAACATAGTGACTAGGATCGCTGGCTGGGCTGGAGGGGACATGTCACCTGACTGTTTATGATTTGACTTTTACTGCAACGTGAGGCCCAGAGCTGGGCGCACATGAGGCCAGCCAGGGGTCAGAGTTGAACCTTTAGCACTCCTCGTGAGTCATGAGGCATTTGAGGGGGATGTGAATGGAAAGAGAAAGTTATGACAGTTCACTGCAGCTAGGGGGTTTGCTTCAGTTGTTACTAGGGTACAGTTCAGGGTAGTAATCAAACACACTTTTAAAATGGATAGATCCTAAATATCCAGTACATGTGTTTCATTATGATTATGAAGTCATGCATGCTGTTTAATCCTACCTCCTTTACGGGCCTGCAAATGTATCCCAAAGCAAGGGAGAGCTAGTCGAGCTGTGATTGGTTGAGGTGG
The DNA here is from genome assembly GCA_036571765.1 of Plecoglossus altivelis. Lineage (NCBI taxonomy): Eukaryota > Metazoa > Chordata > Actinopteri > Osmeriformes > Plecoglossidae > Plecoglossus > Plecoglossus altivelis. The sequence continues at coordinate 16,812,454 of BROE01000021.1, read as the reverse complement.
TCGGAGTGTATGGAAGCTGGACCACTTCAGGATAGTCCTGTAGCTTTCACCCTCTCCTCAGGTCTCTCTCTCTGCTGGTCCTCTCTCTTTCTGACTTGTCATGTTGAGCTGTTTAATCACGTTGTTAAACATTAAGTATTTAGATTGCGCTGTAAGTGAGTCAGCCATGGCGAGGACGGATGTGTATGTGTGTGTGTGTGATTGTGTGTGTGATTGTTTAAATGCAGGCCTGAGTCGGAGTGTGAGACTCTTAAATTCCATTCTGGAAAGCTTTTAGAGTCCACAGTATTAAACTACTGTACATGATTCAGCAAGGATTGTTTGACTCAGTAACAAACAGAATTTTCTTTGTCTTTTCTTTTTTCATTTTCCTTTTTGTATTTCTCCCCTTTCATTTATTCAAGACGCCACACTTGTAAGCTGTGTACATAATAGTAAATATGACTATATGCTGATGTGAGTGCAGCTGAATCTAACAGGTGCACATGAAAATGTATCGTTTCACAATAACAGTTTTGTGTCCCATGAATAGTTCTGAAACTGGAGTTTCTGGAATCATATCCAATGTTTATGAACGACCTCAGTATTCCTATAACTAGTGTCCACAGCTGTTCTGTGTGAACTAGGCTTTAAACGCTTCCTCGCTTGTTCTCCCTCGAATGTGTGGGGTTCACAACATGTGTGCATAGATGTGCACTCAAGCATGCGTGTCTGTGTGCCGGGTGATGACTGTGTGGGTGTGGTTTGTGGCCTTTGCCTCAGCTCTGGTTTCTCCCCAGCATAGTGTTACCCAACGGAGGTGGGGATCTGTCACTCCGATCCCAAATGCGGAGGTGGCAAGAGGGAGCAGGAAGAGAGACAGCGACCCCATTCTTGAAGACCCTCCTGTCTCTCTCTCTCCCTCTTTGTCACGCTCACTAGCTTGGTCTTGGGTCTCAGCTGGGGCAGGTAAGAGGAGAGCGTGTCCGTGGGCTTGCTTGTGCGTGCGTGGTCTTGCTGTTGTGTCAGCGGAGCTAGGAGTTTCCCTGTGATTCCGTGTGATTGACGGGAATGCTTGTTGATGTTCAATGATGTCAGCTTTGAAAGCAACAGGGATACGAAGGCAAAGACGCTTTGACCACTGATTCGAGTGGTCATAGTTTCATGACTCAGAATCCCTGCAGCTGTTGAAGGTTTTATTGGGATTGAAACCATTTAGCGTTGAATGATTTTCAATAAAGGACACATGGGTCACATGGCCTCTAAATGCAATTCGTTGAAGGCTGTGACGTCCCATCTTTCCTTGGAATGTGTTGTCCTTCAGTATCGGAGAGGGACTCTGGATATTCAGATATTCAGACTCATCAGATATGGTTGTTGGGTACAGAAATCCATATTACACTCACAGGTCTGAGCTGTGTAAGGTTGAGCTAATAATCAGGTATTGATCCTGTGATATCTCAAGTGACAGTCAGTTCGCTGTCTTTCTTGATGTTGCTTCATGATGGTGGAACAGAACAACTGAATAGAATAGAATGGAATTTCATAGAATAGAATAGAAGGTATCCCCTCTGATGATTCTTAATCATTATATCTCAATTTTCATCCTTGCAGTGTCATAATTCTCTCTGTGGTTCTTTTCAGTCGTTGTATATATTGGTATTTTCCAAGGTGCCCATACAGGTTTCTCTCAGGCTAGTCCCTATCAAAGACCACTTTCACCTCCCTTTCAAAACTGGAGTTTTTAATCTGCACCCCTTTCACCTAGAAAGCGTTTCATCATTGTTACAGCCGCCAGCCACACACACACACACACACACATACACACACACACAGGCAGAAGGTACACACCTTGTGTTTCCCACACTGTCAGTCTTCATGCTCTGCCCGTCCTCATCCCATCCGTTCCCTTGTTCTATTTGTATTCCCTCGTTTCTGACCTATCTTAACCCCAATTCCTTAGTTCTCTTCCTTCCCTCTCCCCTCCTCCCAGTTCTTGCCCTCCTAACACTTACCGTGTCATCATCTCAGCCCCTCACCCCTTGCTTTCTCTCTCCCTCCATCCCCCCTCTCTCTCTTCTCCCTGTCCCTTACTCTCTCTGTCCTCTCTCTCTCCTCTCTCTCAGCAGTATAGTCAGCTGTGGTTTAGGTGGTGACTCGTCTGGAGTAATTAAATAGCTGCAGGCATCAGCCTGGACAGACACTCACACAGAGGCACAAATACACCAGGTGCCGCCCGATGATGTTCCTGTTCAATGTTGTTATCAGTCTATTAGACCAACGCACACTTGTTTACAGAGTCAAACACACAGGGACCCCAGTGAAGGATGATTCGAGGCATGATGTCACCTGGTCTGAAACATTGAAGAGGTTCACAGAAGTTGTTTACATGCGGGTCCTGTGTGGCCCTGAGGAGGGTACATGATCACCACACAGCAGGTTAATAATGCAATAATGCATGCAGAGGGAGCCCCAGTTACCCAGAGCTTCCATCTCCTCCTTTATCAGGGTCATGGTAGTCTGCTTGATGCCCGTAATAGGGATGCCAGTGTCAAGCAAGCACAGTTAGGCAACCGTTAGTGGAAAGCAGAGGGAATATTAACCAGATGTTGAACAAGGAAATGTTGGCTTGAGTAAATCTGAATGTTTGCGGTGAAGGAAGGAGAACATTTTGAGATATTCAAACAAATGAGTGTGGCAGAAGTAAACAAATAGTTTTTTTAAGTTTCCAATTTGTCCCAATTTCCATCTACGTGACTCATCACATGCTCTAATAATACCTGATGAAAGAGTTCCTTTTATAAAAAGTAATTTTCTTTCCTTTTCTCTCTCTCTCCCTCTGTCTCGCCTCCCTCCTGCTATCTCTACCTCTTACTCTCTCCCTCGACCCCTCTCTCTGTGTAGGTGCCCAAGGGAGGCAGGTGGTGCAGACGTATTTCTGTCCTCGCGGACACATCATTTTCGGTTCTGCTGCCCGAGCCGTACATCCTCGACCACTGCGGTCTTCCTTGCCTAGGGCCTTGAGCCAGGCCGTGGTAGACCGGCTGCAGTCATGGATATGGCTTTGGTGGACTTTGAGAGCCTGGTTGACATCACCAGCAGCTTGGAGGATGAGCTGGACAACCATGATTACCCCAACGAGACCACCACCCTCACCCTGGACATGCCCCCAGATCACATTCCTGGGAGCAACCACCACCTCCTCCCCCCCCAGACCTCCTACCTGGCCTCAACCCCTTCCCACCACAGCCCCTTGCCCTCACCCCTCAGGGGGGAGCCCACTTCGCCCTTGCCCCAGACGCTGGGCGTGCCCAGTTCCCCTACCCGGCCGCCTCAAGGGAGGCGTGGCCGCCCCAGCTGCGCCAGCATGATCTCCAACTGGAGACTGCTGCTGAACAGTGAGGGGACTCAGAGTGAGACCATCTTCAGCAAGCTGGCCAAGGAGTGCTGCGAGGACCTGTTTGTGGACAAGCGGGGCCTGGATGACGGCGACCAAAAGGTCATCATCAACATTGCTGGCCTTCGCTTTGAGACGCAACTCAAAACTCTAGACCAGTTCCCTGAAACGTTGCTGGGCGACCCCATGAAAAGGATGGACTACTTTGACCCCATGAGGAATGAGTATTTCTTCGATCGGAACCGGCCAAGTTTTGACGGTATCCTGTATTACTATCAGTCCGGAGGGAAGATTCGACGTCCAGCCAATGTTCCGCTGGACGTGTTTGCTGATGAGATTCTGTTCTACGAGCTGGGTAGCGAGGCCATGGAGCAATTCAGGGAAGATGAGGGCTTCATCAAAGAGGTGGAGATTCCTTTGCCCACTAACGAAGTCCACCGGCAGTTCTGGCTGCTGTTTGAGTACCCGGAAAGTTCCAACGCGGCCCGTGGCGTCGCGCTTGTCTCCGTCTTTGTCATCGTGATCTCCATCATCATCTTCTGCATGGAGACGCTCCCTGAGTTCCGTGAGGAGATGGACCGGATGATTCCCATGGCGATGGAGCCCTTCAACCAATCGGGAGGCTCGGCCTCTCAGTCCCCTCCCAGCGGCGGCCCCAAAACCATCCCCTCCCCCTTCTCCGACCCCTTCTTCATCATCGAGACGGCGTGCATCGTGTGGTTCTTCTTCGAGCTGTGCGTGCGCTTCGCGGTGTGCCCCAGCAAGAGTGACTTTTTCCACAACCTCATGAACATCATCGACCTCGTGTCCATCATCCCCTACTTTGTCACCCTGGTGACAGAGGTGATCAGTACGCCCCAGGAGAACTCAAGCCAGAACATGTCGCTGGCCATCCTCCGCATCATCAGACTCGTCCGGGTGTTCCGCATCTTCAAGCTTTCTCGCCACTCCAAGGGGCTGCAGATCCTGGGTCAGACTCTGAAGGCCAGCATGAGAGAGCTCGGCCTGCTCATCTTCTTCCTCTTCATCGGGGTCATCCTCTTCTCCAGCGCCATCTACTTTGCCGAAGTGGACGAGCCCACCACCCAGTTTGTCAGCATCCCAGACGGCTTCTGGTGGGCCGTGGTGACCATGACGACCGTGGGGTACGGGGACATGTGTCCCATCACCATGGGGGGCAAGATGGTGGGGACCCTGTGCGCCATCGCCGGCGTGTTGACCATCGCCCTACCCGTGCCCGTCATCGTGTCCAACTTTAACTACTTCTACCACCGCGAGACGGAGGCGGAGGACAAGCTGCCGCTGGCGGACGCTGTGGAGCAGGCCATGAAGTCAGACCTGGAAGCCAAGCAAGGGAGCTGCTCCTCTTTGAACAAGGCCAATGGGACCTGGCAAAGTGACAAAGGAAATTACACTGGCCTGTGAGGGACAGAGAAGAGATTCCCAACCAGAACATAGTTTTTTACCTTAACAAACTTTTTGTATTAACTATTGGTAGTAGATATGATGTTTTGCACAACACTTGTAGCAGATGTCAAAAAGGAATGCATCGGATCATTTGTGAATAGGTAGATTCTGTATAAGGCCGCCAATGGTGTTTAGAATGTTACCTCTTGTGCAAATACAGCTACTGTTAGCAATCATGCACGTAATTACATCTTACAAGCATGTAAATAACAACAGCCTGTATTAGATTGGTACATTACATGACAATTGTTTCATCCAGTCAGTAAGTCAGAACCTTATTGATTAATTTACCTTCAGATCCTACATTTTTCAGAGTAATATTCAGCCAGTATATGTCCGTCATATGACAGTATTCTATATTTATAGCAAAGTGTTTGTTTCAATGTTTCATTTATCAGGTTGTGCATCTTCTGCCTCTACATGTATTCATTAGATAACCAGTACTGTATTTATATCATGATCATGTTATTTATTATACTCAAATGTACTTATTTGTTTGTATTTGGTAATGGTAACTCTAGATTACTTTAGTTACAGGATCACAGTTTAAACAGCAACTCATCATCATACTATGGGCTGACAGGGAGTGCCTTGTAACATGTGGCGTAACTTTGGAAACCACTGATGTTATCAACATACTGTATGGGATGAACAAATCGGTGAGTGATTTGGACCCCCTTTTTCTTAAGAAATTATTTTACCAGCATAACAACAATCACACATTAGAAAAACGTATTCAACATAAAGTCATGAAATATCTCATATGCAGGTGAGTCCCTCATAATGCTGAGGTCATCAGCATCTTATTAGCTGCCGTAGTTCATCTGTCATTAAATAATTCCAAGGGGCATTTTGTGAAAGGAAGCACAAATATTTTAACCCTGATGATACAAAAAAGTCCAAACTATTAAACATCAAACATCATATTAGAGAGGCATGAAGCATCTCTTAAATGTAATTTGTAGAACCATAATATAAGATAATACAAAAGATTGATTTGTATTCGTACGACTTTCAAAACTTTCTTCTGTAACAGGCAACCTTTTATGAACTACTAAAGCCTTTAATTTAAGAAAGCTTTCTCTTGACTTTATCTTTTCAAAAAGGGAACAATTGTATCGATGACATCCGACTGGTCGATGACATAACATCACATTACTGATTTTTGTATGTGATATGTGAAATATCACTCAATTATATGGAGACTGTTACACGGTATAAATGAAAGTAGATGTCAGTTCTCGCTGTGCTACATCTTTGCACAAACATTTCATGTATGTCCTGTGGTATTTTCTGCCATGATGACAGGGAAAGTTCAATATAAATGTATTGAACTAACTGCGATATGGTGTGTGCCGTGTGTGTGTGTGTTTGTTTGCTGGGTTCAGTGTCGTTTTGGGGACTTAGTTATTTTGGTCATCCCCTGGGCTGGAAACCCCAGCGGCTGCTAAGGGTTTTATTGCTTTCGTCATTATTCGCTGTATCTGTGACCTGTCTCTGCTTTCACTGTAACCTGAGAGCAGCCCAAACACACAGTCGCACGCACACGCTGGTCTGTCGACGGTGGATCCAGGTCAGTAGGAAAAGGGGATGTGGGTCAGCGTCGGTGCTCTGTGTCTGCACCCCCAGGTCTCACCTCTGGAGCTGGGCCAAGCAGTCACATGACCCGGGGGGGGGGCCTTCTCAGGATGACATGGGTCTGTTCGCTAGCGAGCCGCTAACCTGGGTGGCCTTGACAGCCACACCTGGCACAGTGGAGCCATGCGATCTCCCGCAACACCATCCTGTACACAGTCCACCTTCAATACTCACCTGTGCTTTTTACCTGGGCCAGGGCTTAATATTTGAGTGGATACAGTGTTTCATTTCCAAAGTGCTATTCATCCCTTTGTTGAAAAAATGGTCTTCCTTTATGAGACAAACAATGCTTTAGTTATACGTTAGAACCATATTTGAAAGTGACAGAAGATAAGATGTCTTTCTGAACATTACAAGAAGGGGTTGTTTCAATGCCAAAAATGCAGGCATGTCAATGAATATGAATGAATATTCTGAAATAAATTCGATGAGTACACACGTTCCACAGGAAAACAGGGGAACTTTGAAAAACTTTTCTGGGTTCCTTAATTGGTCATCTAAAGAACCAGGACATGCAGTGTCACTTGTGCAGAAATGTCTCCCTACAGCATGACATGCCCACCCATGACATGCAACACAGACTGTTATCCTGGAGATTGTGGAGCAGGATAGCAGTTCAACCAGCCATGAGAAATCATATGTCAAACCATCACACCATGACTGTATAAATCCTGTTATTCTCTGACATCAGATACTGGCAAAGCCATCCTGAAAATAGTGTGTGTGTGTGTGTGACTGTGTGTGCACAAATGTTTGTGTACATGCACAGTATGTATTTCTCATGCTGATGTTTATTGATAGGCCATGCACGTGTTAACAGTCTGTGTCATCTATACATGTGTTTGGAAATGCCATGGCGTTCACAAGGGCAGACACGCTCTTTATTTCTGTGCTTAGCAACAGCAAAAAGGGCTGTGCGTGACGATCAGCGGAACTGGATGAGGCGTCAGATTTGGCTGTTGCGCCTCCCGTTACTTGGCTGTCCCGGTCTGTCTACATCTGGAGAAGGTTAATCTGAGAAGTCATGAAGGGATTGAGGTGATTACATTTGTCAACTCAATCAGCATGCCCACAGCATGTCCACAAGCAGATGTTGTCAGGTTTGCAGCATAACACAAGGTTAGTGTCTGTGTGCGCACGCATACACGTGTGCACGCGCTTAGATGTCGACCACTTGCAACAGGGTCTTCTTCTTCCAGACCTAATCAGAATAGAGAAACAAATAACTAGATCTCTTAAGCCCTCCCTCCTACATGTAGTTTAGACCAGGAGAGAGAGGGGCGTGGCACTCAGCCCAGGCGACACACTGATACGGTCTTCCTGTCCTAATCTTCTCTCCTTGCTTTCTTACCAGATTGCTTTAATTTAGGTGTTTGTGCAAGGCTTGCTCCATCCATGGTTAAGGATTGGGTGTCCTTAGGGGGAGGTAAGGTTGTTGATGTGATGTTGTGGTTCAATCAAGGACTAGTTACTGGTCAGGTGAAGTACGGTCAGGTCAGGGCCAGCAAACAGTACTCTAACCCAGTATTAAACCTAACCTAGTACTAAACCTAACCCAGTACTAACCCTAACCCAGTACAAACCCTAACCCAGTACTAAACCTAACCCAGTACTAACCCTAACCCAGTACAAACCCTAACCCAGTACTAAACCTAACCCAGTACTAACCCTTACCCAGTACAAACCCTAACCCAGTACTAAACCTAACCCAGCACTAACCCAAAACCAGCACCATCACATCTGCGTACTTGTTTAAATTAATCTATTCATTAGTCACCAACATGCAACTGATGTGTGTTCAGTGACAGTCTCATTCTGCAGCTGTATTACCCACATCCAGCGCACCCTTTTGGAGAGCTCTAGTCCTTGAGGCAACACTTCACAATATACTTTCATTATCCGCTCAACACTGTTAATTATAGATTTGGGCATGTGTGAAAGTGACTGAGCACTCCTCACCACACACACATATCCTTCTACACACACACATACCCCTCTACACACACACACACACAAACACACACCCCTCCATAAATCCGTCACAGACATGGACAGGCCCCAGTGAGGACAGAAATAGCCTGTTTGTGTCGATCCTCCTCCTCACATCACGCTGGCTCTCTCCACCTGGGTCAGACCGAGCCCTGACCTTTCTCTCCTCCATCTCTGCATCTCTCCATCTCTCAGTCTTCCCCGTTTTCGCCCCCCCTCCCCCCTCCCTCTCCTCATGTCGCAGCAGCCTTGTGAAACTTTCCATCAAAGTATCTCGTTAAAGATGAAACGCGCTCACGCATCTTTAAGTTTGACGAGAACCTTCCAGCACGCCGTTTCTGGCCTGTAGTGACATACGCGCTCGCAACATGCTCTTGCGCATGAACACACATATCCATGGGAGCACACCAGACAGGCTGTGAAAGAACAGCTTTCTCATTGAAGCCACGCAGAAGCGGTGAAGGGGTGGGTGTGGGGGTATTATTGCGTGTACTTGATATGTGTATTTAAACGAACACCAGGAGGTTAATCTCATATCAGCCCACAAGATTATTTCCGTCTGGTACTTCAAAATACTCCACTGCCTTTGTTTTCAACAATGGGATTAGCACATTTGGGATGGAGAGTAACAGAGAAGCACCTAGAGCCAGACCCAAAAAGCCTTTTTTCGGTCCAGTCTAGGTTATGACACACAGTCCTGCTGCTTGCCTGCCCAAAAAAACACCACAAGATCCTCGAAATTCTTTTCCTCTGCCCAGTGTTTCTGCATCTACGCACGTGTGCGCAATTGTATGAGTGTTTAAGATTATGAAAGTGCAGATTTGGTCGGTGTGCGTGAGCTCTCTGTAGTGACTAACAGGGGGGGGGCAGGGGGCGGGATCATCCAAGAGAGCTGAGAGCTGATGGACAGATTCAGGGAGCCAATAGCAGGAGCAGTAGCAGGTCTATGTAGCGTGAGAGTTCTGCCCCAGATTGAGGTTTGGTCAGCTTGGCAGGCTGCAACACTAGAAAGACACCCTTGGATTAACGCTTCAAGCCTTTGAAGGGCGGGATGATGATGATGATATCATGTGGATTTAGAGGTCTAGCATGTGATATATTCAGCTTCAGGACTTTAATAAAACTTTCATTTCAATGATATCAGGGTGACTTGTTGACTGGTCACAGGCAATACTGTCACCTGGCACCGATCAGAAAGAATCCAGCCAATGGCAGGAAGACATCACGTCACAGGTTTGTCCACGCGTCATTATCAAGCTAAACATCCCAACTGCTACCTCACTGATGACTTAACTTTTGACTTACTAACTGACTCTTTTTTTCCTTGCTTCACGTTTGACGTTTTGACTCTGCATCTGCCTGTGCTCCTGTGAGGAGGTTGCTCCCCTGAAGGCCATGCTGAGTTCTCTGTGAGCAGTGTTGTCGTGTTACAGTCCGTGTTGGTCAAGTCCAGGAGATGTTTGGCTGGACCCCGGACCTCCATCCTTCTGTACCGCTCATGCTCATTTCAAGCGCACACACTCATTCAGACGTGGGTTGAGATGTGCACCGCTGTGCTAGGAGCTCGTTCAAACGAGCATGAGTGGTTGGTTTAGTCTGAGTACCGCATGTGCATGAGTGCGTTTGAGGAGAGAGAGAGAGAGAGAGAGAGAGAGAGAGAGAGAGAGAGAAAATGGAAAAGATGAGAATGAAAAAGATCCCTGCTCTCATGTTAGTCTGGTTCAGTGGTCATGGAAAATGTGGGTGAAAGTTAAAAGGGTTTTCCTCCTGTTGACAACTAGAGGGAACACACAAACTCACACACACACACACACACACACACCTCAGAGTGTGGGACATGGACACCAGACGCCGGGCCAAAGATCAATAGACCAGGGGTCAGACACACTAGCTAACTCAATACATCTAATCCTCCAAACACTGTACCTCGGAAATCCACATGATCTCACCAAAGACCTGTTTTAACTGGCCCTTGCATGACCTCTGCCCTCCTCTACTCCTCATTGGTGAAGGCAGGTGCCCTGCTCCGCCTTCCCCTCCTCTCCTGTCCTCTCTTCTCATCCATAGTTAAGCACCGCTGGCCTCTGAGCCATCAGCATCCGTGTCTGGATACGTTTAACATTTGATGGAGAAGCACTTTGCTTCCGTCACTTTCACACACACACACACACACACGCACGCACACACACATGCACACACGCGCACACACACACAGAATATCACAGGCTTTCCTACTAGACCCAAACCCCGCAATGAACCCTGAACGTTGATGTAATGAATAGTGTGTGTGTTTACTAGATTATGTTTTAGTGCTTAAATAGTTTGCGCTATGTCTGTGTGTGTGTGTGCGAGTGTGCGCGCGTGTGTAACGTTGACGTCTGCCTCCCTGCCCTCCCTCCCTGGTTCCGTCTCTTCCCTTGGTCTGTCTCTCTCTCTTCCTCTTGTATCTCTCCATATCAATAAAGCGTTGGTCTGTCCCCAGCACAGACTCTACACGCTCTGTCTGCGCCCTCTCTGTCCATGTTATCCACTCTGTTACTGGCAGGATTAGCGGAGGGTTCTGATCCTGTCCTGATGTCATGGTTGCAGGGAGTCCAGCCGGTGAAAGCTCTATTTTAGGAAATGCTCAACATTTACTCACAATCTCATTTTAATAGAACCGGAGGTCACATTCCTTTCTGAAAGACTTGTGTGTGTGTGTGTGTGTGAGAGAGAGAGAGAGAGAGAGAGAGAGAGAGAGAGAGAGTGTTGCATTCGGTAGCCAATGACTAGCTGTCCAGAGAGGTGCAGCAGATGTGTGTGAGTGTAGATGTGCAGGATAACGCTTCCTGTAAGTGTGTGGGATATACTGTGTCTGTGCATAATGATGATATAACCAGATCACTACACACGGCTAAACACCATCCATACGGTCGTAACCTGAAACATCACACAACGTTTCCTGCTGGACAACCAGACTGCACGAAGCTGCTGCTGCTAAAAATAACTGCTGCTAATTTTAGGAGTGTTTTATATCCAGTTAAAGATTAAATGAGTATGATTGTTCAGATAAAAAAATGAAGATGTTGAAGAACATATTGTGTAAGCTAATGATGCCCTCTGAGAATTGTTTCACAACACAGACAGCTCCATGCTGGTAGAACATCAATTTACATTTTTAGTGTGGCCTGCTGCTTTCCAGGCCAGTTACGTTCCAGAATTTAGGGCGCTGTTTCTCAAATGTAAATATATCATATAACATTGTCAAGTGCATCTTTCAGTGTACATGGTCTATGTTTATCGACGAGACAAATGTACAGTTTCCCCTTTTTACCAGAAAGCCTGTACAGATATGAGTTATATCTCATCACAATCTCCTTTTTGGTTCAATGATGCAGCAACACTTTTTTTAATGTGCAACAACTCATATTTTCAAGACCAGCAAATGATGACAAATATGAGATTTTTCAGCATATTCAAATATATTTGTCCCGGAGAAGATTATATTTCTGCTTCATCCTGTCCTTCAACTCTGTCCAAAAGCTGTAGTTGTAGCTGTAGCAGTGCTTGGACTGCAGAGCCTGTAATCGTGATGGTAGTGAAAAGAGGTGGAAAGTTTTACGTTGACTGTTTTATTTCACTTGATCATCAAATTTATTGTTTTTGCTAAGTATTTCATAAAATTACTTTTTAATTGGTCATACATATCATCATTCTCTCTCTGCAGCTCAATCTCTGTCTCCATCTCTGTCTCTCTCTCACACACACACAAACACACATACACACTAAACAGATGTTCCTCCATTCTTGTGCTCACTGCCCCACAGTGTGGCCATATTGCATTAATGCACGCATTTCTTCATCTTACTCTGACAGGACTGGGAAGACATACTGTACCATCTCAAAACACGTAAGACTGAAGGGGACAGGGAAAGGGGACTCTAAGCCTTTCCAGATTTGAGGGGACAAAGTAAGTCTGCATCTGGGCTCAGAGAGAAGAGCTTGCCGGCAGAACTCAAAGAGGATTTGCTGTGGAGCTCTGGGCGCCGGGTGCAGAACATATGGTACAGACCAAAAAAAAGAAAAGGTTGTATAGGGCCTAATCTTCAATCTCATGGCCCTTTTACTCCTTCTGGATGCTGAGCGTGTGGGTGGTGTGTGTGTGTGTGTGTGCGTGTGTGCGTGTGCGCATGTGTTTGAGAACTCCTCTCCAGTCTCATTTGAGGCACTATCGGTGTTGCTTTGAGCACGCTGCCCTTCTCTGACGTGTGAAAGCAAAAGTTGATCAAAGCTAAAAGTGGAGTTAGCAGACATATCTGATTAATCAGCCTCTCTCTCTCTCTCTCTCTCTTTCTCTCTCTCTCTCTCTCTCTCTCTCTCTTCCTCCAGGCATCTAGTGGCTTACTGCTTACGAAGCACAAATACCTCCTCTATACCATGCCCAAATCTGCATTTTGAGATACCAGCCAAAGAAAATTCCAGAATGCTTGCGTCTTGTTTTTAAAAGGCCAGTCCAGGCCAAGGGGCCCGTCCGTGGCTCGGTCATGTCCAGTAGCCATGTCGAATCCACCTCAAATTGGGCCCTTTAGGTTGGTGGTGGTGAGGAGGAGAGAGCAGGGGATGGAGAGGAGTGAAAGAGTCTGCTGTTTGGATCAGACCCGTCACATGATTTACCACCCTCTCTGCTGGAGAAATGACATTAGGTACAGTTTGTTATAAACTTATGTTTTCAGTCTTCAGCTGGGCCTTTAGAACAGTAAGCCCTCACTGAAAGGAGGCATGGTTTCCTCAGGACACTTGTTTTGAAAGTGGAACTGACAGATTTAGGATGTGGGATGAGGGGGTTATGGTCTAATAGGTATGCAGAGCTAGCTTCCTGACTGCAAGTGAGGCCTTGACCAATGAACACATTTTCCTCCCCAGATACAAACTAGGCTTCACACTGCATAAATGTGTGCATGTCTATAAGATATGGTTTGGTTATGCGTTTCTTCCAATGTGTTTATTGCAATATATTAAATTGTTATATCTCTTATGTATAACAAACATAAGTTAGGTTTCATTTCAGACTCATAAGGTATTCATAAGGCCGTTATAATCCATTTAGACATACATAAATAATGAGGATTTAATTCAACACTTCATCTGATGTTGCTCTTACGCCAAGGGGAGTCGGAGGCACAGCACACAGACCGAATCCAAGCTTCTGGCTCCATTGTCAACCAGAGTTCAGCCTCCTTTAACCTCATCTCTCAGCCCCACCTCCCTTTCCCCAGGCTCCACGTCCAGCCGTAACAGGACGGTGTACTGGAGAGGGTCCAGAGGAGGAGTGTGGCGAGAGGCGGGGCTGGAGGAGGTGAGGTGAAGGCGGAGGTTGGAGCTCCACTGGCCCTGAGGTCTCCCCACCGGACCTTCATACTCCACCTGGACCTCAACCCTGAGAAGACACACATGCACACGGTCAAAGTATAAGTTTTATACTAACCCATCTGGGGACAGAGGACCACCATTCACAATGGGCTCAACTCTACTGAGAGTGAAGCATTAGACACTGTTTCCTTCCTGTGAAAGTCCCACTACCCACCAGTCCTTTATGTTCCGCTCGACGGTGGCGACAATGATGTTCACCACGAAGAAAGTGAACTGCCTCAGGTCTTGCCACACCCAGAAGGTGAGCGTGAGCGCCTGCCTTAGCCACATGCCCAGGTCAGCCAACCAGCCTCCCCAGCTAGGAACCAGAGACACGTGTCACTTCAACAGTACATTTGGTAAATACGACATGACGTTGTGCCGAGTTTGAATGGTTGCATGTCTTGCAAAGTGACCTGAGTATGTTTTGGAGAATTTGGAAGAAAAAGCAGACAGGCAGGGTGACGGGCAGGAGCAGGTATGACAGCAATCGCATGGACATGTTGGTCCACAACAACGCTGCATTGCTTTGCAATGCCAGGATATTGCAGAGCATCGCTAAAACACAAAACACAGATGCTACTGACCCACTGGTCCTGCTAGGAGAGACTGCGTCGATGTTAATGTGTGACAGGAACATTATGTGTGTGTGTGTATGTATGTGTGTTAGTGTGTGTATGTGTGTGTGTATGTGTGTGTGTGTCATACCCATTTTGAACCAGTCAGGCATGACCAGGTATAGATCCTCCTCCAGGGTTGCCAGATCCACAAACAGGGAGCCGAGCGTCATTAGACGCTCTCTGTTATCAGTCATAGAGCTCCTCCGCTTGTCTCCCCCATCTTCCCGCTGCCCCTCTTCCTCCTCTCCTTCCCCCTCCTCCTCTTCTCCTCCATCCATCTCCTCCACGCCTGCTTCTGTCTCTTCCCCCGTGCCCTCCCCGTTGTCTGCTCCCAGATCTGTCCATCCGTCAGGAGGCGGGACCAGGCAGGATTCTGACGGGATCTTGAGCAGGGACAAGTACGAGAACAAGTCTGGGACAAAGCAACGGCGGCAAAAATGGCGGCAAGGGAGAAGAGAAGGAGAGGAGAGAAACAACCAAACACATGAATACAAATACCAGGTGAAAATAAGAAGTCTACGTTCATCAATCGCTCCTCAGAAGCCAAAGCATCGGCCAACATTGTCGACACGGCATCTCTTCCTATTGCCAATAGAGAGACTTGAGTAAGGACAACTGTTTAAAAGACTCAAACTAACTCCTGTCGTGGAGGAAACGGATGGTGTCCTTGTAACCACAACTGTAGGCCTTTTCCAAAGTCTGAAAAGTAAACAAACAAAGGCATATGTCAAGCTTGTTCATCTCATTCTGTGTGTGTGTTTGAGTGTGTGTGTGTGTGTGTTTGAGTGTGTGTGTGTGTTTGAGTGTGTGTGTTTGAGTGTGTGTGTTCTCCAAAGCCATGTGAGGGCTGGGTACACGTCTCTCACCTCTAAATGGAAGGGGTAGAGAGCGTGGATGGCTCTGAACCCGTTGGCCAAATTGACACTGAAGGAAGCTCCGCTGATGACCACGCAATACCACGAGGCGTTGTCCGGGGGGCAGATGTCCATCTCGCCAGCGAACGGGGATACGGTGAGGATCCGGCTAGAAGACGCCCCTTTTAGCGGCAGAATGCTGGTGAAGCCGCCATCCACGTAATACTGGAACAATTTCAATTTTCTATTTCAATTTATTTTTGTAACGCCCAAAATCACAACAACAGTTGCCTCGAAGGGCGAACACATGCACACCCATGTAACTCAGAGCAAGAAACAGCAATGCGGTCTGGCCATTGTCTTGATTAGATGCTTTTATGAGACAGAGAAGGCACTCACCACACCCTTGTAACTTGGCGGCACCATTCCACAGTAACCAGGGACAAAACAGCTACACAATAGCGCCTCCAGAAGGAGAAAACAATTAATTACGATCAAATGTTTGACAGTCCTACAAATACTCTAAATCTGACCAGGTTTATATTAAGTTGTCTAATGGCTCTCATGAAATAAAATTGTAGGAGGAGATGCGTCAACTAATTCACTTCTAAGTAGTATTGATATGATCTTCTTGGCAGACCAAACCAGCCTTTATAATAATAATTGTCGTATACCACCTGTCTGCCCATTACACATTACATTTTGATCTGAAGAGGTTATTTAAACATAATAACCTACCAATAAAATGAAAACAAGGACTAGCCATTTCAATGCTTGCGGGTTAACTAACCTGTATCACATCTTCACGGGACTCGTAGTTTGACACCACGGTATTCTTGCCATCTGGAACTCTAGTCATAGCTATCGCAAGCCGTCCCTTAGCCAATCGGTGCGCATCGTGCGGTAGAATGGTCCTTATCATGCGCTCGATCCAGTGCAACACATTCACGGACGGATGCAAAGGTCCAAAGGCAAGCACACGCAACTGCAGTGCGAAGCTTAACAACTCGTACAGAATTCGCTCTGAATTAAAACATATCGAGAAAAGCAGGTGTAGTAAACTGAAAGGCGATTTAAAGTCTGTTTTACAGGGTTGGAGTTAGACAATGTTGTAGAATGAAAATGTTAATGCCACACGTCGTAGTTTAAAAACCAGAAATTAGCTCACCCGGTTTCACTTTGCATGCCACAGCAGCCGCCACCAGAGAACCGGCGGACGCACCATAGATTCTCGGGGCACAGTGCAGGACCGTTGGTGCGTGGTCCAGAAAGCACTGCACCACCCCCAGTTGGTATGTTGCCAAGAACCCAGAGCCGGAGAAAGCGACGGAGATCTTCTCGTTAGCACACAGAGAACTGGATGTCGCAGATGGATTCATAATTTAGCTATGGCCCTGCCTTCTGTTATACGAGTTATTGTGTATTCTGCGTCTTGTCAAAGGGACCATGGATGAGTTCCTTGAGGATGCTTGGAAGAAGAGCTTACGAAAGTGACACGGGAGTGTTTTTGTAATGACCACATCCAGCCGAACTAATCTGAGATTCCACAGAATTTGAATCAAATCATGGGACAGACATCGATGACTATTTGTTTTGTCTCTTATTTCATGCAGTTCCCTGCATTTGCGTCACAGGTCAGACGCGCAATAAACCTTTATTTGGCTTGTGGAAATTTATAATGCACAGAAAAACCTTCTAGTTCCCATCACCAGGAGTTAACTTCCGTCTGAGTTACTGACTACAGGGAGACTACAAGGATGTTGATTGGATTTTGATGTTACAGATAAGAAACGATTTAGTCCTCTGTATTGCCAACTGGACTTCTATTACTCACCTAAAAGGGATGGAAGAACACATGCATCAGGAGGTCCATCAGGAGGTCCACCAGGGGGTACTTGGGCCAGATTTGAAACCACAGACTTATAAAAATGAGTCCAAGCAACAAAGCTCTTTTAAAGATGGTGTCCGCCTTTGTTTATGAGCTCAGTGGCACAGTGAGATGAGCAGAAGCGACACGCGGACCGCCTTCGCAGTGGAGTGGCTCGTCATGCTCCTGGCTCCGCTGGCTGAAAGGTCAAAGTTGAAACAACACAGGCCATAATCCACTCACCCATA
The DNA here is from genome assembly GCA_036571765.1 of Plecoglossus altivelis. Classification (NCBI taxonomy): domain Eukaryota; kingdom Metazoa; phylum Chordata; class Actinopteri; order Osmeriformes; family Plecoglossidae; genus Plecoglossus; species Plecoglossus altivelis. Next base: position 16,795,007 of record BROE01000021.1, on the reverse strand, counting down.
ACAGGACTAAAGCTCATCTGAATCGTTGAGTCTGAAGTCAAATTATGTTTGCGATCCTAAGAAGGTCGTTGCTGATGCTCTGAGCCCCTGGTCATTCTACAGAGAGGCAGTCATGCACATGGCAGGCCGAGTCTTAATGATTTAACTTTATAGCTCTATGCTTCAATCAAACAATCAAACTTTATTTATAGAGCCCTTTAAAATAAACAAAGTAGACCAGGAGAATAAATAAATATAAAAAATATATGTAGTATATATTATGTGCAGTTATAAATGCATAATTTTGCACATTCCCTTTTAAGAGCTACAAACTCTCTCCCCCCTGACCACACCATGTCTACACTGCAAGGACCACCTGTCAACTGCAGGGAACAGTACCTACCTCAAGCCAAGACTCAATCAAACAACTGACAACCACCTGTTCTGCCGGATGTGTGCAAGATCATAATTCTCATTTTTATAGAGTAAAATGTGGTGGTTGCGTAAGGCGTTGGTCAAGTGTGTTCTAAGTTACAGTCAGACAGAGCCACTCCTACAGGCATATGGCCGGTGCAGTCTTCAGCCCACGGTGCCCCAGACGTCTGTGCGGACTCTCGTCTGCCTTCATCTCCAAGAACGATCTGTTGACCTTCGCATTCATTGATGAGCTGAGATGCTAAAGGTCGTAGAAGGTTGTAATGATTCACTGTAGTGACTCTCATCTCGAAGATGGAGCCCTGATGGTCTTTTAACAGAGGGAGAAAATGAGAGGGGGGATGACTTGTACTCAATAACTGTATTTGATGATGGGACAATCGTTTTGAGTGTCTTATAAGCAGGGGTGGACATTAGCGTAGCACATCTACGTATATTTGTAGTGAAGTAACTCATGTAGTTAAGAACATTCCTTATGTATCTGTGCTTGACTCCGGAATAAATGTTTTGGGAAGCAATTTTCTTTTTCTCTACTATATTTGAAAGGCAAATATAATCTATTTGATTCCATTCCATTTGTATGTAGTTTTCATGACTCTTTAAATAGGAACATAACTTTAAAGTCAGCGTGTTGGTTTTCTTCTCTAAAATGTGGTAGATCTGTGCTGTGTCCTTTTAAGAGAAAACGCACAGCTGGAACTGTTCTTACGCAGTCAGATAAGTGCAACGTGGTTTCTGTCTATTTCGAACCGTTCCATTTGAACTTTCCACTGGTAATTGTGGCTACGTCAGATAAAGATGACGTTTCTTCACAAAATATGAATGAATGACTTGACAAGTGTTTTACCAGGAGAATCGTTACATTTGAATTCAAGAAATGCACTCGTATACTCTTTTAGCTTCTGCTCATAACTTGCCTGTGACTTGATCACTTGCATAGTCTTAGTCATGCTGCTCTTATGCGAGATACACAGGCTTATTACCTCGCCTCTTCCGCTCAGGCTGCGAGCCACATGCACATATTAACAGCAATCGTAACAAGGAAGTCAGTGTGGGCCCACTTCCTCATCAAACCTCTGCTTTTACTTTCGGCCAACCACATGCCCTTAGCTTGGGGTTAGTTGGCTGTCACCTGTGTGTTTTCCTCTCCTTCCTGCCTTTGAACCCGGATCTTCACGGATCTGTACAAACTGCAAGGGTATGCGTCTTGTGTCTCTATCCTTTGTTTCTGGCGCAGATGACGAGGAGACAAGAGGAAGAGATCAATGTAGACTATTGAGGCACAGTTAGCCTCGGGTGAGCATTCCATTCATAGACAGCAAGTCTGGACAAGGAAGGCAGAACGGGGGCATGGGGGGGAGGGATGGAGGGAGATGAGAAATCAGAAGAATTTGAACTTGTGAAATATTATCGTTCATCTAACTAGCAGGGTTGAATTGTGCTGACCTATCAGATTTTGACTGAGGTCACATCTTATTTCCTAAATGTTTTCTCACTCTCAGACAGACGTGTCTTGAGTCAGCTCTCTAACCTCTCTGGTTACACCCATCAAAGCCCCTCCCTTCCTCACATCTGGGACTGGAGAGAAGCAAATCCAGCCAGCTCCCGCTCTGAGAGTGTGCTCTGACTACACACGTCAACCCAACAATACTGTTTACCCACAGCAGCCCAGCGCCAGGAGCTTAACTCAACCAGGAAGTTCCAGCCTAAACAACATCTGACCTGATCGCTTCCTGGAGAAGACCGGATTCCAATACCAACCCCGGGTTAACTACTCAAAACCAAAACAGTGACAGGTATGTAGCAATCACAACTGTTGTGAAGATATTCATCCAGCCCCCTGCTTTCAACTCTACTAGTGTCTGTCACTTCTGTTTACACTCTGCCTGTAAACCTGTCTCTCTCTTTCTCTTACCTTTACCTTATCTTTCCAACTCTGGGAGTCAAGTGTTTACTAAAGAGTTGACAGTATAGGAACCAATACTAATGTAGTGCGCAGGCTTTTTTTAAGCTTGTCTTTCATTGGTTCAAAGGAACTAGGGAATTTTGCTTAAATCAAGACAGAGATCATAGTAACATATGTGGTGGTTCCTTTAATAGGGGAACTGAAGGTGCTATGGTTATTAGAATCACTGTACATCCCCAAACCTAGAGGGAAGGTTCATGCAGACCCCATCGCCTGGAATCAGCTTTAACACTAAGACAGGGAAATCGACATTTTAACCTCTGTCGTGATTACTTTTAGAATTAATTGTCAACCCTTATTGCAATACAGATAGATATGCACTCATGAGTGCTGAGATGTGATGTTAGTGAGGACATGAGTATAAGGGAGACTGGGGTGAGGCTTGATGGGTCTACTATTTCCTGTGGTTAGACTGGCCGAGGCGACCAGGTGTCTGGCTCTGACATGAAAGCATATATCATTATATTGCACAGTTTGCTCCTTTCTTAGACTCACCATGCATACCAAGGAACATTTCTGCTATTTGCAATTAGATTGCTGCAGTATTCTGCACACATACATTTTGAAGTCAGTTTCTTTTTGTCATCTTTTTGAGTTTGAAAGAGTCCATACTTTGACATGTATAATGTGTAATAGATTAATAAAGAACCAATGGCATGTTTTTAAGTCCAGTTCATGTGTCTGACCAAATACCTTTTTAATGATCATTTCATTGAAGTGGCAACATTTTTCACTTTTCAAGTTAGTCAATTCTGAAGTTGCGGTTCAGTCTTGGTGAGGTTCAGTTCCTTGTTCTGCTCCTCTACCTCCATCTCATTGGTTGTCTGACTGAACCTAGCGCTGACAGTTCAGCCTCTTGGGCTGGATCAGGAAATAAGATTATCCCAATTGTTTGACCCAAGTGAAACATGTACTTATCAACTGGAATACTATTCATCACATTCAATACCTGCAGTCACTCTGGCTAGTTGCTACACAGTTGTTACACAGAACTAAGCTGAAATGGAACGAATCTTGCCCCCTTGGCTACATGAAAGAAAAGCAAGCCCATTAAGATCAGTGTTTACTTAGAATCATTAGGTTTCCTGTCCTGGCATATTCCACCATGAAACACCATGCATGAATGGTACAGAATCAGTAAAAGATGGCAGGCAAATTAGACTGGTTGTAGTTCTGCCTTGTAACTTCACTTCTTCACCAGTTTAGAGCAGCTTGGTCTAACACCAAATAAAACATTTGCCAGCATGTCTGCCAACACCAGTCATGACACATGCAGATTACACACCAACATCCTAGCGTATCAGACCACATTGATTGGCATCCACATAAAATACACAGCCCCAACACTCCTCTGTGGAAGAAGGAGCAGACTGGAAAACAAAGTTAAATTCAATATATGCTCAAATCTTTTGTGTGTTTGAGTCCATAATGTGTGTAGTTGTGATTGTTCTTAATTGCTTACTTAAAGGCGGTTGTCAGAGGGTGTGACTGACTAGAAGGTCACAGGAAACATATCAGTGACCTTCAGGAAGCCGCAAAATAAAAATTTGCCCTTCACTTGGAAAAAACTGAGCCACTCCTAATAAACACCAAAATTTGTGTGGTTGAACATGTACGTTGCATGGAAAAGAGTTTGCTGTATTGTCTCATCTGCAAACGTGCGAATCTAGAAGCGGTTACAGCTTGGAGACCAAGCGTCTGACTATTCAGACACATCGACAACATAACCAAACTTTCAGTGCATCTTGGTCATTTTATAAAACACAGAGACACAAAAAGTCTAAAACCCTTTTGTTCCATTTATATCGTTTTTCAATATAGAAAATATCCACAACATCACTTATGTCACAACTTCTGCCATTAATAATTTTTTTCTCTCAAATCCTTGTAGCCGTTGACTTTGGTCTGTGTTTGCATTTTGCGTGTGTGCTGGCAGGATGCCTTTGGGTGGAGGCAACAAGTGTGGCTGCTGCCAGAAAACAGTTTATTTTGCTGAAGAGGTCCAGTGTGAGGGGCGGAGCTTCCACAGATCCTGTTTCCTGTGCCGTGAGTAAACTTCCCCCTCCAGGCTTTGGTAACCCACCTGCGGTCACCACAGCCTGTCGACCGTGAACCGTGAAAACAACTGATAAACTGAGACATTGTCAACCATGTGGTTGTTTAAATTTCAGGAACACTTTCCACGCACTGAACCTGATCAGCCTTCTATTTATCTAAATATGATAACTATGTAGGTAAATAAATACTATGACTAAATACGAAGCTCAATGTGACCGTTCCTCATTAAAGACATGCAGTAGGATGGCTGCAAATACAAACCACCCAAAAGTGTGTGGTTTGGTGTTCCACTCTGTTCTGCCAGAATGTCAGGAATGTACGCGAGCGAAGGGGTTGTTTGTTCAGACCTCGTGGAATGCAGCTTGCACATATTCGGGTGATCAATGAGATTCGCTCCTTATGTGGTCAAATGGGAAACTGTGTTATGATAATGCCCAAAATTCAGATGAAGACAAGTGTTCATGAATGTATTTCCCTGTGTTTAAACAGTGGTGTGCAGGAAGAACCTGGACAGCACTACAGTGGCTGTTCACATGGATGAGATTTACTGTAAGGCCTGCTATGGGAAAAAGTATGGTCCAAAAGGCTACGGCTATGGCCAAGGAGCAGGGACTCTGTCCATGGATAAGGGGGAGTCCCTAGGTATCACCCACACTGAGTAAGTCTGACACCCTTCTCATCGTAGTAACCTAGGTTACAACCTGGTGACAATAGTTCCTCCATCTCTCTCTGACTCTCTTTGCTGTTCCCCCTTAGACCAGCCCCTCACCAACCCACCAACAACCCAAACCCCTCAAAATTAGCCCAGAAGTTTGGAGGATCTGACTTGTGTCCTCGCTGCAGCAAGGCTGTCTATGCTGCTGAGAAGGTGGTGGGCGCCGGGAACGTAAGTGAACGCACAGACATGCTGTATTGGTGCTCAGACAAAATGGTGGGAAAGTAGAAATCAGGTGTCATGTTCATGGCGCAGTGTGAGGAGGTGTGACCAGCGCTTCCTGGATGGTCTGCATCATATCTCTACCTATCTCCAGGCCTGGCATAAAAGCTGTTTCCGCTGTGCCAAGTGTGGGAAAGGCCTGGAGTCGACCACATTGGCTGACAAGGATGGAGAGATCTACTGCAAAGGTCACATGCATGAGCACGCACAGGGCATACATGGCATTGGGGATGGGCTCACAAGTTGTTGTTTTTTTAAACATGACAATGTTTGTGCCGTTATCTCACCTCCTCTCATTTGTGTTTTTAGGCTGTTATGCCAAGAACTTTGGCCCCAAGGGCTTCGGCTATGGACAGGGCGCCGGCGCGCTTGCACACGCTCAGTAGAGACTCATACTGCAGACAGCGGAGAGAGGGCTGTCTACACAGCAGCACCCACGCAGCAGTCAAGACAGAATCTCACTTTGTGCAGGGCCGTGTGTGAAAGTAGGGATCTGTAGGGATCAGTTTGAGGATCTGTCTCAGTCACACGCCACCGCCAGACAACCAACTGTCTTGCCTCTTTCCTTTCCTATCACTCTTCCTCCCACCTCTTAGGGGGGAAGAGGAGAACCGTCAAAAGATATCAGATTATACACACGCATTTGATCCACTTGCCTTCACACAGAATTCAAGTAAATGCCATCATGCTTTTAATTGCCTCAGAATGGATGTATCGATTATTTGCACTGTAATATGTTATAAGGCAATGATACATGATCTGTGCCTCCTCTCTCCTGCCTCAAGTGTTACTCTTATGTTTCTTCCTTCGGCTCATTTGAGTCAATAAAACTACCGTTAGTGGTGATTTTCTGTGCATGCATGCAAAACTGTGTTAAACACGAGTCTGAACAGTTCAATAAAGTGTATTACAACACAATGTTCTGGTGTCTGAGGTCAGTGTTTCAAACTCAGTTTGATTGCTGATCTGCTTCTCCAAATGAGAGACCTGAGTCTGGTGAACCCAAGAGCAGGACTTTTCTTTTTGAAGGAAACCAGAAAGTGAGGGGAAGTTTCAGGATCCAGGCAGGCTGCAATGTGGTGATCTGTAACTCCATCCAACACAGATGGAACTGCACCCACAGAAGAGTTCGTCACTAAAGTCCTGGGCACAGAGTACCAGGAACTGGAAAACAAACACGGAGGCCCATTTTCCTAGAAATGGATTAAGACTTGTTGTCAACTGGAAACTTTTTTCAGAGGAGATCTTCATTTCTCTCTTCAGGAATAAAAGCTTGATTCATCATGTGGGATACTCAAGCCTGAGAGTCACGGAGGAAACATCAAACCAGTCCTGATTTGGCATTTAACCCTTGTGTTCTCTTTGGGGGTCAGAATGACCCGAAACCATGTTTAACACACACACACACGCACGCTCACCCACAATGAGACTGTATGTGCTTCATTGAAGTCAGACCAAACTAAATCTTTGTGGTTCATGTGCAGCATGGCTGCACTTTACAGTGCTCAACAGGGTACAGCGTAAACATTTAATGAACCTGCTTTATTTCAGGGTTGAAGGTGGGGCCTTTTTTGACCTTTAGGAAAGGGAGAGTTGCAGAATGTGGAGAGAACACCAAGGTTCAACTCAGAGCCCAGAGTTTGGGAAACTACAAGAGGTGAGAGAGTGAATCAGCTCATTAGGTGGAATGAAGTTCAGGTGTGTGAGAGGTAACTCCTTTGGTGACCTGGACCTTGGAGGCCCGGCTGGGAGTGTGACTGGAACACAATCAATCATTCAATTAACAACAACAAAGCAATGATTAAAGTCCTCCAGTTGCAAGTATCAGTGTGTGTCTTGATCGCTTTTTTTTGTTCGTTTCCAGACAGAACAGTCAGAAACACAAGGGTCAAGATGGTCACTGATACAAGAAGCATTAGGTCTATTAAATCTACTGAGACCAAAGTCCAGATCAAAGCTACAAGCTAAAACAAACACTACCTCGTTTTCATAAACTTGTCCCAGGCATCACCACATCCTTAATTATCCTGCTTCATTCAACCCTTGGTGATTCATCTACTCCTGGTCAACCCTGTTTCTGTAGACTTCCCTTCTGAAGGTTTCCAGTCCAACTGCAATTGGTACAAAAAGGTTTCAGCTTGTTAAACAAAGTAATGATTAGAATCGGGTGTTTTGGATTAGGGTTGAAATTACACACCAATATCCTACATATCCAACACCTGCAGCAGCTAGGTAAATGAAATACTTACTATTTGCTCATGAGTTGGAATCTTAGCATCTAGTAAAACAAATCTTCTAAGTTGAAGTTGTTCCTTGTATAATATCTAGAGACACCATGAGTTATCTTCTCACCCTGGATGCTCTGATCTGTAAGTATCAGGCCTCTCTGCCAGCTCCTTGGAGAGCTGAAGGAGAACTTTATTTCTACTCTATATTACTTTATATTTAGATCATTATTAAGTTTGTCTGGGTTTGAGGTTGTAGAAATTGATTATGGCTTGTGGCTTGAATTATTGTACGTAAATGACAAAGCTCTCCTTAAGAAAGGGAATGCAATTCCACAAACGCTGTGACTCTTCTCAAAAATACAGTTAAACTGCCAGTTTGTGATTGTAGTCTTGTGTCTGTTTCAGTGCTGGTATGTTGCATGTCTGCAGGAGCAGGTAAAACTCAGAAGAACCTGATTCTTGGTGAGGATATAATTGTGAATGGGCTGATATTTGACAAATATTGTGTATTGTTTCAGTGACAACAGACATCTGTGAAGGTCAGCAGGACATTCTGAATTGTGGTACGTTGTTACTGTTATACTGTTACAATAGTACTGTTGTCTTGCAGTACTGTCATCACATTCAAAATGTACATTCATTGTAAGAGCATAAGATTGAACATTGTCGTATTTCCAGGGAGCTCTGTGATCACCGTGGTCAGTGCTAACTATGGACGCACAGACAGCGTGACCTGCACTGCTGGTCGTCCAGCCAATCAGATTACAAAGACCGACTGCATCAACCCCACAACCTTCCTGTTGGTGACTAGCATGTATGACACACACATACACGTGCATCATGTAAGACAAAAGTGTACATGCACAGAGTTTGCTCTTCCCACCTTCCCAGGTGCAATGGAAAGACCAACTGTTCTCTGGATGCCTCCAACTCTGTGTTCTCTGATCCCTGTTCTGGAACTTACAAATACCTGCGTGTGGCCTACACCTGCACTCCCCCAAGTTAGTGCGTGTGTGGACCTTTTTGATGCTGACGCTTTGAAGTATTACTGTATCAAGGATAAGTGATCTGAAACGAAGGTCTTGTGTGGATATAAATAGGCATTAGAACTACGTAAATGTGTACTGTTATTGTTTCAGTGACGACAGATATCTGCGAAGGGCAGCAGGCCACCCTGAATTGTGGTACGTTGGTACACTGCTGCCCTGTTGCAGTTGAACTGTTTTCCTGCCATACTGCATCATCATTCATTTTAAGAACATAAGGTTTAAGTCTTGTTTCCAGAGAGCTCTGTGATCGACGTGGTCAGTGCCAACTATGGACGCACAGACAGTGTGACCTGCATCTCTGGTCGTCCAGCCAATCAGATTACAAAGACCGACTGCATCAATCCCACTACGTTGCAGATGGTGGCTACCATGTAAGACATGAATACACACACACACAGACGCACACTCTTGGATACTTATTTTGCTCTTCCCAGGTGTAATGGAAAGACCAGCTGTTCTCTGGATGCCTCCAACTCTGTGTTCTCTGATCCCTGTGTTGGAACCTACAAATACCTGGATGTGACCTATATCTGCGTTACCATAGGTAAGTAAATGATCTTTTACATCAGTGTGTGTGTGTGTGTATTTGACTTTGGAACACTCTCTTTCAGTGAACATTATTGGGTAGGAGAAGTGGACCCTTCCTGGAACATCCTGGACCTGGATGTGAATCTGTTCCAATGACGAGGACTTGAATATTGAATAAATGAACCTATTTCCATGTATCAGTCTGTTGTGGCAGTTTATTTCCAATCAGAACAGTCAAGCACACCAGGGTCAAGATGATCAGTGATACAAGAAGCACTAGATGTATTAAACCCAGCGAGACCAAAGTCCAGAGCAAAGCTTGGAGTAAAAACTGGATTTCAAATCCTTTTTCCAGGCATCGCAACATCTGAAATAGTCCTGTTATCTTCATCTAGTGTCCTTATGCAAAGTGTAGTGCATAATTCTACAAGGTCTCAATGTTCTGAAGAAAGTTCTCATTCTCTTGTGGTATAGATTATTTGAAGTTCTATAAGTTGAGGAAAAATGACGGTCAAAGAGGGGAGAAAGTTCAGTCTTAGGAGAGGAAGACTACACGTTCGTTAAACATTCAATTATACTACACAGTAGACAACCTAGTGGTCCCAGGAGCACCAGACTTGGTGAGGACACCACACTCAAAGTCCACTGCCATACAGAACTCCTGGTTTTGATCCTGCAGTGAGCCTGGCGCTGGATGTGGTAACATTTCCAAAAACAGCCCTGGAAGTCAAGTCTGATGCAAAGTGTTAATAGGTGTTCAAGATGGCAAAACGTTCAACAAACGTGTGATCCCGGGATCGGTCTGTTTTCTCCGTACTTTTTCGTTATTGTTTTACCCTTATTTTACCTTTGGTGACTTCGGTTGATCACAGTATCTACGCTTCATCATACGATTTGTTCCTCCTAAGAGTTTCTTACTACCCATGTAAAGGAGCTGCCGATCTACAAATCTGAACCTGGCAATTGTTGCTATAGGTTCATGCATGGGCTCTGTATAGTAATGTAATGTTTGGTTTAATAAAGACTAGGGTGATCAGCTTAATATGGATAGGCCTTCTATCCCTGTAGTTGGGGAAGCACTCGATCCTGGAGAAGGCTGTGGGAGATAAGACACTGGGTCTAGGCCTCACCTTCTGACATAGTAAGTTAGGGTTCAGGCCCAGCTTTACAACAGCATGCAGCTGCAACTTGATCTTATTCCTCACTCTGTCCCATGACACCCAGATATCACCCTCAATTTACCCTATTTACCACTCAGGAATAGTGCTACTTAGTCAACAACTGAACATGTGCTTCAGAAAAATGTATAATGTACTAAAGGGATGATTGAGTTTTCATTTGAGTCAGTACATAGAGTCCGTATCAGTAGACATGTACAAATAGAAGTGTTTATTTAACAAGAAGGCTTGTTAGCAGAGCATATTGACAGTGGACCTACTTTCCTCATGACTTTATAGCTGTGCTGGAAACCTTAATTAACCCTCTAAGCTCTGAGTGCCGTGTAGATGTTCTTGCTCGCTGGGTCTGTTGACTCAGTCCAGATGCGTCATACAACACCTGCCCTCCATGAATGCAATGCCTTGAAAACTTAACCACCTGACTCACACAGAGGTTCTGATCAACCAATTGCTATGTGTTAAAGCAGAACAGAATGTTAGGTAAGTCTTAAATAAGAAGAACACAATAAGAAGAATCATTGAACCTCAGGAGCTTTAAATGCTTGCCGGCAAGGAGACAAGTCTGATCGCGCAAGGTTGTCTGAAGTCATTGTCTCCAAACTCTATCATTTATGCTGTCATGAACACAAATAATTCTCAATAGTCATTTAAAACATACAGTTCTCAAATCAAGTTCTGTGATTGTAGTTCTCTGGGAGCATACATTAATATGACCAGTGACTAAACATTCCCCACAATTCTATTCAAGTGATAAGAACTCTCCTAAATCCACAAGAGCATCTACCCCACCTGACCAGATATCCCTATTCGAGAGGTCACTATTTGTACGATAATGAACTAATATAATGAGAACCCATATATCAATTTTCTTCCGCTTATGCGGGGCCGGCTTGCCTGGCAACGCCTAGGGATCCCCCCGGAGGAGCTGGAGGAGGTGTGTGTGGAGAAGGAAGTCTGGGCCTCCCTGCTCAGACTGATGCCCTCACGACCCGGCCTCAGATAAAGAGGAGGAAGATTGATGGATGGGGAAAAGGGATGATTGAGAGTTTTCAGTCAGAGTAATCCATAAACATAGCCCATGTTCATTATTTCCACATTATAAAACCCATACAAATAGTTGTGTTTATTTAACACGAAAGGCTTGTTTGCAGATCATATTGACAATGTACCAGTTTTGCTCATAACATGATATCTGTGCTGGAAACCTCTTTTAACCATCTCAGCTGTGTGAGCTGGGTAGATATTCTAGCACACTGAGTCTCTTGACTTTCAGAACAGAAGCATCATACAACACCTGCCCTCTGTGAAACCAATTCCTAAGTGCATTGTAAGCTACCAAGTGGAAATATGTCTGTTTGTTAATGAGGTGAGACGTTTAGCATCGAAACGAGTTGTCTGAGGTGATGTTAAATCTTGAAACACCATGAGTCCTTATCTCACACTGGGTGCTCTCATCTCTTTGCTACTGTAACATGTGATATAACTTAAGTGGTCTGAGCTCCTTCTCTCCTGCTTCAACTGTTTCTCTTATGTTTATGTTTCAGTGAGTAAGAAAAACACATTTAATAATAAATAAAGTATCTAGAAAAGACATAAGCACATCAGACTACGCTGACTAATGACCATATAAAATAAAAACATCCTAAAGGTTGGTTTATATCAGGGGTGTCAAACCTGATTCTAATAAATAGGTTGTTATCAAGCTCTATGGAAGCCTGATAAGACCTATTATTAAAATCAAAAAAATTGTGCTGGAGCAGGGAAACACCGAAAACCTTCAGGACAGCGGCCCTCGAGGACCAGAGTTCGACACCCCTGGTTTATACAAGAGACCAGATGGAACAATATGATTATAAGGACAATAATCTATGATGTGAGTTTTCCTTGTGAGACAGTGATACAGTTGTGACACAATAGTGCAAATCTGCAGGTAGCAAAATAAACACTGAAGCAGTTGTGACTGTTGAACCTTTATCACAATAAAACCTTTGATACTTGGTGTGGTGGTGGATATTGAACCCAGGTGTGGGACTTTTTGAAGGAAACCTGTAAATGAGAAAATGTCTATTGTTCAGACAGGACCAGGTATCAGGAACTGGAAAATAAACAGTAAGAACCAGTTTCCCAGACTTGGATTAAGACTTGTCATAGACTGGAAACTTTGCAGTGGAGATCTTCAATGGACTTTTTTCAGATTTTAGGGCTAGGCACAGTAGATGTCTTGGAAAATTGGACTAAGTTCCATGCACCTTTACAGCCCATTAAGAATACAATGACCAATCAAACACCGCCTTCTCACTATAAATACAATGACTAGTTACACACCTACATATCCAGCACAGGCAGCTGGCAATAGGTGATCTATTTTGCCATCTGCTCATGAGTTGGAATCTTAGCATCTAGTAAAACAAATAGTCTAAGTTGAAGTTGTTCCTTGTATAATATCTAGAGACACCATGATGTATCTTCTCACCCTGGATGCTCTGATCTGTAAGTATCAAGCCTCTCTGCCAGCTCCTTGGAGAGCTGAAGGAGAACTTTATTTCTACTCTAAATCACTTTATATTTAGATCATTATTAAAAGTTTGTCTGAGTTTGAGGTTGTAGAAATTGATTATGGCTTGTGACTCAATTCATTGTAGGTGAAATACAAACCTCTCCTTAAGAAAAGGAATATTATTCCACAAACGCTGTGGCTTCTCAAAAATATGGTTAAACTGCCAGTTTGTGATTGTTGTCTTGTCTGTTTCAGTGCTGGTATGTTGCATGTCTGCAGGAGCAGGTAAACCTCAGAAGAACCTGATTCTTAGTGAGGATATGTTTGTGAATGGGCTGACATTTGACAATTATTATTTGTATTGTTTCAGTGACGACAGACATCTGTGAAGGTCAACAGATCACACTGACTTGTGGTACGTTGTTACACTGCTATACTGCTACAGTTATACTGGTGTCCTGTCATACTGTTTGCGTCTCATCACATTCAAAAGTTACATTCATTTAAGAGCATGAGATTTAACGTCTTCCTGTTTCCAGGGGGCTCTGCTATCAACGTGATCAGTGCTAACTATGGACGCACAGACAGTGTGACCTGCATCTCTGGTCGTCCATCCTATCAGATAACAAAGGCCGACTGCATCAACGTCAAAACCCTCCCATTGGTGGCTAGCATGTAAGACGCACACATACACACCATGTAAAACAGACAAACAGAACCAAAATCACATTTTATTGATCCCACCTTCACAGATGCAATGGAAAGTCTAGCTGTACCCTGGATGCCTCCAACTCTGCGTTCTCTGATCCCTGTCCTGGAACCTACAAATACCTGCGTGTTACCTACACCTGCATTCCCTCAAGTTAGTGATTCTGAGTGTGTGTTTAGACCTTTGACACTGACAACTATTTGAACGATTACTCTTTCAGAGATGAAAAAAACAACCTGAGAAGATGTTGTGTAAATTTGTACAGGCCTTAAAAAATTATTTACTGTTTCAGAGACAACAGACATGTGTGAAGGCCAGCAGGCGAGCATTGACTGTGGTATGTTGTTAAACTGTTACACTGCTATACTGAGAAACTATTAGTTATGCTGTTAGTGTTAACAACACTGTTACTCTGTTACAATTGTACTGTTATACTGTTGCACTGCATTACTGTTAGAGTCACATTGCTTACACTTAAACTATGGAATTTCATCAATGGTAAATCAGCATGAGAGATAATCAGGTCTTCCTGTTTCTAGGGAGCTCTGTGATCACCGTGGTCAGTGCTAACTATGGACGCACAGACAGTGTGACCTGCGTCTCTGGTCGTCCGCCCAGTCAGTTTGCAAAGACCGACTGCATCAACCCCAAAACCTTCCCGTTGGTGGCTAGCATGTAAGACACACACACACACCATATAAGACAGACAGACAGACACACACACACGTCATGTGAGACTTGCACAAACACCATGTGAGACACGCACACAAACACAAATATCATGTAATACACACACAGCTTGAACGCACACTCATCTTTCACTGTTCCTTTCTCCCAGGTGCAATGGAAAGACCACCTGTTCTCTGGGTGCTTCCAACACTGTGTACTCTGATCCCTGTCCTGGAACCTACAAATACCTGCGTGTGACCTACACCTGCAGTCCCCCAAGTTGGTATTGTTTGTGTGTGTGTGTGTGTGTGTGTGTTTGTGTAAACCTTTGACACTGACAAATGTTCAAAACCTTTACAGTTTCAAAGATAACAGTAATTTAAGAAGGTTTTGTGTGAATTTAAGTAGGCATTAAAAAAACCATCAATTTATGTAGTTTCAGAGACAACTAACATCTGTGAAGATCAGGAGGTCATTCTTAATTGTGGTATGTTGTTAAAATTATTAGTTATGCTGTTAGTGTTTATTACACTGTTGCTCTGTTACAATTGTACTGTTATACTGTTGCTCTGCTTTACTGTTAGAGTCACATTGCTTACACTTAAACAATTGTAATTTAATCAATAGTAAGTCAGCATAAGAGATAATCAGGTCTTCCTGTTTCCAGGGAGCTCTGTGATCAACTTAGTCAGTGCTAACTATGGACGCACAGACAGTGTGACCTGCATCTCAGGTCGTCCAACCAATCAGATTACAAAGACCGACTGCATCAACCCCAAAACCTTCCCTTTGGTGGCTAGCATGTAAGATACACACAAACACCATATAAGACACACACACCACATAAGACACACACACATCATGTAAGATACACAAACATATGCCATGTAATATACACAAAAGGCATGGATGCACACTCACATTTCACTGTTCCCACCTTCCCAGGTGCAACGGAAAGACAAACTGTTCTCTGGATGCCTCCAACACTATGTTCTCTGATCCCTGTCCTGGAACCTTCAAATACCTGCGTTTTGTCTACACCTGCAGTCCTCCAAGTTGGTGTTGTGTGTGTGTGTTTGTGTGTGTGTGTGTGTGTGTGTGTGTGTGTGTGTGTGTGTGTGGACCTTTAACACTGACTTTATATTTGCACTTTTATACTTTTCCAAGAAAAAAGTAATCTGAGAAGGTTTTGTGTGAGATTTTGCAGTCATTAAAAATAGATCAATATGTATTGTTTCAGAGGCAGCAGAAATGTGTGAAGGTCAACAGGCCAACCTTGACTGTGGTATGTTGTTAAACTGTTACACTGCTATACTAGGAAACTGTTAGTTATGCTGTTAGTGTATATTACACTGTTACTCTGTTACAATTGTACTGTTATACTGTTGCACTGCTTTACTGTTAGAGTCACACTGCTTACACTTAAACTATGGAATTTCATCAATGGTAAATCAGCATAAGAGATCATCAGGTCTTCCTGTTTCCAGGGAGCTCTGTGATCAATGTGGTCAGTGCTAACTATGGACGCACAGACAGTGTGACCTGCATCTCTGGTCGTCCAGCCAATCAGATTACAAAGACCGACTGCATGAACCCCAAAACCTTCCCGTTGGTGGCTAGCATGTAAGACAAACACAGACCATGTAAGACAGACACGCATACATACACAAAACCTTGTGAAACAAACACACACACATCGTGTAAGATAAACACACTGACGTGAGACACAAACACATGTCAAGTAAGACTAACACAAATAATGTCAGACAAACACACGCACATATTGCATAAGAGAGACACACCTACATATATCACACAATGTAAGACAAACACACACGTGTCATGTAATACACACAAAGAATGAATGCACACTCACCTTTCACTCTTCTGACCTTCCCAGGTGCAATGGAAAGACCAGCTGTTCTCTGGCTGCTTCCAACACAGTGTACTCTGATCCCTGTCCTGGAACCTACAAATACCTGGATGTGGCCTACACCTGCAGTCAACCAAGTTGGTATTGTGTGTATGTGTATGTGTGTGTGTGTGTGTGTGTGTGTGTGTGTGTGTGTGTGTGTGTGTGTGTGTGTGTGTGTGTGTGTGTGTGTGTGTGTGTGTAGACCTTTGACAACGACACCTATTCAAACTCGTACTGTTTCAAAGATAACAGTGATCGAAAAAGGTTTTTTGTGAATTTGTGTAGGCATGAAAAGTTCAGAGACCACAGACATGTGTGAAGGAGAGCAGGAAAGCCTTGACTGTGGTATGTTGTTAAACTGTTACACTGCTATACTGGGAAACTATTAGTAATGCTGTTAGTGTTTATTACACTGTTAATCTGTTACAATTGTACTGTTATACTGTTGCACTATATTATTGCTAGTGTCATACTGCATACACTTTTGACCTATGGAATTTCATCAATGGTAGATCAGCATAAGAGATAATCAGGTCTTCCTGTTTCCAGGGAACGCTGTGATCACCGTGGTCAGTGCTAACTATGGACGCACAGACAGTATGACCTGCATCTCAGGTCGTCCAACCTATCAGATTACAAAGACCGACTGCATCAACCCCAAAACCGTCCCGTTGGTAGCTAGCAAGTAAGACACACACACCATATAAGACACACACACACATATCATATGAGACAAACAATCACACATCATGTAATAGAAACACAGACACAGATCATATTAGCCAAACACACACACATCATGTCATACGTAAACACAGCATTGATGCACAATCACATTTTACTGTTCCCACCTTCCCAGGTGCAATGGAAAGACCAGCTGTTCTCTGGATGCCTCCAACTCTGTGTTCTCTGATCCCTGTCCTGGAACCTACAAATACCTGCGTGTGGCCTACACCTGCAGTCCTCCAAGTCGGTATTTTGTACGTGTGTGTGTGTGTGTGTATGTGTGTGTGTGTGTGTGTGAGTGTGTGTGTGTTTGTGTTTGTGTGTTTAAACCTTTGACAATGACACCTATTCAAACTATGACTGTTTCATAGATAACAATAATCTAAGAAGGTTTTGTGTGAATTTGTGTAGTTATCCAAAATTCAGACAAAACAGCCATCTGTGAAGGTCAGCAGGCCAACCTTGACTGTGGTATGTTGTTAAACTGTTACACTGCTATACTGGGAAACTGTTAGTTATGCTGTTAGTGTATATTATTCATCTGTTTTACTCTGTTACAATATGCACTGGTGTATACTGGTGCTCTGCTTACTGTTAGAGTCACATTGCTTACACTTAAACAATGGAATTTCATCAATGGTAGATCAGCATAAGAGATAATCAGGTCTTCCTGTTTCCAGGGAACGCTGTGATCACCATGGTCAGTGCTAACTATGGACGCACAGACGGTATGACCTGCATCTCTGGTCGTCCAGCCAACCAGATTACAAGGAATGACTGCATCGACCCCAAAACCTTCCCATTGTTGGCTAGCATGTGAGAAAAACAAACACACCGTGCAAGTCAGAGAGACACAATCACACAGCATAGATGCAGAATCACATTTTGCTGTTCCCACCTTCCCAGGTGCAATGGAAAGACCAGCTGTTCTCTGGATGCCTCCAACTCTGTGTTCTCTGATCCCTGTCCTGGAACCTACAAATACCTGCGTTTTAACTACACCTGCAGTCCTCCAAGTTGGTGTCGTATGTTTGTGTGTGTGTTTGTGCGTGTGTTTGTGGACCTTTGACAATGACATCTATTCAAACTTGTACTCTTTCAAAGATAACAATAATCTGAGAAGGTTTTGTGTGAATTTGTGTAGGCGTCCAAAATTCAGACAAAACAGCCATCTGTGAAGGTCAGCAGGCCAACCTTGACTGTGGTATGTTGTTAAACTGTTAAACTGCTATACTGGGAAACTGTTAGTTACGCTGTTAGTGTTTATTACACTGTTACTCTGTTACAATTGCACGGTTATACTGTTGCTCTGCTTTACTGTTAGAGTCACATTGCTTACACTTAAACAATGGAATTTCATCAATGGTAGATCAGCATAAGAGATAATCAGGTCTTCCTGTTTCCAGGGAACGCTGTGATCACCATGGTCAGTGCTAACTATGGACGCACAGACGGTATGACCTGCATCTCTGGTCGTCCAACCAATCAGATTACAAATACCAACTGCATCAACCCCAACACTCTCCCGATTGTGTCTGGTCCTAGCATGTGAGAAAAACTAAACACACCGATGAAGGTCAGAGAGAACACAATCACACAGCGATAGATGCAGAATCACATGTTTGCTTGTTCCCACCTTCCCATTGTGCAATGGAAAGACCAGCCTGTTCCTCTGGATTGCCGCCAACTCTGTGTTCTTTGATCCCTGTGTTGGAACCTACAAATACCTGCGTTTTAACTACACCTGCAGTCCTCCAAGTTGGTGTCGTTATGTTTGTGTGTGTGGTTTGTGCGTGTGATTTGTGGACCTTTGACCAATCGACATCTATTCAGACTTGTACTCTTTAAAGATAACAATTAATTCTGAGAAGGTTTTGTCTGGTTGAATTTGTGTAGGTTATCCCAAATATTCAGACCAAAACAGCCAATTCTTGTGAAGGGCAGCAGGCCTGAGGACCTTGACTGTGGTATGTTGTTAAACTGTTAAACTGCTATACTGGGAAACTATTAGTAATGCTGTTAGTGTTTATTACACTGTTAATCTGTTACAATTGTACTGTTATACTGTTGCACTATATTATTGCTAGTGTCATACTGCATACACTTTTGAACTATGGAATTTCATCAATGGTAAATCAGCATAAGAGGATAATAAGATTGTTCTGTTTCCAGGGAGCTCTGTGATCAACGTGGTAAGTGCTAACTATGGACGCACAGACGGTGTGAGCTGCATCTCTGGTCGTCCAGCCAATCAGATTACAAGGAATGACTGCATCGACCCCAAAACCTTCCCATTGTTGGCTAGCATGTGAGAAAAACAAACACACCGTGCAAGTCAGAGAGACACAATCACACAGCATAGATGCAGAATCACATTTTGCTGTTCCCACCTTCCCAGGTGCAATGGAAAGACCAGCTGTTCTCTGGATGCCTCCAACTCTGTGTTCTCTGATCCCTGTCCTGGAACCTACAAATACCTGCGTTTTAACTACACCTGCAATACTCCAAGTTGGTGTTGTATTTCTTTGAGTGTGTGTGTTTGTGTTTTTGTGTGTGTGTGTGTGTGTGAGTGCGTTTAGACCTTTGACAACAACACCTATTCAAACTTGCACTCTTTCAAAGTTAAACGTAATCTAATTGGGTTTTGTGTGAATTTGTGTAGGCGTCAAAAATTCAGAAACAACAGACATGTGTGAAGGAGAGCAAGACATCCTTGACTGTGGTATGTTGTTAAATTGTTACACTGCTATACTGAGAAACTATTAGTTATGCTGTTTGTGTTTATTACACTGTTATTCTGTAACAAATGTACTGTTATACTGTTGCACTGCATTACTGTTAGTGTCATACTGCATACACTTTTGAACTATGGAATTTCATCAATGGTAGATAAGCATGAGAGATAATCAGGTCTTCCTGTTTCCAGAGAGCTCTGTGATCACCGTGGTCAGTGCTAACTATGGACGCACAGACAGTGTGACCTGCATCTCAGGTCGTCCAACCAATCAGATTACAAAGTCCGACTGCATCAACCCCAAAACCTTCCCTTTGGTGGCTAGCATGTGAGAAAAACACACACACCATATAAGACAAACACACATATCATGTAGAAACAACATTATCACCACATCATTGTGAATAGGATAACACCAGACACTTAGATCATGTAGACAAATACACACACTATCATGTCATACGTAATTACACGGCATTGAATGCACCATCACATTTGTACGTTCCCACTTGTCTTCCCAGGTGCAATGGAAAGACCAGCTGTTCTCTGGATGCCTCCAACTCTGTGTTCTCTGATCCCTGTCCTGGAACCTACAAATACCTGCGTGTGGCCTACACCTGCAGTCACTCCTAAGTCGGTGATTTTGTGTGTTTGTGTGTGTGCTCGTGTGTGTATGTGTGTGTGTGTTGATTGTGAGTTGTGTGTGGTTTGTGTTTGTGTGTTTTAAACCTTTGTACAAATGTACATCTATTCAAACTATTGACTGTTTCATATGATAACAATAATCGTTAAGAAGGTTTGTGTGATTGTGTAAGTTATTCCAAAATTGTTCAGGGGGGGGGGATAAAAAAATAAAAAAAAAAAAACAACCCCCAAAAAACAACTCCGGTTGGCCATCTGTGAAGGTCAGCAGGCCAACCTTGACTGTGGTATGTTGTTAAACTGTTACACTGCTATACTGGGAAACTGTTAGTTATGCTGTTAGTGTATATTACACTGTTACTCTGTTACAATTGCACGGTTATACTGTTGCTCTGCTTTACTGTTAGAGTCACATTGCTTACACTTAAACAATGGAATTTCATCAATGGTAGATCAGCATAAGAGATAATCAGGTCTTCCTGTTTCCAGGGAACGCTGTGATCACCATGGTCAGTGCTAACTATGGACGCACAGACGGTATGACCTGCATCTCTGGTCGTCCAGCCAACCAGATTACAAAGACCGACTGCATGAACCCCAAAACCTTCCCATTGTTGGCTAGCATGTGAGAAAAACAAACACACCGTGCAAGTCAGAGAGACACAATCACACAGCATAGATGCAGAATCACATTTTGCTGTTCCCACCTTCCCAGGTGCAATGGAAAGACCAGCTGTTCTCTGGATGCCTCCAACTCTGTGTTCTCTGATCCCTGTCCTGGAACCTACAAATACCTGCGTTTTAACTACACCTGCAATACTCCAAGTTGGTGTTGTATTTCTTTGAGTTTTTGTGTGTGTTTGTGTTTGTGTGTGTGTGTGTGTGTGTTTGTGTGTAAGTGAGAAGACCTTTGACAATGACACCTATTCAAACTATGACTGTTTCAAAGATAACAGTAATCCGAGAAGGTTTTTTCTGAATGTGTGTAGGCATCAAAAATTCAGACACAACAGACATGTGTGAAGGCCAACAGGCGAGCATTGACTGTGGTATGTTGTTAAACTGTTACACTGCTATACTGGGAAACTGTTAGTTATGCTGTTAGTGTTTATTACACTGTTACTCTGTTACAATTGTACTGTTATACTGTTGCTCTGCTTTACTGTTAGAGTCACACTGCTTACACTTAAATTATGGAATTTTATCAATGATAAATCAGCATAAGAGATAATCAGGTCTTCCTGTTTCCAGGGAGCTCTGTGATCACCGTGGTCAGTGCTAACTATGGACGCACAGACAGTGTGACCTGCATCTCAGGTCGTCCAGCCAACCAAATTACCAAAACTGACTGCATCAACCCCAATTCCTTCCCGTTGGTGGCTAGCATGTAAGATACACAGGCATGAACAAGTTATGGCAGACACACACACAGACATCATGTAGCACTAGCACACACAGCAATTATGACAGACACACACACAAAAAAAATTTAACACACCCACACACGCACAGACATTGTGTAAATCAAACAGACTAACATAATTTACGACATGCATATATCATGCAAGACAAATACAAAGCATGTATGCACACTAACATATGCCTGTTCCCACCTTCCCAGGTGTAATGGAAAGACACGCTGTTCTCTGGCTGCTTGCAACTCTCTGTTCTCTGATCCGTGTCCTGGAACCTACAAATACCTGCGTGTGGCCCACACCTGCAGTCCTCCAAGTTGGTGTTTTGTGTGTTTGTTTGTGTTTGTGTGTGTTTGTATGTGTGTGTGTTTGTGTGTGTTTGTGGACATTTGACAATGACACCTATTCAAACTATGACTGTTTCAAAGATAACAGTAATTTGAGAAGGTTTTGTGTGAATTTCTGTAGACATCAAAACTTCAGATACAACAGCCGTATGTGAAGGTCAACAGGCCAACCTTGACTGTGGTATGTTGTTAAACTGTTACACTGCTATACTAGGAAACTGTTAGTTATGCTGTTAGTGTTTATTACACTGTTACTCTTTTACAATTATAATGTTATACTGTTGCTCTGCTTTACTGTTAGAGTCACACTGCTTACACTTAAACTATGGAATTTCATCAATGGTAGATCAGCATAAGAGATAATCACGTCCTCCTGTTTCCAGGGAGCTCTGTGATCACCGTGGTCAGTGCTAACTATGGACGCACAGACAGTATGACCTGCATCTCAGGTCGTCCAGCCAATCAGATTAAAAGGACCGACTGCATGAACCCCAAAACCTTCCCGTTGTTGGCTAGCATGTAAGATACACACAAAAGTAATGTAAGACAAAATACACACCATGTAAGACAGATAAACAATCACACAACATGGATGCACACTCACCGTTCACTGTTCCCTCCTTCCCAGGTGCAATGGAAAGACCCGCTGTTCTCTGGGTGCCTCCAACTCTGTGTTCTCTGATCCCTGTGTTGGAACCTACAAATACCTGCGTTTTGCCTACACCTGCAGTCCTCCAAGTTGGTCTTGTGTGTTTGTGTGTGTTTGTGTGTTTGTGTGTGTGTGCATGCGCGTGTGTGTGTTTGTACGTGTAGACCTTTGATACTAACACCAATTTGAACTATTACTGTTTCAAAGAAAATTGTAATCTGAGAAAGCTTTGTTTGAATTTGAGTGGGCATTTAAAAATACATCAATATGTATTGTTGCAGAGACAACAGACATGTGTGAAGGTCAGCAGGCCAACCTTGACTGTGGTATGTTGTTAAACTGTTACACTGCTATACTAGGAAACTGTTAGTTATGCTGTTAGTGTATATTACACTGTTACTCTGTTACAATTGCACTGTTATACTGTTGCTCTGCTTTACTGTTAGAGTCACACTGCTTACACTTAAACTATGGAATTTCATCAATGGTAAATCAGCATAAGAGATAATCAGGTCTTCCTGTTTCCAGGGAACTCTGTGATCAACGTGGTCAGTGCTAACTATGGACGCACAGACAGTGTGACCTGCATCTCAGGTCGTCCAGCCAATCAGATTACAAGGAATGACTGCATCGACCCCAGAACTGTCCCATTGGTGGCTAGCATGTAAGACAGACACACACCATGTGAGAAAGACACACACACACATAATGTAAGACAAACACACAGATATATTTCATATAATACAAACACACAAGCATTATATCAGACACACACAAATGTATATAATGTAAGACAAACACACAGCATGGATGCACAAACATATTTCACTGTTCCCACCTTCCCAGGTGCAATGGAAAAAGCAGCTGTTCACTGGATGCCTCCAACTCTGTGTTCTCTGATCCCTGTCCCGGAACCTACAAATACTTGCGTGTGGCCTACACCTGCAGTCCTCCAAGTTGGTTTTGTGTTTGTGTGTGTGTGTGTTTGTGTGTGTGTGTGTTTGTGTGTGTGTGTGTGTTTGTGTGTGTGGGTGTGCATGTAGACCTTTGACAAAGAAACCTATTTGAACTATGACTGTTTCAAAACATAACATTAATCTGAGAAGGATTTGTGTGAATTTGTGTAGGCATGAAAACATACATCAATTTGTATTATTGCAGAGACAGCAGACATGTGTGAAGGTCAGCAGGCCAACCTTGACTGTGGTATGTTGTTAAACTGTTACACTGCTATACTGGGAAACTATTAGTTACGCTGTTAGTGTTTATTACAATGTTATTCAGTAACAATTGTACTGTTATACTGTTGCACTGCATTACTGTTAGAGTTACACTGTATACATTTAAACTATGGAATTTCATCAATAGTAAGTCAGCATTAGAGGTAATATCGTCTTCCTGTTTCCAGGGAGCTCTGTGATCAACGTGGTCAGTGCTAACTATGGACGCACAGACAGTGTGACCTGCATCACTAATCGTCCAGCCAGTCAGATTAAAAGGACTGACTGCATCAACCCCAAAACTTTACCATTTGTGGCTAGCATGTAAGTAACACACATACATCACGTAAGATAAACACACACAAATCATGTAAGACGCACGCACACATCATCTAAGTCACACACATACACCATGTAAAACACACACATATCATGGATGCACACTCACTGTTCTTGGTTCTCACCTTCCCAGGTGCAATGGAAAGACCAGCTGTATTCTGGGTGCTTCCAACTCTGTGTTCTCTGATCCCTGTCCTGGAACCTACAAATACCTGCGTGTGGCCTACACCTGCGTTCCCCCAAGTTGGTGTTGTGTGTGTGTGTGTGTGTTTGTGTAGAACTTTGACAATGACACCTACTCAAACTGTGACTGTTTCAAAGATAATAGTAATCTGAGAAGGTTTTGTCTGAATTGGTGTAAGCATTAAGAAATCCATATATTTTTACTGTTTCAGAGACAACAGACATGTGTGAAGGCCAGCAGGCGAGCATTGACTGTGGTATGTTGTTAAACTGTTACACTGCTATACTGGGAAACTATTAGTTATGCTGCTAGTGTATATTACACTATTACTCTGTTACAATTGTACTGTTATACTGTTGCACTGCATTACTGTTAGAGTCACACTGCTTTCACTTAAACTATGGAATTTCATCAATGGTAAATCAGCATAAGAGATAATCAGGTCTTCCTGTTTCCAGGGAGTTCTGTCATCAACGTGCTCACCGCTAACTATGGACGCACAGACAGTGTGACCTGCATCTCTGGTCGTCCAGCCAATCAGATTACAAAGACCGACTGCATCAACCCCAGAACCTTCCCGTTGGTGGCTAGCATGTAAGACACACACACACCATGTGAGACAGACACACACATCATGGAAGACATGCACGTACACAAATCATGTAGGACAAACACACACATTGTGTAAGACAAACACACATATCATGTAGGACAAACATACACACACATCATGTAAGACAAACACATGTGTTAACACACATAGCATGGATTCACACTCACAATTCACTGTTCCCACCTTCCCAGATGCAATGGAAAGAACAACTGTTCTCTGGATATCTCCAACACCGTGTTCACTGATACCTGTCCTGGAACCTACAAATACCTACGTGTGACCTACGCCTGCAGTCCACCAAGTTAGTATTGCGTTAGTGTGTGTGATTAGACCAGGGGTGTCCAATCCTGGTCCTCAAGGGCCGCTGTCATGACAGTTTCATATGTTTCCCTTTCTTAGCACTCCTGATTCTAATAAATGGTCATTATCGGGCTACAACAGAGCTTAATAATGAGCCATTCATTAGAAGCAGGTGTGCTGGAGAAGGGATACATCTAAAACTGTCAGGACAGTTGCCCTTTAGTACCAGGATTGGACACCCCTGGTGAAGACCATTGACACTGACCTTTTTGTGCTGTTACTGTTTCAGTGAGGACAGGGATCTGTGAAGGTCAGCAGGCCATCCTAAACTGTGGTATGTTGTTACACTGTTACATGGTTACACTGCTAATTTGATACACTGTAATACTGTTTTATGGTATTCCTGTTACACTGTTATAGCTTCACTGCTACTGTATTGTACTGCTATACTGTTATACTATTGTTATCATTATTATATTGTTGCCCTCTTAAAATGTTATAGTTTCACAATGCTAAAACACAGAGTATTGATTATAGTTAAGTGAACATGAGAGGTAATAAGATTGTTCTGTTTCCAGGGAGCTCTGTGATCAATGTGATCAGCACTAACTATGGACGCACAGACAGTGTGACCTGCATCTCTGGTCGTCCAGCCAATCAGATTACAAAGACCGACTGCATCAACCCTGAAACCTTCCTGTCGGTGGCTAGCAAGTAAGACACACACTTTGTAAGACAAAAAAACACACATACACATCATGTAATAAATAGATAACATGGATGCACCAAACGTTTCACTGCTCCTACCTTCCCAGGTGCCATGGAAAGACCAACTGTTCTTTGGGTGCCTCCAACTCTGTGTTCTCTGATCCCTGTCCTGGAACCTACAAATACCTGGATGTGACCTACGCCTGTGTTCCCCCATGTTAGTAGTGTATGAGTGTGTGTGTGTGTGTGTGTGTGTGTGTGTGTGTGTGTTTGTGTGTGTGTGTTTGTGTGTGTGTGTGTGTGTGTTTGAAAGCCATAGACACTAACCTGTTTGTACTGTTACTGTTTCAGTGAAGACAATGATCTGTGAAAGTCAGCAGACCAACCTAAACTGTGGTATGTTGACTTACTGTTACATGGTAACGTTGCTCATTTGATATACTGATATAAGTTATATACACAATATGTATGCTTAAACAATAGTTTAAATAATGATTAAGTGAGCATAAAAGGTAAAAAACATCTTCCTGTTTCCAGGGAAATCTGTGATCAACCTGCTCATTGCTAACTATGGACGCACAGACAATGTGACCTGCATCACTGGTCGTCCAGCCAATCAGATTAAAAAGACTGACTGCATCACCCCTAAAACCTTCCCGTTGGTGGCTGGCATGTAAGATACACACACACACGATGTAAGACAAACACTCACACACACACACACACACATATTATGTTAGACACGTATAATATATAAGAAAAACTCACTCATCGAGTAAGACACACACACAGCATGCATGCACACTCACCGTTCACTGTTCCCATCTTCCCAGGTGCAATGGAAAGACTACCTGTTCCCTGGGTGCCTCCAACTCTGTGTACTCTGATCCCTGTCCTGGAACCTACAAATACCTGCTTGTGACCCACACTTGCATTCCTCCAAGTGAGTAGTGTGTGTGTGTGTGTGTGTGTGTGTGTGTGTGTGTGTGTGTGTGTGTGTGTGTGTGTGTGTGAGTGTGTGTGTGTTTGTGTGTGTGTGTGTGTTTGTAGACCTTTGACAATGACCTTTTTGACCTGTTACTGTTTCAGTGAGGACAAGGATCTGTGAGGGTCAGCAGACCACCCTAAACTGTGGTATGTTGTTACACTGTTACATGGTTACACTGCTAATTTCATATACTGTTATAATGTTCAAGCTGTTCCTGTTACAATGTTCTGGCTAAACTGCTAATGTGTTGTACTACTAAATTGTTATATTATTTTTATTAAATATACTATTGCCCTGCTACACTGTTACAATTTCACAATGCATGTGCCTAAACTTCACCGTTTTAATGATAGTTGATTCAACATAAGAGGTAATCAGGTCTTCCTGTTTCCAGGGAGCTCTGTGATCAGCGTGGTCAGTGCTAACTATGGACGCACAGACAGTGTGACCTGCATCTCTGGTCGTCCAACCAATCAGATTACAAGGAATGACTGCATCGACCCCAAAATCTTCCCATTGGTGGCTACCATGTAAGATGCGTGTATACACACACACAAATACACACACACTCATACACTCATACACACACACACACTCACACTCGCACACACAAACACAGACACACACACACATAAATAGACACACACTCTTGGACACTTATATTGCTCTTTCCACCTTCCCAGGTGCAATGGGAAGACCAGCTGTTCTCTGGGTGCCTCCAACTCTGTGTTCTCTGATCCCTGTCCTGGAACCTACAAATACCTGGACGTCACCTATATCTGCGTTATCATAAGTAAGTAAATGATCTTCACATTAAATTGTGTGTGTGTGAGTATATATTTGACTCTGGAACACTGTCTCTTTCAGAGAATATTGTCTGGTAGGAGAAATGGACCCTTCCTGGAACAGTCTGGACCTGGATGTGAATCTTTTCCAATAACAGAGACTAGTTAAATATTGAATAAATGAACCCATTTGCATGTATCAATCTGTCGTGGCCATTTATTTCCAGACAGAAGTCAAGCACACCAGGGTCAAGATGATCAGTGATACAAGAAGCACTAGATTTATTATACCCACGAGACCAAAGTCTAGAGCAAAGCTTGCAGTAAAAATGTCATCAAATACTTTTCCCAGGTATCACAACATCCAAAATAGTCTTGTTATCTTCATTTTGTGTCCTTATGCAAAGTAGAGTGTAAAATTCTCCAATGTCTAAATTTTCGGAAGAAAGTTCACATTCTCTTGGTGGTGCGAAAGTGTTCTTATGCAAAAGGTACACCTTTACAAATAGCTGTGTTTATTTAGCAGGCAAGGCTTGTTTGCAGATCATATTGACAGTGTACCTGTTTTCCTCATAACTTGTGATCTGTGCTGAAAATCTCCTTTAACCCTCTCAGCTCTGTGTGCTGTGTAGATATTCTAGGTTACTGGGTCTATTGACTTACAGACCAGATGCATTATACAACACCTGCCCTCTGTGAATACAATGGCTAGTTACACAACAACAGGTTCAACACATACAGCTGCCAAGTGGAAATGTGTCTGTTAATGAGGTGAGACGTTTAGCATCGAAATGAGTTGTCTGTGATGATGTTAAATCTTGAAACACCATGAGTCCTTATCTCACACTGGGTGCTCTCATCTCTTTGCTACTGTAACATGTGATATAACTTAAGTGGTCTGAGCTCCTTCTCTCCTGCTTCAACTGTTTCTCTTATGCTTCTCCATTCCGCTCAGTTTAACTCATCAAACTACTGTTTGTGATGATTAATATGCATTCACACAAAACTGTAAACACGCAAAAGTGTTAGAACAGTTCAATAGAATGTATTATAGCAAATAATTGCAATATCTGAGCTCAGTGATGTCAGAAACAGTTTGTGACTGCGTGTCTATAAGTACAGTGAGTGTGGTGGTAGAGTAGGGTCACATGATGTACAACACCAAATGACTCAGCGTTTCTGTGCTGAAGCATTTTTCTTTGTAAATTTACTGTTGTAATTGATATCATTGGATGTTACCTCATCCTTGGTACGTCTCACGAAAACTGGACCATCTGACACACATGGAGGTTCTGATCAACCAATCATTGCAACGTCTTAAAGCGTAAGAGAGAGATTCACTTTTTGCTACTCGTTTGATATCAAACCTAATTTTATGTCAACTTTTAAAATATTGACAGAACACATGTGCCAATACAATGAGTAAGAAAAGCACATTTAATAATAGATAAAGTATCTGAAAAAGACAAGCACATCAGCCTATGGTGACTAATGTCCACATAAATTAACACATCCTAAAGGTTAGTTTATATAAGAGACCAGATGGAACTATATGATTATACGGAAAATAATCTATGATGTAAGTATTTCTTGTGAGACAGTGAAACAGTTGTGACACAATAGTGCAAATCTGCAGGTAGCAAATTAAACACTGAAGCAGTTGTGACTGTTGAACTTGTATCACAATAAAACCTTTGATACTTGGTGTGGTGGTGGATATTGAACCCAGGTGTGGGACTTTTTGAAGGAAACCTGTAAATGAGAAAACATCTATTGTTCAGACAGGACCAGGTATCAGGAACTGGAAAATAAACAGAAAGGCCCAGTTTCCCAGACATGGATTAAGACTTGTCACATTTGCAGTGGAGATTCAATAGATTTTTTTGTGATTAACAGTCTGGGTATCATTACATCAACCTTACAGCCCGGTAAGAATACAATGACCAATCAAACACCGCCTTCTCACTATAAATACAATGACTAGTTACACACCTACATATCCAGCACTGGCAGCTGGCAACAGGTGATCTATTTTGACATTTGCTCATGAGTTGGAATCTTAGCATCTAGTAAAACAAATAGTCTAAGTTGAAGTTGTTCCTTGTATAATATCTAGAGACACCATGAGTTATCTTCTCACCCTGGATGCTCTGATCTGTAAGTATCAAGCCTCTCTGCCAGCTCCTTGGAGAGCTGAAGGAGAACTTTATTTCTACTCTAAATCACTTTATATTTAGATCATTATTAAAAGTTTGTCTGAGTTTGAAGTTGTAGAAATGGATTATGGCTTGTGGCTCAATTCATTGTAGGTGAAATACAAACCTCTCCTTAAGAAAAGGAATACAATTCCACAAACGTTGTGACTCTTCTCAAAAATACAGTTAAACTGCCGGTTTGTGATTGTAGTCTTGCGTCTGTTTCAGTGCTGGTATGTTGCATGTCTACAGGAGCAGGTAAACCTCAGAAGAACCTGATTCTTTGTGAGGATATGTTTGTGAATGGGCAGATATTTGACAATTATTATTTGTATTGTTTCAGTGACGACAGACATCTGTGAAGGTCAACAGATCACACTGACTTGTGGTACGTTGTTACACTGCTATACTGCTACAGTTATACTGGTGTCCTGTCATACTGTTTGCGTCTCATCAAATTCAAAAGTTACATTCATTTAAGAGCATGAGATTTAACGTCTTCCTGTTTCCAGGGAGCTCTGTGATCAACGTGGTCAGTGCTAACTATGGACGCACAGACAGTGTGACCTGCATCTCTGGTCGTCCATCCTATCAGATAACAAAGGCCGACTGCATCAACCTCAAAACCCTCCCATTGGTGGCTAGCATGTAAGACATATACACACACTCAGCCTATGTTAGACAGACAGACTCACACACATACTCACAATTCACTTCCCCCACCTTCCCAGGTGCAATGGAAAGACCAGCTGTTCTCTGGATTCCTCCAACTCTGTGTTCACTGATCCCTGTGTTGGAACCTACAAATACCTGCGTGTGTCCTACACCTGCATTCCCTCAAGTAAGTAGTGTGTGTGTTTGTGCATGTGTCTGTAGAGTAGCTGACACTGATATCTACTTGTTCTGTTACAGTTTCAGCTACAACAGACATCTGTGAAGGTCAGCAGGCCACCCTAAACTGTGGTATGTTGTTACACTGCTACACTTCTACACAGTGTTAGATCACTATACTGTTATTTTGTGACTGTTTCACAGTTTCCATGCTATACTGTTAGTATCAAACTTCATACACTTAAACTGCGGAATTTCATCAATCATAAGTGGGCATAAGAGGTAGTAACATCATCCTGTTTCCAGGAAGCTCTATGATCACCATGGTCAGCGCTAACTATGGACGCACAGACAGTGTGACCTGCATCTCGGGTCGTCCAGCCAATCAGATTACAAGGAATGACTGCATCGACCCCAAAACCTTCCCATTGGTGGCTAGCATGTAAGACATATACAAACCATCAGCCTATGTAAGACAGACAGACTCACACACACACTCACAATTCACTTCCCCCACCTTCCCAGGTGCAATGGAAAGACCAGCTGTTCTCTGGATTCCTCCAACTCTGTGTTCTCTGATCCCTGTGTTGGAACCTACAAATACCTGCGTGTGTCCTACACCTGCAGTCCCCCAAGTAAGTAGTGTGTGTGTTTTTGCATGTGTCTGTAGAGCAGATGACACTGATATCTACTTGTACTGTTACAGTTTCAGCTACAACAGACATCTGTGAAGGTCAGCAGGCCACCCTAAACTGTGGTATGTTGTTACACTGCTACACTTCTACACAGTGTTAGATCACTATACTGTTATTTTGTGACTATTTCACAGTTTCCATGCTATACTGTTAGTTTCAAACTGCATACTCTTAAAATACGGAATGTATCAATAGTAAGTCAGCATAAGAGATAATGTTGTCTTCCTGTTCCCAGGGAGCTCTGTGATCAAAGTGATCAGTGGTAACTATGGACGCACAGACAGTGTGACCTGCATTTCTGGTCGTCCAGCAAATCAGATTGCAAAGACTGACTGCATCAACCCCAAAACCTTCCTGTTGGTGGCTAGCAAGTAAGACACACACACACACCATATAAGACAAACACACAGCATGGACACACAATCACATTTCACTTCTCCCATCTTCCTAGATGTGATGGAAAGACCAGCTGTTCTCTGGATGCCTCCAACTCATGGTTCATGCTGATCTCTGTATGTGACCTACAAAATCAACCTGAGCAGTGTGACCTACACCTGCATCCCCTAAGTTAGTTATTGTGGCAGGGCAGGTTGTCGGGTATATCGGGAGCCGTTCCATTCTTCTTTCTCTCTTCATGTGCCGCCCCGCCACAGCATTTCAATGTTCTCTCGTCGAGATTACTGTCGTGTCCGTGTGTGCAGACTTCAATTTGTCACGCTTACATTCTCTTCTTCGCTTCTAATAGTAAAGATAGCATACGTTTGCCACCTCTGTGAGCTCCTCACATGTAAGTCGATGCGGGTGTACCAGTGAGAGGTGTTCCCCTCCCAAATGAGCTTGGTTGGGTCCATATACGCCTGCCTTACATACCAAAAGTTTTCTCAGGTACTTGCTGCTCCTACAAAAGAGATCTGAGCCACGGTCTTACCAATACACGGCCATTATAGGAGAACGATATATGCTCCTGGCCACCACTCCACCTTTTGTTTTCAAGAGGAAAAACACATGTGGCAACTGATAGAGGGATATAATCCTACTGATAGCATTAGCAACATAATTATTTGGCTAATAATCTTAGTAGCTTTGTCAACAGTGGTGGCTGGTGCATTCATTTCCAGGGGGGCTATATCTATGTGCTCCAAAATCATAGCCCTTAGAGCTAGCCAATTCATCTTATTACAGTGGAGCTAGGTCCATGAAAACAACCTTTTGTATATTCGTCCGGTCATTAGACTGTCACTGAATTATAAAATCAGGTCTAAACTCCTTGACTGAGCTTTTTTTCTTGAACATTTCTCTTTTCAAACTTTGCCTCTATGAGCCAGCCACTGCTGGTTGTCAACCTATTCGCAAGCCAAATATTAAATTAAATGTAAATATTTGCCTTTTTGTATCACCCATTACAGGAAGATGCATAGACTTTGCAAATATTATTCAAACATTGAGAGCAAATGTCAAGCTTGTTCTGTTTTTGCAGTAAATTAACCTCTTCTTGATTCATTGACCTGTCCTTGTGGGATGTTTCTGTCAATTTTCCATCTTAAGTTAATTATTATTTAACCATAACATTATTTGTCGAACCATGGTATTAATAAAAGCTACAGGTTCGTAAGAGCTGATTTTGCTTAATGTTGCTTAATGTATGCTATTTCCACCACCATGGAAAAAGTGGTCAGGTCTTGGGCCTGAAACTCCCAGGCTGAAAAGTGGCCCCACTCCGGCCTGTATTGTGGTAATGTGTGTGTGAACTATTGACACTGACCTATTTGTCCTGTTACTGTTTCAGTGAGGACAGGGATCTGTGAAGGTCAGCAGACCACCCTAAACTGTGGTATGTTGTTACACTGTTACTGCTACACAGCTAATGTGTTGTATTACTATACTGTTACATTATTTGTATTAATATACTATAGCCCTGCTACACTGTTACAATTCCACAATGCATATGCCTAAACTACAGCGTTTTAATGATAGTTGAGTGAACATAAGAAGTAATAATGTCTTCCTGTTTTCAGGGAGCTCTGTGATTCAGGTGGTCAGCACTAACTATGGACGCACAGACAGTGTGACCTGCATCTCTGGTCGTCCAGCCAATCAGATTACAAAGACTGACTGCATAAACCCTGAAACCTTACCATTGGTGGCTAGCATGTAAGATGCGTGTATACACACACACAAATACACACACACACACTCATACACACACACACACTTGCACTCATACACACACACACATAAATAGACACACACTCTTGGACACTTATATTGCTCTTTCCACCTTCCCAGGTGCAATGGGAAGACCAGCTGTTCTCTGGGTGCCTCCAACTCTGTGTTCTCTGATCCCTGTCCTGGAATCTACAAATACCTGGACGTCACCTATATCTGCGTTACCATAGGTAAGTAAATGATCTTTACATCAAATTGTGTGTGTGTGCGTGTTTGACTCTGGAACACTGTCTCTTTCAGAGAATATTGTCGGGTAGGAGAATTGGACCCTTCCTGGAACAGCCCAGACCTTGATGTGAATCTGTTCCAATGATGAAGACCTAAATATTGAATAAATGAACCCATTAGCATGTATCGGTGTGTTGTGGCTGTTTATTTCTAATCACAACAGTCAAGCACACCAGGATCAAGATGATAAGTGATACATGAAGCACTAGATTTATTAAACCCACCGAGACCAAAGTCCAGAGCAAAGCTTGGAGTTAAAACTGGATTTCAAATACTTTCCCCAGGCATCACAACATCTGAAATAGTCCCGCTATCTTCATCTAGAGCCCTTATGCAAAGTAGATTGCAAAAATCTACAAGGTCTCATTGTTCTGAAAGTTCTCATTCTCTTGTTGTAAAAGTGTTCTTATGTTAAATGTAGACCTTTACAAATAGCCGTGTTTAGCAGCAAAGGCTTGTTTGCAGATCATATTGACAGTGTACCTATCTTCCTCATGACTTGTGATCTGTGCTGAATATCTCCTTTAACCCTCTCAGCTCTGTGTGCTGTGTAGATATTCTAGGTTACTGGGTCTATTGACTTACAGACCAGACGCATCATACAACACCTACCCTCTGTGAATACAATGGCTAGTTACACAACAACAGGTTCAACACATACAGCTGCCAAGTGGAAATGTGTCTGTTAATGAGGTGAGACGTTTAGCATCGAAATGAGTTGTCTGAGATGATGTTAAATCTTGAAACACCATGAGTCCTTATCTCACACTGGGTGCTCTCATCTCTTTGCTACTGTAACATGTGATATAACTTAAGTTGTCTGAGCTCCTTCTCTCCTGCTTCAACTGTTTCTCTTATGTTTATGTTTCAGTGAGTAAGAAAAACACATTTAATAATAAATAAAGTATCTAGAAAAGACATAAGCACATCAGACTATGCTGACTAATGACCATATAAAATAAACACATCCTAAAGGTTAGTTTATATAAGAGACCAGATGGAACTATATGATTATACGGAAAATAATCTAAGTTTTTCTTGTGAGACAGTGACACAGTTGTGACACAACAGGGCAAATCTGCAAGTAGCAAAGCAAACATTGAAGCAGTTGTGACTTTTGAACTTTTATCACAATGAAACCTTTGATACTTGGTGTGGTGGTGGATAGTGAACCCAGGTGTGGGATATTTTTAAAGAAACCAGTAAATAAGAAAAGTTCTATGGTCCAGGCAAGTCCAAGTATCAGGAACTGGAAAATAAACAGCAAGGCCCAGTTTCCCAGACTTGGATTAAGACTTGTCACAGACTGGAAACCTTTGCAGGTGAGATTCAATACATTTTTTGTGACTTACAGTCTGTGAAACTTGCACTACTTTACACACAACTTTACAGCCCACGAACATACAATGACTGATCAAACACCACCTTCTCTTCATAAAGACAATGACTAGTTACACCTAAATATCCAACACTGGCAGCTGAAAATAGGTGATCTATTTTATGTTATTTGTTCATGAGTTTTAATCTTAGCCTCTATAAAACAAATCTTCTAAGTTGAAGTTGTTCCTTGTATAATATCTAGAGACACCATGAGTTATCTTCTCACCCTGGATGCTCTGATCTGTAAGTATCAGGCCTCTCTGCCAGCTCCTTGGAGAGTTAAAGGAGAACTTTATTTCTACTCTATATTACTTTATATTTAGATCATTATTTAAAGTTTGTCTGAGTTTGAGGTTGTAGAAATTGATTATGGCTTGTGACTCAATTCATTGTAGGTGAAATACAAACCTCTCCTTAAGAAAAGGAATACAATTCCACAAACGTTGTGACTCTTCTCAAAAACACAGTTAAACTGCCAGTTTGTGATTGTAGTCTTGTGTCTGTTTCAGTGCTGGCATGTTGCATGTCTACAGGAGCAGGTAAACCTCAGAAGAACCTGATTCTTTGTGATGATATGTTTGTGAATGGGCTGACATTTGACAATTATTATTTGTATTGTTTCAGTGACGACAGACATCTGTGAAGGTCAACAGATCACACTGACTTGTGGTACGTTGTTACACTGCTATACTGCTACAGTTATACTGGTGTCCTGTCATACTGTTTGCGTCTCATCACATTCAAAAGTTACATTCATTTAGGAGCATGAGATTTAACGTCTTACTGTTTCCAGGGAGCTCTGTGATCAACGTGGTAAGTGCTAACTATGGACGCACAGACAGTGTGACCTGCATCTCTGGTCGTCCAGCCAATCAGATTAGCAAGACTGACTGCATCAACCCCAAAACCTTCCAATTGGTGGCTAGCAAGTAAGACATATACACACCATCAGCCTATGTTAGACAGACAGACTCACACACACACTCACAATTCACTTCCCCCACATTCCCAGGTGCAATGGAAAGAC
This sequence comes from Plecoglossus altivelis, assembly GCA_036571765.1. Classification (NCBI taxonomy): domain Eukaryota; kingdom Metazoa; phylum Chordata; class Actinopteri; order Osmeriformes; family Plecoglossidae; genus Plecoglossus; species Plecoglossus altivelis. The sequence continues at coordinate 16,758,627 of BROE01000021.1, read as the reverse complement.
CAGCTGTTCTCTGGATTCCTCCAACTCTGTGTACTCTGATCCCTGTGTTGGAACCTACAAATACCTGCGTGTGACCTACACCTGCATTCCCTCAAGTAAGTAGTGTGTGTGTTTGTGCATGTGTCTGTAGAGTAGCTGACACTGATATCTACTTGTTCTGTTACAGTTTCAGCTACAACAGACATCTGTGAAGGTCAGCAGGCCACCTTAAACTGTGGTATGTTGTTACACTGCTACACTTCTACACAGTGTTAGATCACTATACTGTTATTTTGTGACTATTTCACAGTTTCCATGCTATACTGTTAGTTTCAAACTGCATACTCTTAAAATACGGAATGTAAAAATGATAAATCAGCATAAGAGATAATGTTGTCTTCCTGTTCCCAGGGAGCTCTGTGATCAAGGTGGTCAGTGCTAATTATTCACATATAGACAGTGTGACCTGCATTTCTGGTCGTCCAGCAAATCAGATTGCAAAGACTGACTGCATCAACCCCAAAACCTTCCTGTTGGTGGCTAGCAAGTAAGAAACACACACACACACCATATAAGACAAACACACAGCATGGACACACAATCACATTTCACTTCTCCCATCTTCCTAGATGTGATGGAAAGACCAGCTGTTCTCTGGATGCCTCCAACTCTGTGTTCTCTGATCTCTGTTATGGAACCTACAAATACCTGCGTGTGACCTACACCTGCATTCCCCCAAGTTAGTATTGTGGCAGGGCCAGGGGTGGGTAATCGGGAGAGTTCCTGGTGGACAGCTTCACTTTCGTGTCGGTCGAGGATTATGTGTGTGTGTGTGTCATTTGTCACGTTAATCTCTCTTCTCTTAAAGTAAGATACACACTTTCCACATCTTGACTCCTCAATGTCTTCATGGGTTGTACCATGTGAGAGTTCTCCCCTCCCAAATAGAGTTGGTTGGGTCCATAGCCTGCCTTCTCCAAAAGGTTTTCTCAGGTAATCTTCTGTTAAAAAAGGTCTGAGCCAGGTCTAAAATAAGAAAGGCATAGGAGGAAGATGCTGCCAAATGTGCCAAACTCCACCTTTTGTTTTCAAGAGGAAAAACACATGTGACAACTGATAGAGGGATATAATCCTACTGATAGCATTAGCAACATAATTATTTGGCTAATAATCTTAGTAGCTTTGTCAACAGTGGTGGCTGGTGCATTCATTTCCAGGGGGGCTATATCTATGTGCTCCAAGATCATAGCCCTTAGAGCTAGCCAATTCATCTTATTACAGTGGAGCTAGGTCCATGAAAACAACCTTTTGTATATTCGTCCGGTCATTAGACTGTCACTGAATTATAAAATCAGGTCTAAACTCCTTGACTGAGCTTTTTTTCTTGAACATTTCTCTTTTCAAACTTTGCCTCTATGAGCCAGCCACTGCTGGTTGTCAACCTATTCGCAAGCCAAATATTAAATTAAATGTAAATATTTGCCTTTTTGTATCACCCATTACAGGAAGATGCATAGACTTTGCAAATATTATTCAAACATTGAGAGCAAATGTCAAGCTTGTTCTGTTTTTGCAGTAAATTAACCTCTTCTTGATTCATTGACCTGTCCTTGTGGGATATTTCTGTCAATTTTTCATCTTAAGTTAATTATTATTTAACCATAACATTATTTGCCGAACCATGGTATTAATAAAAGCTACAGGTTCGTAAGAGCTGATTTTGCTTAATGTTGCTTAATGTATGCTATTTCCACCACCATGGAAAAAGTGGTCAGGTCTTGGGCCTGAAACTCCCAGGCTGAAAAGTGGCCCCACTCCGGCCTGTATTGTG
>BROE01000021.1:16664351-16748935 GCA_036571765.1 Plecoglossus altivelis | reverse complement strand
CTATTAGAGAAAAGTGGTCAGGTCTTGGGCCTGAAACTCCGCAGGCTGAAAAGTGGCCGCCACTCCGCCTGTATTGTGGTAATGTGTGTGTGAACATTGACACTGGACCTATTTTGACCTTGTTTACTGGGTTCAGTTGGAGGAACAGGATCTGTGAGGGTCAGCGTGGCATCCTAAACTGTGGTATGTGTTACACTTTACATGGTTACACTGATATTTGAATACACTGTAATAACTGGTACATGCTGTTCTCTGCTACAATGTTACAATTACACAGCTATTTCCAGGGAGCTTCTGGTGGATCAACGTGGTCAGCGCTAACTATGGACGCACAGACAGTGTGACCTGCATCTCTGGACGTCCAACCAATCAGATTACAAAGAATGACTGCATCGACCCCAAAACTTTACCATTGGCGGCTAGCATGTAAGATGCGTGTATACACACACACAACTTGCACTCATAGACACCACACACACACACTCATACACAACACACACAGAAACACACTCTTGGACACTTATATTGCTCTTCCCACCTTCCCAGGTGCAATGGGAAGACCAGCTGTTCTCTGGGTGCCTCCAACTCTGTGTACTCTGATCCCTGTGTTGGAACCTACAAATACCTGGATGTGACCTATGTCTGCGTTACCATGGGTAAGTAAATGATCTTCACATAAAATTGTGTGTGTGTGTGTGTATTTGACTCTGGAACACTGTTTCTTTCAGAGAATATTGATTGGTAGGAGAAATGGACCCTTCCTGGAACAGCCTGGACCTTTTTTTGAATCTGTTCCAATGATGAAGACCTAAATATTGAATAAATTAACCCATTAGCATGTATTGGTGTGTTGTGGCTGTTTATTTCCAATCACAACAGTCAAGCACACCAGGATCAAGATGATAAGTGATACAAGAAGCACTAGATTTATTATACCCACGAGACCAAAGTCCAGAGCAAAGCTTGGAGTAAAATTGACATCAAATACTTTCCCCAGGCATCACAACATCCGAAAGAGTCTTGTTATCTTCATTTTGTGTCCTTATGCAAAGTGGATTGCAAAATTCTACAAGGTCTCAATTTTCTGAAGAAGTTTTCATTCCCTAGGTGGTTCGAAAGCGTTCTAATGCAAAAGGTACACATTTACAAATAGCTGTGTTCATTTAGCAGCAAAGGCTTGTTAGCAGATCATATTGACAGTGTACCTGTTTTCCTCATAACTTGTGATCTGTGCTGAAAACTTCCTTTAACCCTCTCAGCTCTGTGTGCTGTGTAGATATTCTAGGTTACTGGGTCTATTGACTTACAGACCAGACGCATCATACAACACCTACCCTCTGTGAATACAATGGCTAGTTACACAAGAACAGGTTCAACACATACAGCTGCCAAGTGGAAATGTGTCTGTTAATGAGGTGAGACGTTTAGCATCGAAATGAGTTGTCTGAGATGATGTTAAATCTTGAAACACCATGAGTCCTTATCTCACACTGGGTGCTCTCATCTCTTTGCTACTGTAACATGTGATATAACTTAAGTGGTCTGAGCTCCTTCTCTCCTGCTTCAACTGTTTCTCTTATGTTTCTCCATTCCGCTCAGTTTAGCTCATCAAACTACTGTTTGTGATGCATTCACACATTCACATAAAACTGTAAACACGCAAAAGTGTTAGAACAGTTCAATAGAATGTATTATAGCAAATAATTGCAATATCTGAGCTCAGTGATGTCAGAAACAGTTTGTGACTGCGTGTCTATAAGTACAGTGAGTGTGGTGGTAGAGTAGGGTCACATGATGTACAACACCAAATGACTCAGCGTTTCTGTGCTGAAGCATTTTTCTTTGTGATTTACTGTTGTAATTGATATCATTGGATGTTACCTCATCCTTGGTACGTCTCACGAAAACTGGACCATCTGACACACATGGAGGTTCTGATCAACCGATCATAGCTACGTCTTAAAGCGTAAAAGAGAGATTTACTTTTTGCTACTCGTTTGATATCAAATCTAATTTTATCCATCCATCCATCCATTTTCTTCCGCTTATCTGGGGCCGGGTCGCGGGGACAGCAGTCTGAGCAGGGAGGCCCAGACTTCCTTCTCCACGCACACCACCTCCAGCTCCTCCGGTGGGATCCCGAGGCGTTCCCAAGCCAGCGAGGAGGGACATAGTCCCTCCTGCGTGTCCTGGGTCTTCCCCCGGGGCCGCCTCCCGGTAGGACATGCCCGGAACACCTCCCGAGGGAGGCGTCCAGGAGGCATCCGAAACAGATGCCTGAGCCACCTCAGCTGGCTCCTCTCGACGTGAGGAGCAGCGTCTCTACTCCGAGCTCCTCCCCGTGTGACCGAGCTCCTCACCTTAACTCTAAGGGAGCGCCCAGCCACTCTGCGGAGAAAACTCATTTCGACCGCTTGTATCTGCGATCTCGTCCTTTCAGTCATCACCCAAAGTTAATGACCATTGGTGAGAGTAGGAATGTAGATAGACCTGTAAATTGAGAGCTTCGCCTTCCAGCTCAGCTCCTTCTTTACCACGACGGACCGGTAAAGAGAGCGCATCACTGCGGCTATGCCTGCACCGATCCGGCTGTCAATCTCACATTCCGTCCTTCCCTCACTCGTGAATAAGACCCCGAGATACTTGAACTCCTCCACTTGAAGCAAGGGCTCCCCACCCACCCGGAGGGAGCAAGCCACCTTATTCCTGTCGCGAACCATGGCCTCAGATTTCGAGGTGCTGATTCCCATCCCGGCCGCTTCACACTCGGCTGCAAACCGCTCTTAGTGCATGCTGTAGGTCCCGGTCCGATGGAGCCATCAGGACAACATCATCTGCGAATAGCAGAGATGAAATCCTGTGCCCCCCGAACCAGACACCCTCCGGCCCCTGGCTGTGCCTAGAAATTCTGTCCATGAAAACAATGAACAGAACCGATGACAAAGGGCAGCCCTGGCGGAGTCCAACATGCACCGAGAACAGGTCCGACTTACTACCGGCGATGCGAACACAGCTCCTGCTCCGGTCATACAGGGAACAGACGGCCCTGAGCAAAGGACCCCGGACCCCTTACTCCCGGCAAACCCCCCATAGGGCACCACGAGGGACACGGTTGAACGCCTTCTCCAGGTCCATAAAACACATGTGAACCGGTTTGGGCAAACTCCATGAACCCTCAAGCACCCAATGAAGTGTGTAGAGCTGGTCCAGTTTTCCGCGGCCAGGACGAAACCCCCACTGCTCTTCCTGAATCCGAGGTTCGACTATCGGACGGATTCTCCTCTCTAGTACCCTGGCTTAGACCTTACCAGGGAGGCTTAGGAGTGTGATCCCCCTGTACTTGGAACACACCCTCCGGTCCCCTTCTTATAAAGGGGTACCGCCACCCCTGTCTGCCAGTCCAGCGGCACAGTCCCAAGCCGCCACGCAGTGTTGCAGAGACGTGTCAGCCAAGGCAGCCCCACAAAATCCAGAGGCTTAAGATACTCGGGGCGGATCACATCTACCCCCGGGGCTTTGCCACCAAGTAGCCCACCGACCACATCGGTGACCTCCGCCAGGGTGATTGACGAGTCCACCCCCGGGTCCTCAGCCTCTGCTTCCTCCCCGGAAGACGTGACGGCAGGATTGAGGAGATCCTCCAAGTACTCCTTCCACCGCTCAACAACATCCCCAGTTGAGGTCAGCAGCTCCCCGCCTGCACTGTACACGGTGTTGGTGAAAACCGCTTCTCCCCCCTGAGACGGCGAACGGTTTGCCAGAAATTCCTTGCGGCCGTCCGGTATTCCTTCTCCATAGCCTCCCCGAATTCCTCCAAAGACCCGAGTTTTTCGGCCTCCGCGACAAGCCGAGCCGCGGCACGCTTGGCCTGACGATACCTGTCAACTGTCTCCGGAGTCCCCCAAGCCAACCAGGCTCGATAGGACTCCCTCTTCAGTTTGACAGCATCCCTTACTTCCGGTGTCCACCACCGGGTTCAGGGATTTCCGCCGCGACTGGCACCAGAGACTTTACGACCGCAGCTCTGGGCCGCCGCATCGACAATGGAGGCCGAGAACATAGTCAACTCAGACTCAATGTCCCCAACCCCCCCCGGAATCTGTGAGAAACTCTCCCCGAGGTGCGAGTTGAAGACCTCACTGACAGAAGGCTCCGCCAGATACTGTACCGTTCAACAGACCCTTCACGATAAGCTTGGGGCCTGGCCATCTGTCCGCTTCCTCCTCCAACCACGGATCCACTCAAGACAACGGTGTGATCGGTTGACAGCTCCGGCCCTCTCTTTACCCGAGTGTCCGAGACACGTGGCCGGAGGTCAGAGGACACGACAACAAAGTCGATCTTCGACCTTCGGCCTAGGGTGCCCTTGTGCCACGTGCACTGATGGACCCCTTGTGCTCGAAAATGGTGTTCGTTATGGACAAACTGTATCTAGCACAGAAGTCCAACAACAAAACACCGCTCGGGTTCAGATCAAGGGGGGACCGTTCTTCCCAATCACACCTCTCCAGGTGTCACTGTCGTTACCACATGGGCTTTGAAGTCCCCCAGCAGAACAATGGGGTCCCCTGTCGGTGCACTTTCCAGTACCCCTCCCAGGGACCCCAAGAAGGCCGGGTACTCTGCACTGCTGTTCGGCCCATAGGGCCGATACAACAGTGAGAGACCTGTCCCCGGCTTGAAGGCGCAGGGACACGACCCTCTCGTCTACCGGGGTAAACCCCAACACGTGGCGGCTGAGCCATGGGGCTATGAGAAAGCCCACGCCAGCCCGCCGCCTCTCCCCGCGAGCAACGCCAGAGAAATGTAGAGTCCAGCCTCTCTCGAGGATAATGGACCCAGAGCCCAGGCTGTGCGTGGAGGTGAGGCCGACTATATCTAGCCGGTAACGCTCTACCTCCCGCACAAGCTCGGGCTCCTTTCCTGCTTGCCCCTCCTTGAACCGCCACGCCCCTCCTTGAACCGCCACCTTAACGTGGTGGAGGGGTTTGAGTGCTTGAATGATCCCAGGAGCTATGTTGTCGGGGGCAATAAGCCCCTGGTAGGGTCTCCCATAGCAAACTGGTCTTAGGAGACTAGCCAGACTAAGTGCGGTTCACCAAAAACCCCTATGATGACCAAACCAAAGAGAATCGCTACGTCGCCCGGAGTGGAGTTACCGGGGCCCCACCCTGAACCCAGGCCTGAAGTGAGTGCTCGCAGGCGAGCGCCTAGTGGCCGGGTCTTTGCCCATAAGACCCAGCCGGGTATAGAACCCGGAAAAAGGATCACCTTCCTGCAGGGCCACCACCCACAGGAAGGACCATCGGGGGCCGGTGCAGTGTGTTTTGGTCGCCGGTCAGCGGCAGGTACCTGAACGACCGAGGCCATGCACACATTTTCTAGCGCTGGGGACATGGAAATGTCAACCTAATTTTATGTCAACTTAAAAAACATTGACAGAACACATGTGCCAATACAGTGGGTACGAACAGCACATTTAATAACAGATAAAGTATCTGAAAAAGACAAGCACATCAGACTATGGTGACTAATGTCCCTATAAAATAAACACATCCAAAAGGTTAGTTTATATAAGAGACCAGATGGAACTATATGATTATACGTCAAATAATCTATGATGTGAGTTTTTCTTGTGAGACATTGATACAGTTGTGACACAATAGTGCAAATCAGCAGGTAGCAAATTAAACACTGAAGCAGTTGTGACTGTTGAACTTCTATCACAATAAAACCTTTGATACTTGGTGTGGTGGTGGATAGTGAACCCAGATGTGGAACTTTTTGAAGGAAACCAGTAAATGAGAAAATATCTATTGTTCAGACAGGATCAGGTATCAGGAACTGGAATATAAACAGAAAGGCCCAGTTTCCCAGACATGGATTAAGACTTGCCATGAACTGGAAACCTTTGTAGATGATATTCAATAGATTTTTTTTGTGATTAACAGTCTGGGTATCATTACATCAACCTTACAGCCCGGTAAGAATACAATGACTGACCAAGCAACGCCTTCTCACTATAAATACAATGACTAGTTACACACCTACATATCCAGCACTGGCAGCTGGCAATAGGTGATCTATTTTGACATTTGCTCATGAGTTGGAATCTTAGCATCTAGTAAAACAAATCTTCTAAGTTGAAGTTGTTCCTTGTATAATATCTAGAGACACCATGAGTTATCTTCTCACCCTGGATGCTCTGATCTGTAAGTATCAGGCCTCTCTGCCAGCTCCTTGGAGAGCTGAAGGAGAACTTTATTTCTACTCTATTACTTTATATTTAGATCATTTGTTAAACGTTTGTCTGGGTTTGAGGTTGTAGAAATGGATAATGCCTTGTGGCTTGAATCATTGTACGTAAATTACAAAGCTCTCCTTAAGAAAAGGTGACCATCATATGAATACAATTCCACACATTCTGTGACACTTTAAAAATAGTTAAACTACCAGTTTGTGATTGTAGTCTTGTGTCTGTTTCAGTGCTGACATGTTGCATGTCTACAGGAGCAGGTAAACCTCAGAAGAACCTGATTCTTAGTGAGGATATGTTTGTGAATGGGCTGACATTTGACAATTATTTGTATTGTTTCAGTGACGACAGACATTTGTGAAGGTCAGCAGGACACTCTGAATTGTGGTATGTTGTTAGTTATATTGTTACAATTGCACTGTTGTCTTGCAGTACTGTCATCACATTCAAAATGTACATTAATTGTAAGATTGAACATTGTCGTATTTCCAGGGAGTTCTGTGATCAGCGTGATCAGTGCTAACTATGGACGCACAGACAATGTGATTGAACCTGCACACTGCGTCTGGTCAGACCCAGCCAATCACGATTTGAGCCCTCAAGACTGACTGCATCAACCGCCAATGACCCGCACCGTTAGGTGGGTGCGTAGCATGGACATGCACACACACCACACTACACGCACACCACACTAACGATTGCTGACACGCTTATTCAGCAATCTGAGAAAGGCACAACTTCACATCTTCCTTCCACCTTACGCGAGATGGAGCAACCATGCGACTGAATCAGGCTGTTCACTGGATTCCTCTCAAACCTGATGTTCTCGCTAACTCCTTGATTTGGAACCTACAAATACTTGCGTGTGGCCTACACCTGCAGTCTCCCAAGTTAGTTGTGACACTGATTTCAATTGGAAATATTACGTTCACAGATTGATTTTCTGAGATCTTGTGTGAATTTGTATAGGCCTTAAAAAATGCATCAATTTGTATCATTTCAGTCACAACAGACATCTGTGAAGGTCAGCGGGCTGCCATCAACTGCGGTATGTTGTATTGTAACACTGTTATGCTGGGAGACTTGGTTATGCTGTTAAGCCATCACACTCTTGCTCTTGTTACAATTATGCTGTTGCTCACTGATTCCAGGGAGTTCTGTGATCAACGTGATCAGTGCTAACTATGGACGCACAGACAGCGTGACCTGCGTCTCTGGTCATCCAACCAATCAGATTACAAATACCAACTGCATCAACCCCAACACTCTCCCGATTGTGTCTGGCATGTAAGATGCACACCATGTCAGCTAGTCAGTCTCACACACACATGCAGTAAGATTTCTCCTTCCACCTTCCCAGGTGCAATGGAAAGACCAGCTGTTCTCTGGTTGCCTCCAACTCGGTGTTCTCTGATCCCTGTTATGGAACCTACAAATACCTGCATGTGACCTACGCCTGCATTGACTTAAGTTAGTATTGTTGTCGTTTGCGTTTAGTGTTTAGGGGTGTCAAACCCTGGTCCTTGAGGGCAGCTGTCCTGAAGGTTTTGATTATTCTGATTACCTGATTCTAATGAATGGGAAACGTGAATCTCTGTGGTAGCCTGATGAGGACCATTCATTAGAATTGGGTGTGTTGGATTAAGGAAACTTCCACCGCTGTCATGGTGGCCCTTGAGGACCAGGATTGGACACCCCTGGTGAAGGCCATTTACACTGACCTATTTGTACTGTTTCAGGGAGGACAGGGATCTGTGAAGGTCTCAAGGCCACCCTAAGCTGTGGTAAGTTATATTGTTCAAATGCTGCTTTGATATGTTCCCATTTCTGCAACCGCACTACTACTGTTTATACTATTGTTGATTTTACTGTACTTTTTGCCCTGCTACACTTAGTTTCAATTATACTTAAGTGAACATAAAAGGTCTTCCTGTTTCCAGGGAGCTCTGTGATCAGCATAGTCAGTGCTAACTATGGACGCACAGACAGTGTGAGCTGCATCTCTGGTCGTCCAGCCAATCAAATTAGCAAGACCGACTGCATCAACCCCCACACTTACCCAATTGTGGCTGTCATGTAAGATGCACACCATGTCAGACAGCTAGTCAGTCACACACATACACATGCAGTAAGATTTCTCCTTCCACCTTTCCAGGTGCAATGGAAAGACCAGCTGTTCTCTGGATGCATCCAACGCTGTGTTCACTGATCCCTGTGTTGGAACCTACAAATATCTGGATGTGACCTATACCTGCTGTGAGTGATCTTTACATCAGTCTCTATGAGCGTGACTGTATGTGGGTGCATATTTAGCAGATGTTTCCCTCTTTCAGAGTATTGTTGGGTGAAAGGAGTTGACCCCTCATGGAACAGCCTGAATCCGGATGTGAAACTGTTCCAATGACAAAGACTAATACAATGTTGAATAAATGCCACCTTTTACTTTAATCTGTATGGTTGTTTTAGACGGGTCAGAAATGCACCATGGCCTATGATCAGTGATGCATTAAATTCAATGTTTGTCAAAATAAAAACGTGACCATGGTAAATGTGTATTTGCGTACGTTTGAATCCAACCGTTATTTCTTCTCCCACGAGGGGGCCCTGCATCACTGACAAGCGTCTGATTACGCGGAAGTGACGTAGATAATCGGCCTTGTCAACCGGTCTCTCTGACATTACACTTACTGCACGATGGTAAGCTTATCTTTACTACCCAGACATTGAAAAGCCATTTTTACATGACAGCTTATTAAACGCATCGTTATTTGGGACGAGTGGTACATCACAATTGACGGTTTGTCAGTGTTTCTGTACATGTTGCTCGTAATTTACAACTAAAATGTTTTCAAAGATGCATTCTCCTCGCGACGTGTTAAAATCACAGTCCCTGGGTCAGACTGAGTTATGCAGACATTGCCTAGTGCTGCAACCTGCGTATGTGATATACGTTAAGTAACGCATTTTTTCTCGTTCCAATCATGGTAAAACTGCTTCGGTAATTGTCCCACTACTAGACTAAAAAGAGAAGGAACAATGGCCGCGCCAAGAAGGGCCGTGGACACGTCCAGCCAATTCGCCGCACCAACTGTGCCCGATGTGTACCGAAAGATAAAGCCATCAAAAAGTTCGTCATCAGGAACATCGTCGAGGCTGCAGCCGTGAGGGACATCACAGAGGCCAGCGTGTTTGACTGTGAGTATCCGTCCTCTGCTCATCACACAGGAACGGCCGTTTCCTTCCTCATAGAGCAGACCAGAAGCATTTGCGATACTAGCTCGTCTTGTCTCAGTTTAATTGCATTCCCATACATGATGCACATTGCTGTTTGTACCCTCACGCACTTGCATTTTATGTTCCTTGTGTTCTGCCCGTTTGCATGTTGCACAATGAATGTGTATTGTAGTATGTAGTCTAATTTGAGTCATTGTCAGTCAGAACCAAATTCCTTGCATATGTTACATGTTATGTAAGTGGGCAAAACATCTGATTCTTGGACACTAGTAGTGGCTGATGTTAACCAAAAAGTCTTCAATGAGGAAGTGAGGTCACAAATTGACACAGAAATTGCCAGCATGCCCCTCTCATTCATAGTGAATCATGGGTGCCCTGCCAGTTGATTTACCCCAGTCATGGAGTCTATCAATTCCACTTAAAATGAAGGCAAAACCATGTAGAACGGGAATAAACCTGAAGAATCCTAAATGTGTCACCCTCTATTTGGACTCATTTAGATCTATCTCCCCCCCCCACACACACACACACACACTCACAATTCACTTCCCCCACATTCCCAGGTGCAATGGAAAGACCAGCTTTTCTCTGGATGTCTCCAACTCTGTGTTCTTTGATCCCTGTGTTGGAACCTACAAATACCTGCGTGTGTCCTACACCTGCATTCCCTCAAGTAAGTAGTGTGTGTGTTTGTGCATGTGTCTGTAGAGTAGCTGACACTGATATCTACTTGTTCTGTTACAGTTTCAGCTACAACAGACATCTGTGAAGGTCAGCAGGCCACCTTAAACTGTGGTATGTTGTTACACTGCTACACTTCTACACAGTGTTAGATCACTATACTGCTATTTTGTGACTATTTCACAGTTTCCATGCTATACTGTTAGTTTCAAACTTCATACACTTAAACTACGGAATTTCATCAATCATAAGTGGGCATAAGAGGTAGTAACATCATCCTGTTTCCAGGAAGCTCTATGATCACCATGGTCAGTGCTAACTATGGACGCACAGACAGTGTGACCTGCATCTCTGGTCGTCCAGCCTATCAGATTAGAAAGACCGACTGCATCAACCCCGAAACCTTACCATTGGTGGCTAGCATGTAAGATGCGTGTATACACACACACAAATACACACACACACACACTCATACACACACACACACAAACACACACACACATAAATAGACACACACTCTTGGACACTTATATTGCTCTTTCCACCTTCCCAGGTGCAATGGGAAGACCAGCTGTTCTCTGGGTGCCTCCAACTCTGTGTTCTCTGATCCCTGTCCTGGAACCTATAAATACCTGGACGTGACCTATATCTGCGTTACCATAGGTAAGTAAATGATCTTCACATTAAATTGTGTGTGTGTGCGCGCGTGTTTGACTCTGGAACACTGTCTCTTTCAGAGAATATTGTCGGGTAGAAGTGGACCCTTCCTGGAACAGCCCGGACCTGGATGTGAATCTGTTCCAATGACGAAGAGTAGTTAAATATTGAATAAATGAACCCATTTGCATGTATCAGTCTGTTATGGCTGTTTATTTCCAGACAAAACAGTCAAGTTGATCAGTGATACAAGACACACATGAAGGTTCTGATCAACAGATCATTGCAACGTCTTAAAGCGTAAATGAGAGATTTACTTTTTGCAACTCGTTTGATATCAAACCTAATTTTGTGTCAACTTTTAAAATATTGACAGAATACATGTGCCAATATAGTGAGTAAGAACATCACATTTAATAATAGATAAAGTATCCGGAAAAGACAAAAAGGTCTGGAATGAAGGAAGTTCCAGGGTTCAGGCAGGACTAGGTATCAGGAACTGGGATACAAACAGTAAAGCCCAGTTTCCCAAACATGGATTAAGATGTCATAGTTTGGAAACTTTGCAGAGAAGATCATCATTGGATGTCATCCACATGTGCGAAACTCAGCCTAAAAGTCACAAAAGCAGCACACTCAACGATGTGAAATACATATACTTGATTGGTTAAACACGCTGTGGAACCAATCGAGTGCATGCTAGTTGGCAACGCTGCAAAAGAAGTACCAAACCTGTTTTGGTTTGTTGTTTCAACTCAGAGCCCATAGTTTGGGAAACTACAAGAGGTGAGGGAGTGGATCAGCTCATCAGGTGGAATGAAGTTCAGGTGTGTGAGAGGTAACTCCTTTGGTGACCTGGACCTTGGAGGCCCGGCTGGGAGTGTGACTGGAACACAATCAATCATTCAATTAACAACAACAAAGCAATGATTAAAGTCCTCCAGTTACAAGTATCAGTGTGTGTCTTGCTTTACTACTTGTATCAGTGTGTATTGGGGTTGTTAGTTTCCAGAACAGTCAGAAACACAAGGATCAAGATGATCAATGATACATAAGTATTAGATCTATTAAATCCACTGAGACCAAAGTCCAGATCAAAGCTACGAGCTAAAACAAACACAACCCCGTTTTCATAAACTTGTCCCAGGCATCACCACATCCTTAATGATCCTGCTTCATTCAACCCTTGGTGATTCATCTACTCCTGGTCAACCCTGTTGCTGTAGACTTCCCTTCTGAAGGTTTCCAGTCCAACTGCAATTGGTACAAAAAGGTTTCAGCTTGTTAAACAAAGTAATGATTAGAATCGGGTGTTTTGGATTAGAGTTGAAATTACACACCAGTATCCTATATATCCAACACCTGCAGCAGCTAAGTTCATGAAATACTTACTCTTTGCTCATGAGTTGGAATCTTAGCATCTAGTAAAACAAATCTTCTAAGTTGAAGTTGTTCCTTGTATAATATCTAGAGACACCATGAGTTATCTTCTCACCCTGGATGCTCTGATCTGTAAGTATCAGGCCTCTCTGCCAGCTCCTTGGAGAGCTGAAGGAGAACTTTATTTCTCCCCCCCCCTCCCGCAGCATACGTGTTACCCAAGCTGTATGTGAAGTTGCACTACTGTGTGAGCTGTGCCATCCACAGTAAGGTGGTCAGAAACCGCTCCACAGAAGCCAGGAAGGACCGCACGCCTCCTCCCCGCTTCAGGCCCAGTGTAAGTGTCACCCCTGGCTGGAAAATACAGAAAGTCGAGACTTGACGTGTATGTGTTCCTCATGGCAACCGACAACTCCTGTGTAGTGTACAGGCAAAATGGCAATTGTCTTAGAACAGTCTTTTTAACTGATTGTAATGTTTGACAGAGGTTGCCGCTGTTCAGAGACCTCTCTGTTTTCATTCATCGGCCCAAATCAAGTCAGTTTAGCACATTTTGTAATAGTTTTGCGCCGTTGTTTTCCCATGATGGTTCTAGAAGGCTAAATTACCTAGAATACCTTCAGTTTGAAAAGTACCGAAACACAGTTAGCAAGACGCTTCACTTAGATGTGATTCAAACCGGCGAATCCTTTGTTCGCTCAGCGGTACCACTGAGTACTCAAGATCAGCAGAATCTTATTGACCTTGCTAACTATATATTTCTAAAGGGTCACAGACAATATCAGTGTAGTTGCAACACCTACACTGATACACCCTCATTACCGGTTTGAAGTGCATTTCATACGTGTCTAAATATCGTTTGTTTCCCTTACAGGGTGGCCCTCCAAGAGCTCCTCCGAAGCCCATGTGATGTGGAATATATAGTGACATTTTCATTCAATTAAAATGACTCGAGTACCTGTGCTTTTTTTCCTGTTACTATGGTTACTACAGGGTTCAACCAGCCCACACACACACACAAACCTGTTGTTGTATTCAGAAGAGATGTCATTTTTACTAAACCTATTTGAAAGCTGCTGCTGTTGCCATCATTTGAGTTGCAATTGTTGTCTGAGAGGAACCGATGCCAAGTAAAATGAAGTATTACAGGTTTGTGTCTTTACATTGTCTCCAAAGGCAGATATTTATCCATGACCTTGAGGTCATGTTTCTTACTTGATGGTAACATTAGTTTACAAGTTATGAATGTGCCATACAAAGATGGACGTTTTGGTGGGATTGAATACATTATTCTTTACTGACTTATCAGTTTGGAAACTAATATGTTTTCTTGTACATTATTGCCTACATATCTTCATGTCAATTTTGTGCAAAGCCAAATCTTCTTCGAGGATATAAGACGCAGTGGCTCTACTTTGTTTCAATGAAATGCACAAGTAAAAATGTATGTCAATTTAGAACGTTTCAATGTGTTTTAAAATGTTCCCAGAACATATTGAAAAACATGTTTGAAAAAGCAAGCGATACATTTAGAACATATTTTCGTATGAAAATACTCAATAATAATGACCCCTAAATACCCCTGAGTCACCATCCCTAAAACTGTTTCACTTACTTTGATTCACAGTAGAACCTTTTATTTGTACAAATATTACCCTGGCTGGTTAAGTGTTTGAACAAACTGATATAGTATCTTAAACAGGGTTTAGATTAGGGGGTTCTGCTAACGGCAGCAGAACTCTTCGTGGTTTCGGGAAGAACCTTGTTTTGGTGGCGAGTTCCTCTCCTGAGGAATCATCCTGTGTTCTCCACGGATGATGTGGGAAGTGAACTCGTAGCGGTCTCTGCTGCGGTGACCGCAGACGTTGCACTCCAAGGGTTGGCGGAAACCATGGCAACCCATGTGGAGGGTGAACATGACGTGGTCCAGGAAGAGGATGTCACAGTGCTCACAGCGGAACGTGCACAGGACTCCACCCCCTCTGTCCACCACCTGAACTTCTTCCCTGGAGGAGAGGGCCCAGTCAGGGCCCCTCCTGGCCGTCCTGGTGACGGTGGGCCTCTTTTTACCGTTCAAGTCGTGGCTGAGGCTGGCTCCGAGGCTGCGGAGCGTGGCGGTCAGGGGGTTGCTGGATGGCACTCTGGCTGAGACGGCATTCTGCTTCTCGTTTCTGCTGCCTGTGTTAGTGGAATCGTGGCTGCAGCCCTCGTCCATCTCCTGTCCAGCTGAGGCCCCACTTCCCCTGCAGGCCCCGGATGCGTCAGGAGCTGCACAGCTGGACACGGGCTTCTGGAGCTCAGCCAGGCAGGAGAGCTGAGGCTCTGCTAGTGTGGGAGTGCTTTGGTCCTCCGCTCCAGCCTTGGACCCTGTAAGGTGCCTTCTCGCCATTCCAACCCACCTGGCGAGATCCCTGCCTGGGTGAAGGCTGTAACTGCCCCCTTCCTTAGAACCAGGGGGAAACTCCAAATGGGCATCTTCCGTGGCAAGCCACATGCGCATTCCCCCTGTGCAGAGAACAATCAGGTTAATAGTTAATAATGCATTTGCACAGTCATGTTTTCAGTATCCGCGTGTCGTAGATAACCATCTCACCGAAGAACTTCTGAGGTTTCAAGCTTTTGCGGTTGGTGATGCCGTTGGCCAGATGGGTTCGAAGAGGGAGTGTTTCTGTGGACAACTGAAGTTCAGGCTCTGTTGTTGACTCCAGTCTCTGGGACTGTTTTCCTGCTTCAATTGGACACACAAATCCACCAACGTGAATTATTGGGAAAAACAGCCCCCTATAGAGTCAAATAGATCCCAAGTTGGTTGAGTTCTAAACACAGGTGTAGTGACTTGAACTCTCCAGCGCTCACACATGCGTTCTACATGTGTGAGTGTGTGTTACCCTGTGCGGTGGGGCCACTGAGAGCAGCAGGCTCCTCCAGGCTGGGTAGGTTGCCGTGGCAGCGCTCGTGGTGTTCCTTCAGAGCGCTCTGCTGCGCGTAGCTGCGACCACAGCTGCTGCACTTAAAAGGTTTACATGTTGTTGAGCACCCTGAAACATGCAAAAACGAAACATTAAGATGGTCAATGGGCCTGTTTTTATGCATTCTAGGATGGTCTGCATTGCTAAACTCATGCCTTCAATTACACTCCTGAAAAGGATAGTTTATATCTCAGTCCATGGAGTTAATAGTATTTTGATATAACTTTGTGTGGGAAAAGATTTGAATTGGGAGCATTTGTCTATTTCTGGGCAAGCAAATGTTCCCTGATAAGTTTCTAAATGACGGGTCATACATCTATTCCAAATATGCAAAAAAAAATCATGTGTAAAAGGCGCCTATGACGTTGTATGCCGTTTCTTCACCGCAGAGTTCCGACTTAAGAAACACCCGGAGAAGGGACTGACGTCACTTCGCTGAAATCCAAAGTTTGCAAACATCTTTTCTTTGAAATGGAAACGACAGAAAAGACCCACCAATGCCATTGAGTATATCAGCACCTGTGTGAATGTCTTCATCAATTGAAAACACCAACAGGATATCCTGTTTTCTAAAATGTTCTAAATGTCATATCCAGTCAGTGAGCAACAGCACATTCTTGTCAAACAAATATATATCTACTCTGAAAGCAGATGAAGTTTGACCAAGTTTCCTCCAAAACTCTTGAGTCTTTGTTTACACAGTGGATCCAGGATGCACATTATTTGATTCCTCCACTGATTAAGCTTGTTCTTGCAACCTAACGGATCACACAACTCTAACATAAGGAGTCAAAAACAAAATATAGTATAAAAATGCGGTCAAAGAAAAAGACAAATGTGTGTAAGTGACAGTCACTCTTCACATATGAATTCCCCACAGCAGGTGGCCCCTGCCAAGCCAATCCCTGTGACATCTCTCCCTCTGGCTGTTTCTCACCCCCGTGCGTGCGGAGATGACCAGCCAGGGCATCTCTCCGACGACAGGCGTAGTGACAGTGGGGGCATTTGAACGGCTTCTCTCCTGAATGCAGCTTGGTGTGACGTAGAAGGTTCCCCTTCTGCGTGAAAGCGGCGCCGCACTCTTCGCACCGAAACGGGCGCTCACCTGCCCACCAGCGCAGGGACACACTGGTTAGGGTTTCCTCTTCAAAGGTATTAGGAATGAGTCTTGTTAGCAGAGGGTAAACCGTGAGACACTTTGATTCTTTGGGGATTCTTAAGAGCGACAGTATAGGTCTAGTGCCCCCCACCCACGGCCCCCCCTTCATTCCAGCTCACCTGTGTGACTCCGTCTGTGGACCATCAGCACGTTGGGCCCGTGGCACGTCATGCCACATACGTCGCATTGGAGCTTCCCGCTCGGCAGCCGGACGAAGCCCAGGGATGAGGCCTGCAGGCTGGCCAGAGCACCCTCGCTGGTCCTTCTATGCTTTCCTCGCCATCCTGCCCCGACCCCTGCCACAGAGCCCTTTCTCTCCTTCAGTAGATAAACGTCCCTCCCTTCCCCTCTCTCTGGTGGGGAGGCTCCAGACAACTGCCCGCTGTACAGCTCAGCGTTGACAGAGTTGGCTGGTGAAAAGTACTCAATACATTGAACGAACATACAAAAGAATTGTACAGTGTTTTCTGCAGTGATAACATAACGGGCATGTTTATATGACACACACACACACACATATATATATATATATATATATATATATATATATATATATATATTCACATGTAATATATTGTATACAATGTGTATAACCCACATGTTCTGGAAAAAGACCCAGTGATGAAGCAGGCTGAGGAAGACCGCTGGCTCATGGCAGAGCTTCCAGACAGAGCTTCGTCTCCTCTTTTGAGGTCCCACTCTGTGGCAGGATCCCCTGTACTGCCTGTCATGAAACACAGTTTGCATTCTTCTATTTTGACAAGACCAGATTCTTGGTCATCACATCCATGGTTTCTCCTTACCTGAAACATAAGGGGCTTCGTTGCGGTGATCAGCTGCGTTCATTCTCACTGGATGTCTGAGGAAAGGGACGTTTAGAGACACGGAAGAAGGTTGAAGCCTTTTTTCCCCCCTAAGCAACACTTTCAATGTTGTTTTGAAACTGTAACAAGTCAAACTTGTAAAAGTATCTATTTGTTCTCTTTTGCCTTCCTGTCGTTGAATGGAAGAACTGCAGAACACAGTCTGTAGATTATCTTGCCTTGCCCTCATGTGACCTCATTAGAGACTGTAATGAGAGGTGCAGCCTCCTGACAGAACCTGGCCCTCCCCACTACAGTCAGGAGTCACATCACAAAACAGGGTCAATTAGGAAAGTGAACATTTTACATTTCAAAATTTTACTATTTACAAATGTTATGCCAGATTGTTTTAGCTTTACCTGCAAAAGCAGGTGAAAAAAGAAAAAAACTTGTTTTTTTAAAGCAGTTTGTCATCTAAATACCCCCAACAGATAATTGTATCGACACTGTAAATATCAGAAAAAAGGAACAGTTGACCTGTTTGAAGTATTAGCTGCATGAACATATATATGGATGTTCCTGAGAATCAGTAAAGCAATGCCTTCTATTCAGTCTGCAGGATGAAGTGCAATGATAAAAAATCAATACTGTCAAATTTTTCTTTAATTGATAATTAATGTATGTTAATGTCAAGCATACACATGGACACTTTTTTAACACACTTCTAATAAACGACACTACCTTGCAGACATGATGTTCTCCAATTTACCACTAGATGTCAGCAAAGGATTTAGGCTGATCATTCATGACACAAGAGACCAACACCTCATCCACTGCATAGTACAAAGCCTTCAAATGATTAGTTTCTAGAAAGAAATCTTGGTATCATATTGGCATATAATGGCATTTTACAACTCTTGACAAACTGACAAAATAACATCTCCACATTGTGACACTGATTCTGCGTGCTGACTAACTAGCTTCATGCTTAAATGAGTCAGTACTCTCGCTGCATACAGCTTTCCTCCAGACCACCGAAGGGTCAGTGCCCATTGAGGGTGAGTCACTTGTGACGATTCGACTTGTGCCTTCGGAGCAGGATCTCGTACGCTTCCTGGATCTTCAGGAACATCTCCTCTGCCTGGGCCGCCTGGCGGGGGTTGTGGTCTGGATGCCATACCTTCACTAGCTCCCTGTAGCTGTGTGTGATGTCCTCCAGAGTCGCCTCCTCGGTCAATGACAAAACCTGCCAAAGCACACGTGTGACTTCATCACCACAACGAGCATGAGGCTGTTTTCCTCAGGTATCATAAGAAGACACGTATTGGTAATATGATGTGACACGTGTGCAGTGCAGTAGCACCAACATGCACATGCTCATGTTGCCTCCTATCCTGCTGTCCTACCAAGAAAGGTAACCAGAAACACAGATATGTACATAAACATGTCAGGGCAGGGATAAATGATTGGACTGGAGGGCTGTGGGGCTAGTCCACCTGAGCAGCAAACTGTTCCACAGGTGAAAACTGAACTTAGGTCCCTCTATCCGTTCCACCACAGTGTTCCACCACACTGTGCCACAACACCACTTAGGCAGCCAGCTAAATATGTGATATGGAGATTTAAAAGACGTCAATTACTGGAGTAAACTTCACAAGATTACCGCTTTTTAACCACCAACAGCAGAAATAGGAAAAAAAAATGGGTAATCATAGGAAGACGAACAAAACAAGACCCGCGCAAAATAACCGCACGACAGACAACCGCTTTCTTCCCACTCACCTGCAGCGCCTCTCTCTCCTGCTGACTATACTCCCTCAGAAGTATATCTAACACCCTCTTCCAGGCCTCCTCCGTGTACCCCCCTCCCGTGAAGAAGCACAGAATCCTGTAGGGTATCAGGAGGAGGTACTCCACCACGCCTCGCAGCCAGGGAAGGAACCAGAACACATTCAGCAGGGCTGCCAGACAGTCTGAGATGTAGTAGAGTGTAGCGGTGGTGTTGTGGAATATACAGTATCCCAGCGGAGCGGAGAAGGCCAGCCAGGCTAAAGTCAGACGGGTCAACCGAGGAACTGGGGAGAAGACACAGGAAGTCGATGAGTCAGAGTCAGAATGAACAAGGGTATTGCTGGAGACGAATCAAACCGATATGGGAAAACGGTGAAGTTGGAATCACAGAAGAAAGACAGAGGATACTTCAGAGGTACTTCGCAGAAAAGAAACAAATAGAGGAAAAGCCAGACAGTTTGCCCACCTAGTTTCTGAGTGCCAGGTGACTGAGGGGGTTTGAACTTGCGGTGCTGGGTTGCTGTGTAGCTGGCAGCCAGACTGATAGGAAGAGGAGATAGGCTGCTGCCATAAAAGATAGGAGAGGTGACAACGCAGGCAATCAGTGTCTTATGGACATCAGAGGTCTGCTGGCCCACACTGGACACCAGGTGCACTCCCGCACCCACCGACAGCGGCAGGACCAGCAGGTAGAAGAAGTTGAGCGTGTTCAGGCCAATGAGAGCCATCGCGCCAAAGTAGATCCCCACACAGACCTGCCCGGCCAATCGTACTGGGCCTACAGCAGGCAGCCCGGGCCTTCTTCTCACACCTGCTGCCACCTTGTTCGCTTCAGACACATAGGCAGGGATGCGGTAGAAGTCTCGAGACCAGCCCACACCGAACCCACCGAAGGTGAGCATCCACAGCAGGGCATGGCTGTCCCTTCCTAAGTATAAGTGGTGCAGGCCCAACGGTCCAGCCATAGCCCATAATGCATAGGTAACTGTCACTCTTTTCACCATGGTAGGGTCTCAGTATATCACTGCTTGAATGATGTGAGAAACTGAGCAGTCATCTTTCCCCAGAGAGAACCCCAATTCAGAGCCAAGCTAGGGAAATGAAGAGAAGAGCCAAATGTAGTTAGTGTAAATGTTTCGTAAATGTGTTTTAAGGCGCAATGGTTTCATTTTTCTGAAACTGAGGGACAGATTACCCAGTTAATAGCGTTTTTTAATCGAGTACGGCAGTCACAAAATTATAGATGTACGATACGATGTTACTGTTATGATAAAACATAATTGAAAAGATTTTCATCAAACAAGCAATCATGGTAATTAATTCAGTTTTTATCTGCGCTCTAATTCAATTTTATTACATGCACAATTTATTACGAGGGCACTTTTGAGAATTCAAAGCGTAAAGCTGTTCACACCCCACACAAATATAAAAAGGTACTTTGTATTCATAGGTCACCTGCAATAAAGCCTGCGGTCTGATCAGGTCGCTTGTTTGAACTTGTTCAAAACTAAAACCATGTAAATGACGGTTATTCAACTGGCTGTATATTACAATTGACTTTTTGATTAATTCATTTAAGTTTTAATCTTACCCCAACAAATCCTTTCCAACTTCCTTCTTACAGAGCAAGTCGTTGCTTCAGTCCTATGGACTTTGGATGATGACAATAAAATTGTCATTGCGTACTGGCTTGGCTGGACATGGACTTATATGCCCCCTCAACTCAATGTGAGACTACAGAAGTCCGGATGAATGTGATTTCGATCTTAACTTTAAAGTTTAGGAAATTGGCTATTCACACTCATTGTTCATAGACTAATAGGGCCAATTTATTATATTTTTGTAGTCTATACATTTTTTTTGATTGAACGTCTTACGTCGTGGATTTTACTAACATATCACACTATTTTTAAACCATGACTGCTAAAGCACAGGATTGTAGACACTTGAAAGCATTTAGGACTAGTCGTACAGGCAGCGAAATATACAACCAATCATCTCGCGAGCAAGTTCGACCTGACATTATATGGGTCTCCTGTCGTTTATCATCACACGGTGGCGCGTCTGTTCTTCACTGCGATGGGCATCCACTGGTTAGAATGTAACCATTTCAATTCGAGCACTGATCCATTGTAGCACAGCAGGGAGCGTGTGTGGCTACTTCCCCACCCCCATACTACCTCTATTTTCTTTAACCGCCCTCCCCTTTCTCCGCCCAGTCCGTGACCATTGATTGCAGGCTACACTTCAGGGTTCGCTCCCGAGGTCTTGGGAGTTCTAGGATGACAAGAAGGAGATCGTCCATCTATCACCGCGTAAATGTAAAGCAATGCGGGACCGTTTAAGATCCAGTAACTGTTCTAAATTCAGTTAACATCATTTTTTTTTGCCAGACGGACCCTACTTGCCGGTTTTTTTAATTAGTAGGTTATGGTCGCGGAGGATGGATGCTGACGACGTGTCGGTTAGAGAGCAACTTTTCCACAACCGTGTTCGAGAGACAATAGTAAGTTCCTAAAAACAGTGCTAGTTTTTACGTAAACAACTAGTTCAGTTTACAAATAGATCAACATGGAATCAAGTTGCGCTTGGTCGTTACAATGGCAGCAAAACTAAACCGCCACGTTATTGTAAACAATCAACAATGGTTTTGGAAACGACTGAACGTTACTGTAATAGTTCACTGCATGGATACCGGGAGTACTTCGTTGTAGGTCCTCAAAATGTATAGTAAGGTACAACAACGCTCTTTAGCTGGGGAGTTTAAGTGTCCAGAGCTGGTCATTTGGTAAGAATGTTACAGGGACATGGGGGGGTGACCTAATATTGAGCTAACCTCACGAGCCAGCATTGCACCTGGGGCCCTCTAAAGGCCCCTGCGTTACATAACTGTCAGCCCCTCCTCAAGTCCTGTTCAGATGTCTTTGTCTCTGGTTGGATTTTTGGAATGCTATGATATTCCGGTTATAAAAGATGTTGGATTAATTTACCTGAACTGACGGAATGTGAATCTGGAATGGAATGGAAAGCTCATGATGAACTTCAGACCTGACTGGCTTTAGTTACAACACACCACATGGATATTAATCTTTAACCCTGAGAATCACAGCAATTGCCATGTGTGCACTTCAAGTACCATAACAGTTAGAGATAATTTGTGTAGCACCCATTACATGTTTTCTGATGATATGCCTCTTGCATACCATGTTATGCAATTTTTATGGTGATGAAGAGGTGTTTTCTAATATGAAGATGGTGGCAATAATCATTGTTGCGCAACTAGTCCCATTGTAGTGTTGAAGTAGGAGTATATCACTTGTATTTAATCCTAGTTGTAGCAGCATAGAGGTGGTTTATCAAAGGCACTCCTCTTCATCTTGGGCAGTATTTAATAAGGGCAAAACATTCGTTTTTTTAATGTTCTTTTCCCTATGTAATGTGGTGCAGTATAGGTCCTATGGAATGGTATTTGTTTGGTGTAAACAATATGTTGACTATATATTTCATGTTTCAGTAGCTGATCCCAAGCATACAACATGACAAGATGTTAGGCCACAGCTATGTAAGAGAGGCAAAGCAAGAAGCAATCAGCTGTTGTTCCCTTTCAAAGACTTGAAAGTCTTTTTAACTTGGCTTTTGGGAGCCAGTGTTCAGATGTCCACAATTAAAAAAGAAAAAAAAACACAGCTGAGATGCTGATAGTCTATTACTACAGCTAGTCTTGGAGTTAGCCAGACGAGCCACACTGTACAGAGACGGACAGCCAGCCAGATGAGCCACACTGTACAGAGACAGACAGCCAGGCAGATGAGCCACACTGTACAGAGACAGACAGACAGACAGACAGACAGCCAGATGAGCCACACTGTACAGAGACAGACAGACAGCCAGCCAGATGAGCCACACTGTACAGAGACAGACAGCCAGGCAGATGAGCCACACTGTACAGAGACAGACAGACAGCCAGCCAGATGAGCCACACTGTACAGAGACAGACAGACAGCCAGCCAGATGAGCCACACTGTACAGAGACGGACAGACAGGCAGATGAGCCACACTGTACAGAGACAGACAGACAGACAGCCAGATGAGCCACACTGTACAGAGACAGACAGGCAGATTAGCCACACTGTACAGAGACAGACAGACAGACAGCCAGCCAGATGAGCCACACTGTACAGAGACAGACAGCCAGGCAGCCAGATGAGCCACACTGTACAGAGACAGACAGCCAGCCAGATGAGCCACACTGTACAGAGACAGACAGCCAGGCAGCCATTCTGGTTCTAGCTGTCTCTTAGTCGGGTGCGCTGATTTACTGCCATAGTTACACCTCCGATTTCAAACATTTTACTGGCTAATCTTTGTTTTGGAGCTGCCACCTGTAATCAATGTTTCTTGCTAAATATCTGCTATGTGTTGCAGTAGGCTACCATTTGCTTAGACAAGCCACAAGTTTGTCAACAAAAGGGCCCCAAACCTACAGAACATTTTTGAATCAGGTGTGCACTGGATTAAGGATTATTGGTGTGAACTCTGCAACTCTTGATTCGCTAATTTTTTTTCAAACCAAATACTGTTGCGTGTTTTATATTCAGGTTTGGTTTTGTTTTCGGGTGCCAGTCTGTGTATATATACAAAAACAAACATGCTGATCTTTCTTTAGTCCATCTGGACACAATCATCATCCTTCCTTTCTCTCTATATAAGAAACCGTACTGCAGTTAAGTGGGAACTTCACTGGGGTTTGTTTGACATCTGTCACTGTATGGAGTGAGCACTTTGCGACCCTTGAAATGACATTGTTGTCGTTTCCAAGTGGGTCACGCTGGCGGATTCACCATGGAAGAGGGGGTGGGGGTGGGGTGTCTGATGTCCAACTCCTCTTTCGTTACTGGGCCATTGTGAGAGATTATATGCACGATCAGTGTTTGGAAATAACGTAGGCCTATTAAACTGATGTCAGAGGCAGTGTATGAGTAGTGTGCGAGAGTTCGGTAGGCTGAGCTGTTTGTTACAGAACATCTCTCTCAGGTCCCTCCCTTATGGTTACAGAAGAGAGCGAACAGTCCATGGTATAGTCAAGTAATGGCCACTTTCAAACCTGAAGCCTTGCTGAAATGTTACTGCTTATAAAAGAACATATAGGCCTATTTGAGCGATAAGGGTTTGAGTAATATCATAAAGGGTCATCATTTATCGGAGGGAAACGAAAGGTCCTTGAGTTTGCATCCTGAAAGGAAAGCCCCCGGTGTCCGGCAGCCCCTGCAGCATGTTGTTGCGTGGTGCCTGCCCGGAGGTGCCCTCTTCACATCTATTGTTGACTGCAGCTGTTTTCACCTCGTGGGTTAGTTCCTGCATCCTGCCACTCGGCTTGCCTGCTCTTAATGGGAGTTTAGGGAGCGTTATGGCGGCTGGCTGGCTGGCAGGCTGCCTGGCTGGCTGGCAGGCTGCCTGGCAGGCTGCCTGGCTGGCTGGCTGGCTGACTGGTCACTCCAGCTGGGATCCTCTCCAGCTTATGGTTTGCTTCTTATGTGTTGCTCCCACTAAGTTCACTTAGAAATGAAAGCTGTACTAATGTTGAACGGGTCATGGATGATGATGCGTTCAGGCCAGATTAGATGAACGTCTCAATGGCGCTACTATGAGGCGAACTGTGAACCTCTGCATTCCAAAGTCACGCTGGGGAGGAGACCAATAAAATGGAGAGCACGCAGAAACATATTGAATCAAATCAAAATGTATTTGGAAAGCCCTTTTAACAAGCAATGTCACAGGGCTTCATAGTGTTTTAGAAGTAAACAAATGGTACTTAGTAGGTGACAGAATAGAATAATTAATTCAAACCTAAATGGATATTTTGTCTTGACTCTAAATCCCAGAATTCAATAGCTTCACCACTGTCTATGTAAGGTGTATGTAACCCAGATTGACCACCATTGCCTTTCTCTGTACCAAAGGAGCGTAGACCACTCATTCACCCGTGTTAAAAGTTTGACAACACGCAAACATGTTATGTTCAGACTGACAGGCAGACAGAAAACAGTCTTTCTGTCAGTGTTGCATCTTCCCAGAGCCCGTCTCCCCAATACAGACGGTATGTTGACGTGTCTGGGTTTAGTTTCTTTCTTCCTCTCTTTCCTCCCCCTTTAATCCTCACTCTCACCCCGTTTCTGCCGCTTCGTCTGGATGAAGGGGTAATCTCCTCCGACCCCATCTGTCCATTTTGACCTTGTCAGACATGTCTTCGCAATCTCTCAACTAGTACTGATACAGTTTTGTTTGCGCGGTCATTCTTACAGGTGGATAGAGTATTCCAATGGGTCAAGATTCAATTTGGCCTACATTTTTGCTGTTTGGGGGACATAAAAATGGGCAACCTTGATGAGCTCATCATTATGCAAGTGTGCTTGTCTGTCCCAATCTGTTTGGTCAGTGTTATCTTTCTGTCCCTCCCAACCACCCATCCAAGAGTCTCCTATTCTGCTCCATGTGGTCGCCTCCTCCAATGTCTATGCCACCTATCAGCCAGACCCCTCTTCTCCCTGCCTCAGATAAGCCTGTTACATCACATTTCTGTTGACCAAGGAGAGCTTGAGACACAGGACTGCACTATCGCCTTGTGATAGCCAATCAGATAAAGAGCCCAGCACTACATGCCAGGGGAGATCAAGTACTGGGTGTCTGTTCTGAACTCCCTAATCACAAACGAGATATCATTTCTTTCTATTCTTTTTAAGGTGTGTACATGTTTTCTTCTTTTTTTGTTCTACGACTTTTTTTTTAAATTGACTTTTAAAATATTACTTGGATCCTGGAACAGTACTCTAGTACAATGGTTATGTGATCCTGAACAGTACCCTAGTACCAGGGTTATGTGATCCTTCATAGTACCCTAGTACCAGGGTTATGTGATCCTGCATAGTACTGTAGTACGAGGGTTATGTGATCCTGCATAGTTCTGTAGTACCAGGGTTATGTGATCCTGCATAGTACTGTAGTACCAGGGTTATGTGATCCTGCATAGTACTGTAGTACCAGGGTTATGTGATCCTGCATAGTACTGTAGTACCAGGGTGGTGTGGCCTGCATATGGGGTCCCACAGGAAAAGGTGCTCCGTAAGGCCAAAACACAGACACAGTACAGCCATGACCTTGTTAGACTCACTGTTTTTTGTCTTTCCCTTCATTTAGATCTGCGTCCTCCTGTTCACATGCCTCTACATTGTGTCCTACCTCATTCTCACTCACTTCAAGAAGAATGCTGACTTTGTCACTGGTAAGTACAGATATCAATCTGCTAATATCACTCCCGAATCCCGAATTACAGTCTAATCTAACAGTGCTAACTGCTAAGTTCGGTCACGTATTTCGACATGAACACACGTAATAGAAACCTGCATGGTACCGAGACTCAAACAGGACTTGGGATTGTGCAGAAAGTCACGACAGGCTCAGTAAAAACCAATCTATCCCCCCCCAACAGACCAATGTAGATCCAGCAATGTTGACGTTCCCTTTCTGGAATGTTCTCGCTCTGCAGCATACTTCGCCTCGTGTGCTCTAGAGAACGCAACAGCAGGAACTCGATCAAGGTTCTCAAAGTGTCTTGTGAAGTTTGCCGATTGCGCAAGCGGTAGGCTGCAGAATTCGGATGATTCGTGGAACGGCGTGTTGGGTTGAGGTGTAAAATGGATGACACAGGGCTGCCAACTCTTACACGAACGCGTGTCTCACGGCCAGGGGATGAGTCTTGGCAGCCTTGATGACAAACATCAAATAGGAAAATTGACTTGTGCCATGCATGGGGACTGACCCCAATCCTTACCCACCTTATTTGTAAATGTAGTTATCTTTCCACATGGTGCAATAACCAGGTGTAACATCAGGCTACTAATCATCAGGCCTGGAACCTGTCCAGAACACTGTGCTCCAAATTACCTGGTGGAGGGAGTTACAGTGGTTACATAACTCCAACCTCTGAAAGTGCCCCCGGAGAGATGTGAAGTGTGAGTGTGCACATGTTTTTAGGGTGTATAGAGGAGACATGAAAAATGTTCCTTGAAGTCACCTCCCCCTTACCTGCTGCAACACAGACTGCTGCTGTTCGTATAAAATGCTTAACATAACATGCTGTGGGGGGAATTCCAGCATTTTAGTTTACTTTTGCAGGCAGCATATCCCCCCTATATTTGTTAGTACTGACTAACAAATACATTTCGGGGTGGTTAGCCTCCTAAAAAGCCATGTTGTTTTGTGTTTTACCCAACAATGCATTTAAATGATGATTTAAGCTTGGATGGAAACCATAAGTATTCCCAATTCATTGAAGCCAGTGATTCAGACTGTTGGACCGTGTTGCCTCATTGAGGATTGAGAATCATCTGTTTGTATGTGTCGCAGTGCAATTGAGGCAGAAGTTAGGCAATCCGTTCAATAAAGTAATTGAAAGCAGCTGCTACTCCGCCAACAGACCAGCCTCTCTCTTTCTCCCCCTCGCTCGCTCGCTCTCTCTCTCCCCCCCCCCCCCCCCCCCCTCTCTCTCTCCCTCTCGCTGGGCAGAGTCCCTGTGACTGTGGGTCGGTCAGAGCATGTTTATTGAGTTTTGGAAGGGCAGCCTGCAAAGCTTGCACAGGGGTTAGCTCATACAGTGTTGTTTCCTACACATGCCCTCCACAGGCAGTAGAACAGTTTGTACCTAGCAGCTGAATGGGGAATTGTTGCTGTTGTTAAACAGCTAGCAAGCTCATCTGGTTCTCTGGGTGTTGACTGACTTGTCTGTGTGGTGCTTTTGTGTCTACCCAGCGCTAGGTCAATGGTTACTGATTCCATCATTCATCAATGTGGTAAATAGTTCCTCTCATGAACACGATCTTCTTCAAACCGTCTTGGTATTGATTTCCAGCACGTATCCAGAAGGTTTTTTCGCAGGACGCCAAAGTTTGACAATAGCGTCTTCGTTTTCCCTAAAGCCTACCAACCCTCTAGTTCTTCTAAGATCTTGCACAGACAGCACACATTTCTGCTGTCCTGTGGGCAGGGAGATTTATTTAGATGAACCTCTCCGAAGATGACCTGACCGCTCCGCTCTAGCATGACGCACAACCACAACCCACATGGATCCGTCTCTCACATTCCATCTGTTTTATCAGCCCCCTACCCTCCTTCCCTACTGGTCCAGAATTCCTCCAGTTCCTTTGGTCAATATAAAAATAATCCAGTTAAGACTTGACTGTTTGAAGCTGTCTGGTACAAACGAACATGGCTTTTTTTCCCCTCTCTCACGTCATCTGTTTCTCTGTTTCTTCGTTTCTTTCCCCCAGATGACATTGAAGATGCTACGGTCAACAAAATTGCGTAAGTCACAAAGCCTAACAATTTACCGACCCGGCGGCAGTCTACATGTGGGCCGGCTCACAAACTCACCCCGCTTGTTTAGAACGTGATTAGATTGTCAGTGTGGGAGCTTTGGCTAGTAAGTGGAATTGGAATGGGATATTTTGGCTGTAGATTTCTTGGCTTCGGCTTGTCTGACTGCCCTTTTGTCCCGACACATCAGACCTCAACAGCCCCCCCCCCCCTCAACCTGAGCACAACACACACATGCACACAAACATGGATCCAGTAAGAAAATGCATCCACATATACCGTTTGTTGTGATGGTGTCATTTATGGAGGTCAATGTCTGGTACAGCAATCAAAAAATCCAATCGAAAACCAGAAAATTATGTTATTTAAGTGTGGATGGCAATTTCCTGGGGCACAAACGAGGATGTCCCGAAGTACAGGAAAGATAACGCTGAGCTACTTGGACCTGCAAAACAGATAACTGCTCATAAAGATACGCTTTTGGTACAAGTTGCATCATATATGATGTTGGCCTCCCACAAGAAGTCCAAAACACGACTACCTATGTAATGTGTGTCTACAGCTGATGCCAGGCCCCCCTGGTCTGTCCAGGCCATCATAACTCCCACTCCTAAAAACAAAGATATGGCTTCAGTTGAACAGAACGCAGAACAACGAGTACAACGAGAAAAGATAGGGAGAAGATTAGGGGGAGAAAAAAACAAAGTTGTTCGTATTCTTAACTTGAACGTAAAAGAAGGTTAACGATCCTCCTCCTCCTCCTCCTCCTCCAGGCTGTGGTTGTGTACGTTCACCCTGTCTGTGGCAGTGTGTGCTGTGCTTCTGCTGCCTATCTCTATCCTGTCCAATGAGGTTCTCCTCACCTTCCCACAAAGCTACTACATGCAGTGGCTCAACGGGTCCCTCATCCACGGTAGGACGGCCTGCCCATCACTCACACACACACACACACACGCACACACACGTGGCTTTGTCACAAAATATCTCCCTGATCTCCATACAGATAAGGCCATCAAACGGCACCACGGAAAAAAAGATATGCATGATTGACCCTCCACAATGATCATGACTTGCTAGAATCAATGAAGTCCAATTCTCTGCACCACCCAGCAATCAATTCTGAAGCCAGTCTAATTCCCTGTGGCTGTTTCTGGTCTCCAGGGTGTTGTGGTGTGAATGGATATTAAAAGAATATGTAGTACCTCCAGGAAATATCAGAACTATTATAATATACATTTGCTAACCTGTGTCAAAGGGATGACTTTACTTTCCTCCACTTTGTTTGCTTCATCAGGCTTGTGGAACCTAGTCTTCCTCTTCTCCAACCTATCCCTCGTCTTCCTCATGCCCTTCGCATACTTCTTTACAGAGTCGGAGGGATTTGTGGGCTGTAAGAAGGTATGCATAGTACAGTTGGTGCTCTCTCCTACCTTCGAAATGTGCCTTTTCACCAGTGAAATACTGGAAAACACCATGGAAGCTATTGAACCAAAGCTACTGGTGTCATAATGATTGATTACAGTCCTGTGTGTGTGTGTGACTGTGTGTGTGTGTTTGTGTGCGTGCGTTCAGGGAGTGATGGCCCGCGTGTACGAGACAGCTGTGGTCCTCCTGCTCCTCACCCTGCTGGTCCTGGGCATGGTGTGGGTGGCATCGGCTGCCCTGCACCACCACACCGCCAGGGAGAGCCTCTACGGTGAGTGGGCATGGATGACAGGACGAGCTCCTGCCCCCATCCTACTCTGCACCTGCTAGCAATACACCCTTCATTCATTACTTTGTATACGTTGACAAGTTAGGTTATATCATGCTATGTAATGTAACCTGATATAACTAAAGTGGTTGTTTTGGTTGAAGAGACCTCCCATGGCCACATGTCAATCTTCCAGTCCTCTTGTGTGTCCCAGATCTGTGGGAGTACTACCTGCCCTACCTGTACTCTGGCATCTCCCTGTTTGGAGTGCTTCTTCTCCTGGGTGAGTCCGCTCGCCGGCCCATCCTCAGTGACTCGCACATCGGCTCTGTTGGCTACTTCCTGTTTTGACCCTGCCCTCTATCTCTCCCCCCCTCCCAGTGTGCACTCCCGTCGGCCTGTCGCGGATGTTCAGCGTCACCGGAAGCCTATTGGTCAAGCCGCGGGTGAGTGACAAGCCAATATATGGATGTCATCTCCACGTATGTGATGTAGACAGTGAGGTCACTCACCTCTTTCTCTCACCTGCGTCCTCGCCAGCTGCTGGAGAACCTTGAGGAGACGACCAGCTGCTCGGCGTTCGAGGAGGCCTCGCTCTCCCGTAAACTAAACGGTGAGATGACGCTCGAACCATCAACACAAAACAAACTAAGGTGGCCCCCCTTCCTTGTTGCCATGGAAGAACTGGTGAATACTGTCAGATCCTGTTGTTGTTGTTGTTGTTTACCATCTGTGTCTGTGCGGCAGGTGGAGCAACGTCATGTTGGATCAACCTGAATGTGGAGGTGGTGCGGAGACAGTTCCTCAGTGTCCAGGCCAAGCGTGTCGCCCTGGGTGAGACCGCCAGGACAACACACATCTCACCTCGCTCTGACTTGAACAGGAGGCCCCATACCCCTCTTTCCTACACCCCCCCCTCCTTTCTACACACCCACCCCCCTCCATCCTACTACACACAGTCGCCATCACTACTGAAATTCCAGCCATGAATGAATCCTAAGGATCTAGGGAATAATTGGCTAAGGATTTTCAATTTATAGTAATGGTGTACTACTCATGTAAAATATAACAGTAGTTTTGACGTGCAGGATTTTATCATTCACATATTAAATGATTTGCTAAAAGCCTCCAAGACTTACAGGCAAACTTGTGTGATCTGATCAGACATTAGTGTCCTCATCCCTGTACCCCCCCCCCCCCATTTTTCCCTTTAGAAATGCGACAGAGAGCGTCGCCGTGGCAACGGAATCTCGGCTACCCGCTGGCCATGCTGCTGCTTCTGGCGCTGACGGTAACCACCTTCACCTGGACGTCGTTACCTGGGCCACCGCAGAGCAGGAAGCAGAGTATTAACGACTGTACTGTTGTCTCATTTCTCCTCCCGCCCTCTCCTCCTCAGGTCATGTGTGTGCTGATGGTGTGCTTCAATGTGCTGGAGCTTCTTATCGACGAGACGGCTATGCCCAAAGGGATGGAGGTGAGGAGACTGGCCAGAGAATGACGTCATTGCGTTGACATTTCTTGAAGAA
Organism: Plecoglossus altivelis; assembly: GCA_036571765.1. NCBI lineage: Eukaryota > Metazoa > Chordata > Actinopteri > Osmeriformes > Plecoglossidae > Plecoglossus > Plecoglossus altivelis. The sequence continues at coordinate 16,717,414 of BROE01000021.1, read as the reverse complement.
GAGGAGTTCCAAATTTTGTGGATGGCCGTGGAGAGTTTGTTGGTTGTATAGCTGCTGGACCCCGCGGTGCATGTCTTAAGGCTGAACAGAGGTGTGTGTGTGTGTGTGCGTGCGTGTGTGTGTGTGTGTCTGCTCCAGGATCCCCGTCTAGGCACGGCCTCCTTCTCCATGTTTGGCTCCCTGGGAGCAGCCATGCAGGTGCTGCTCATCCTCTACCTGATGGTGGCGTCGGTGGTGGGCTTCTACAGCACCTCAATCTTCCACGGCCTGCTGCCTCGCACCCAGGACACCAACCTCACACAGGTGCCGATTAGCCACGCGCATGCTGGCTGACTCACTTCCTGTTTGTGTCGCTTGTTTGTCTCCCCCCCCCCAACTTGTGCTAAAGCCACAAGGCTTATTAACCTTGAATCCATCTCATCAGATCATCGGGAACTGCGTGTCTCTCCTGGTTCTGAGCTCAGCTCTTCCCGTCTTCTCCCGCACTCTTGGTAAGTGCGTACGCACGCGCTCAATCGATATCATCGTCTTTTCTACCGTTGTGCATGTAGCAGCGTCCTCGTGCATCATTCCATTTAACATTCAAGGCCCTTGAGGTCTGTTGTCAGTGGGCTTGAAGGTGTAATACCACATTGGACCACAAGAGGGTACTTGTGTTCTGTCCACTGTGATCCCTGCGACCGCATGGACGAGCGGTTGAAACTCACCAAACGTGATTTGCATCTAATCTCAGGGATCACCCGCTTCGACCTGCTGGGGGATTATGGGCGCTACAACTGGCTGGGGAACTTCTACATTGTGTTCCTGTACAACATGCTGTTTGCTGGGGTCACGTCAGCCTGCCTCATCAACACGCTTACCTGGGCTGTGCAGAGGGAACTCATCAGAGCTTTTGGTCAGTCCCCCACGCTGCTCTGCGTGTGTGTGTGCATGTGTGTGTGTGCATGTGTGTGCGCGTGTGTGTGTGTGTGTGTGTGGAGCAATGTCTGTTCCATGTGCTGACCCTATCGCCAACACGCCTGGGATGGCGTGCGTTTCCCACAGCTGGAGGGCAGTGTGGTTAGGTGGTTCCAGCTCTCTCTGTTTCTCTATGGGCTGGTCTCCTTTCCTCAGATAGAAAGCGTACAATCCTCTCAGGAAAGCAAAAGGGGGCTTGGGGGGGGAGAGCTCAGGTTGTCGTAATTGTCCCCCACCCCCTCACCCCATGAGCCGCCAGGACCCCACGGAGCACACCCAAACACACACACACACAGGCACACACACACACACACCCTCCGCCCAACACAAACAAGGGCTCTGAGCAGTGGAATAAGCGCCACACACACACTTTCGCCCGTACACACACACACACACACACAGACCTTCGTATTCTAACTATACACACAGACTCACGCGTATATGCTCACACACATGCGCGCGCACACATGCATATGCACACTCCCCTTCCTTCACAGGCTCTGATAATATCAGCTTCACTCTAGGCTCTCCTGCTCACTTTCCTTCTACCTCCCCACTGGCTTTTGTTCTGTGATTTATGGTCTCTCTTTTCTTTTGTCTTTGGCTTTTCAGTTTACCATCAGGGAGCGAGAATAGTTATGATTGGCTGCAGTTTGGCCCCCACTTTTTGAAACTGTGAGGAAACGCTGTTCTTGTTTTCCTCCTGCAGGTCTCCACAGGCTGCCCCTGACTGTGTCGAGATCCACTATCCCCTTCAAGCTCCTCCTGGCCAATGGGCTCTCTAAGATCCAATGACGGCCCCTCCCCTTCCCACCTCGCCATGGCTCCACCTCTTCCTGACACCTGAGCCTCCTGAAGAGGCTTTCTCATTGGACCAAAGGCACCTCGCTGCCTAAGCCTTCCCAGCCTGCCTGTGACCCGGGTGGAGAATGGAAGACGTGCAGTTTGGCCAATGAGCTACATGTCCCCCGTCCACGAGGGAGCTTGAACGGAGGGGGCCGGGGCCGGGACGGAGGGGTCCGAGGTGGAGGCAAGGGCTGGCCCTAGCCCTGGCCCTTGCCATTTGCCACCTCTGATCTCTGGGGTCTTGGACTGTTTGTCATCACAAAGTGCTCTAACCTGAATGATAAACACAACTGGAACGCAGATGCAAAAAGGGATCCTTTTTAATGAGTTATTTGTACTTTTTTTTTTCTTGACTGTGAACCTTCTCCTGGGTGGATGTTTTTACAAGTGAACCCTCGTCCCCCTCCCTCAAAAGTGTGCAGCCAAGCTATTTGGAGAGATGACGACATGGCGGCTGCGTCAACCCTGTTTCCTCTTCCTGCCCTGGAGTTGAGCAAGTCATCTCTATGCTTCATGCCCTCTCTCCCTCTCTCTCTCTCTCCTCTCTCTCTCTCTCTCTCCCTCTCTCTCTCTCTCTCTCTCTCTCTCTTGCTCTCTCTCTCTCCCTCTCCCTCTCTCTCTCCCTCTCTCTCGCTTCCCCCCTCTCTCTCCCCCTTCTTCCTCTCGTCTTTCCTCTCTCTCCTCTCCTCTCTCTCCCTCTTCTCTCTCTGCTCTCTCTCTCTCCTCTCCCTCTCTCTCTCTCTCTTGCTCTCTCTCTCTACCTACTATTTTTGGGCTTCGCCCTAGTGAATCTCACTTCCCTGTTTGTTAGGGATTCTCATCTGCACTGGTGTTTTAAACTAATGAGAGGATGTTTCTGATTGGGGGGGGGGGGGGGGTTACAACATACTCGGCTTCCTCCTGACTTACTCTGGATTTCTGTTATGGAGAATTCTCCTGCCTAACAGGAAGCCAGGCTTAAATTATGCAATAATTCAATGCAGTTTGCAGCAGTCAAATATATAAATGGTTAATGGCTACATGAAAACGGGGGGGAAAAAACGTATGAGAGAGCCATGTTATATCAAATATTTTGCCTGTTGTTTAGTTACAGTAATGAGTCGTTTCTATTCAGGACACAAGGATCGTTTAATTTAGGTCCTTTTTCAATGAGACTTTTGACTGCCAAGTGACATTCACTGGCGGCATGCGAGATCTTAGAAGGCTAAGACCAATTACTGTGAATTGTTTGAGTGAATACATTTGAAGTGCAATACCGTTTACAAAAGAGTTAGTCAGCTGATTGGTAGATTTGTTTTTGTTAGTCGAATTCAATGGTATTTTTCTCTTCAATAGAATAATTATATAGTTAGATTAGCGTCAATATCGTGTATTATCCAGTCATATTTATTTCTTCAATGAGCCGTTATCCGCTATCAAACTACTTGACTTCCTCTCGGCAAACCATTCCAAGACTGTTCCGTTTCAGTTGTCTTCGTTGCACCTTGAGTAGCGTGCGTAGCGAGAGCGTTCCCCCCGGCGTCCAGCTCCCTTTGCTGCATCAGCAAACAATGAGGATGATCAGGGCCATCCAGTTGTTTTACCCTGTCACCAGCAGGGTACAGTATCTCCCAAACTGTCTGTTTTTGCCTCAGGATTTACCTGAAGGTTCTTCCCCTCTGTCACATGGTCGCCGAGTCACGTGCGTCACTGTAACTTGTGAGGGAATGATTTGAGGGGGGGGGGGGTCTGGTTGCTGAATGTAGATGGGTGAACGATATGGGTGTATGGATGCTACCTGTCAGAGGTGACAGGGGGCAACTTTTTAAAGTGGGGTAAGTGTGACAAAGCCATGTCTAGAGAAGTCATTCTTGACAATTTCCTCAGGGAAATAATGTTTTTATGGTTTTCTTTTAAACATGCTCTCCAGTTGTATAGATTTTCTTCCAACTTCGATCCTGTTTTTACAAGCAGGGTGGGGGTGGGGGGGAGGACAATAAATCAGTTTCACATGTTTTTTCTAAACACTGTTCTGTCATTTGTCCAGAGTACGTCAGACAGACTGTTACGTTGTACGGTGGTCTGTTTTGGTTTCAGCCCATCCCTATTCCCGGTGGATGTGTGTGTGAGCGTGCCTGAGCGTGAGTGAGGGTGCGTGTCTGTCCTCTCAGTTTCTCCACCCCTCGCCCCTCACCCTCACCCCTCACCGCCCTTCTTTTAATCAGAGCTAGAAGAAAGCCGTGTTGTGGCCTGTCTGTCACCAGGAGCCTGTCGTGACGCCGCCACGGCCGTAGCCTACGCTTTCCCGCTCTCCCCCCGGCTCGGATGCTACCGCTAGATAAACCATCCAAATCAGGAGCAGAGGCGACGCTTTCTCGCTTTCTCTCCTTCACCCCCCCGCCCACCCCGCCCGCCTCCCATTCTTCCATCCGTTTTCCTCGCCTATTATTCATTTCCTCTGCCATTTTTCTTCCAAAGTCAAAAGAAGATTTGGGAGCAGGGGGAGGGAGGAGGGTGATTAATTCTTCTCCCTCTTGATTTTTGTTTGCATTTCTTTTCTTATTTTCTTTTGTTAGATGTTCAAATTGAAGTCATTACATTTCTGCCTTGTTTTGTGTTTCTTTTCCTCCGCTAAAAGGGAGTGAGACCAATTGTTCCCGGAACGCTACTTACATATCAGTCCCATGGTTGACCCTGCGGGATGAGGGCACACATTGTAAAGGCATGGTGGCATGAGTTTGAATGAATACAGCAATGAAGCTGTGTGTGGGTGTGTGTGTGCGTGCGTGCGCGTGTGAACCTATTTCAAGTCAAGCCTAGCGAGAGAACTGTATCTGTTGTAAGGGAGAGTAACAAAGTGAGAGACAGAGAGTGATGAGCTCACCACACTGTTAGGGCTTTGATGATTTCAAGTTTTCCATTTTAGCCAAGTAGTAAAAACTTTGTTAGAAATGAATGTCTGACTAACACAGTGTCCAATGTATATCAGACTAAGACAATGAACTAGCAACCAGTTGTCCTGACAATGTGAAAACTAGGCGGCAAACCCCTAATATTTATTTATATATATATATATATATATATATATATATACTTATTTGTCTAAAACAGTGAAAACTGCACATCCTAGAGGCCTGCGTCTTCTAATCATTTTCGTTTCCATTTCCGTTATGAAATCTTCTAATCTTGAAAATGTTTAACAGTAATTAAAGAGTAGCCTCCCTGATATTCACTCCTATGACATCGACTCACACTGATGCGTTCGGTCGTACAAATGTTTCAATGTTTGTCTAAATGTTTTGGTACGAAAGACTTGAGAAATAAACGTGAGCCCTCAAACCCCCTCAGGTTGAACTCTGTGCCTGCTGCATTTCCACCTCAGCCTGTTCAGGTTAGCGAGGGAATAGAACCCTGGACAGACACACGGACGTTCCAGACACCTGCAGTCTGCAGCATCCCATCAATCAAGTCATTGATTACCTCTTGTTATGATCAAACATGAACAGGGGATGTTTGCATTTGAGGTTATGGCACTACAGTATATTTGACATGATATTGACAGCCTGAATGGCTGTATGCCAAATGTACTGTTATCATTTATTTCAGCAAGACAGTTTACAGATGCACTTGGTGCCTCGTGGAAATGATCGACTGCATCGTCGTGGCCCCAAATATGCCGCCGTGTTAAGATGCTTCTGAACGCAATCGATGGCAGAATCCTCCAACACAAGTCACGGAACCTTTTCTGTCTTTAGGTTTGCATCCCCCTGCCTTGAGGCACCCATCCACACGTCTGTTCACTGTTTCCCGCCTTAAATTCTCTTCGATGTAAATAAACTAGACAAGAGTTAAGCTATGTGAGTTCTATACATGGACAACAAAGTTCTTTGAAATATCATCCCTTGTTTCCAAAGTATCAGCCATATATAGTGCTACTATATCGACATGTTTAGCGGTTTAAACTACCAGACCATGCCGATTGCATTTGGTGTCACTCAAAGCTCGCCCGGTATTTAGCGACGGACCTCCGTCGTAACCTTGGGTCCTAACGGGACGTGAAACTGAGGCATTGAAATGGCACAACCCCAAAAGAAACCCAACATGGTTTATAAGGTGTGGTAAGAGTAGCGCCTAGGTAACACCCATGTTTGACTGGTTGTCCAGCGTATCGTAGACAAGGCAGGAGAGACAGGCTCCCTGTAAGGGGATGAGATAGGCTATCTTTATTGTCAAAACACACGAATGAGAGGAGGGGGGAGAGCGCAGATTAGCTTCCCTGACAGTCGTGCGTTTGATGTGCGTGCCAAAGTGCATTAGGAGGCTATTATTCCTGCCGTTGGACGTTGGCACGACGAGAGCCACTCACAGGAAAAGGCGAGACTTTCTCGCTAATCAACTGATAACGGGTCACACTGTCCATTTGCCATGGCAGCCCCCCCCCCCTGCACACACACACACACACACACACACACCACACACCCTGCCTGCACACTCATGGCACACTCGCTTCACACTGAATTGCAGGCCTTTCCTCCTCACTCTACCGGCCTAGACCCGTGACCTGAGCTACTGTAAAACACTCTTGGCTCCCTTCTGACCATGACGCTGTGTTTGGCTAAGTAACCTACTGACACAAGCTAATGGGCTACGAAATTCATGGAAGGGTATCTAAATCTGGCAGCAGGTACAGTATCAGAGGTATAAAGCTATAGCTAACCTCTGACCTGCTTGTCTGGGGACAGGAAGTTCCACCCTGGTCTGCTATTGTCCACCCCCACACCATCGCCTTAGTCCCACAAGAGACCAAAGCCGTTGTAAAAAAAAGGCTCTTTTCTTTCTCTTTATCCCCTCCACCCTATATAGTAGAAGTCCGTATCTCACAGCGAGGGGAAGAAAGCATACAGAAACCTGGACTAAACTTGTGTTTACGTACACATGCCGCCTACACCCATCATCATGTTTATGATACATGGCCGTGGTGTGCCACAGGGTGATGTAACCGTGTTCTTTCAGGTGAAGGGCAGGGAGCTGCCCCCCCCTCAGTCGACGAGGCGCACACAAAAAGCTGACCGGTGTCGCTGTGAGGGCTAGAAATCATCCAGCTCCAGGACTCTGCTGCCCCCGTCAAATGCACCACCCTGCCTCTTCCTGCCCTGATAGCAGGGGTGAGAGACAGTCAGGGGGGCTGGAGCGGGGGGGAGGAGGAGGGGGGGTGGTGTCAGCTCCTTGACCCCCGCCTCCCCCCTCCGTTCCCGATGGCCTCTGTCGAAGGAAGTGGATCCTGTAAAGTGTCTATTCAGCTTTGGGTGAGTCAAGATAAACACTGGTTGGAAATGTCAAAGCCAGCGGCAATGGCAACAGCCAAAGGTCTCCGCTGCTTTCTTTTCACTAGTCATGCCGATTCTCAATGAAGAAAACCTCAGCTGTAAGAACGAAACTCCACTTGGAGACTAGCAACCATAGGTAGAGGATTGTGGGTACGACCGGCAGTCCCTGAAGGGGCCCAGCCGTGACTGTTCTCTCCTCACGGCGGTGAGTCCCAGGTGCAAGTCGAGCGCAGGCCGCCCTCCCTAACGAACAGCAAGAACAAAGCCGACAGAGGTAGACGAGCCCCGGGGGCAGGAAAGATCTCGTTTTCTGTACAGCGGCTTGACAGGAAACCCAGCCATTCACACAGCCATATACTCCCATCCTGATGTGGAGGAGGGACAGCCGCTGAGAGCCAGGGGGAGGAGGAGGCTGGGGGCCAGGGAGGGGGGGGGGGGGGTCAGGGCCCTGAAATAAAACTAATAATAATGACTTTATTTCCATCTCCAAACTCTTAGATGTCTGTTTCCTTCCCCTCGCTTTAATGTCAGATGAAATCTTTTGGCTTGCATGAGTCTCCATGGCAGACATGTGGGGTGTTTGTTTATTTGAAAAAAAAATTGTGGGGGGGGTGAGTTGAGTCTGATTAAGGCTGCTCCCCTGCACTTGTCGTTGTGTGTGTTACATCTTTCGTCTCATGATGAGAAGCCCAGCCCTGGACTTGCCTCCATGTTTGTCACGAGGGCAGCTCGCTGTCCAGCCCCTCCCTTCTTGTCCTCGGGGGGTCTCGAACCGTCTTCCTCTGTGCACCACCCTGTCATGTTAAGGCCCATAGACCACCCTGTGAAGGAAAATCTACCCTGTACACTAAGTTGTCCTTTTATCTGGGACAGTCAAGTGATTCTGGTTTGACGACAGCACTTCCAAGCACTCGTAAGATCTCGTAAGGTCATACTGTGTTGATGAACAGAAAAGAGGGATTGGTTTTGGAGAAAGTCTACACAGTCGAGAAAGACATAAAAAGTAGTGCTTTTCCCCCCATGTGCTTTATGAGAGAAACATATTGATATATTGACTGTGGATCAATTCACTGGTTGCTCACAGCAACACATGTAGTGCATGATATGGGAGATAGTGGGACAAGCCTTTTTGGGATTCGTCTGGAGGGCATTTTGTCAGACAGTCAGCGAGTGCCATGGGAGATAGTGACACACTTTCACCTGCAATTCAACCCCTCCGCAAATCATTAGACAGTGCAGACTATTTGAGACACGGACTGGTGATGGGCAATTTGTCTCAAAGCCTCTTTCTTCCTCAGTTACACTGAGGCATTATCTCTTGTCCTCTTTAATGACTCCTGTAAATCCCAGCTATTGTTCTGAGACGGATAAAAATAATACGCAGATAGAGCCAGCGGGTGTTTCCAGCTTAGGTCTTGGGCGTGAGGGGGTTCAGGGGCTGCGTATCAGCCCCGGGTCTCTTGGTTCAAGTCGCAAACAAAGGAAAGGTGCGCCGTAAGTCAGGGACTGTCGGCCAGGGGGTCACGGCTTTCCAGGGGCAGGAAGCGCTTTTACAGACAACTTGAGTCTCACCTTCAAGCTGGCTTTTTAAATAATTCTCGTTGCCTTACAGTGAGAATAGGTAACCCAATAGGGATAAGTAGACCATTTATGTAACGTCCGAGGCATAATATAAAGTTAGATTTTTAGTTTATATCCGGGGGGAAAGTAGGTGTGACAACTGCTGCTCTGAAGATTAATTGTAATCTCTTTGACTGTACGGCTTCTGCGTCAAAGATTGATGAGTGTGATTTGTGACTGAACGTAGGCTGACATCTTCCGTTTTCCACCGATTTTGTGCGTAATGTTACGCATGGCAGAAACAATGGAAATATACGTTGCTCCCTCAAATGGAGAAAAAGTATCTTCACCTTTTGCCAACAGTAAGTGCCGCACTAAGTACGTAAGTAAGCTAATCATGTGTTGAATTGGAGGCGTGTGCTGTCGCAGAGGGAGCGCGCAGAGGAAGGGAGGGCAATCTCGTACAGACACTAATAAGACCCAATGGCTGGCGCACGGCGTTCAAGAGCGCTTAAACGCGAGAGAGGACAGCGGACGGCCAAAACTTCACGAGAGTTACAGCTGAACCGAGGACAAGGATGCGATTGACACTCGAATAAAGGGAGTCTTTACCACGCGGCTCAGAAGAGCAAAGTGCCGGTCGGGTCTGCGTATTGCTACGAAACTTCCGACAGAGACAAGCGATAGATAACTGGAAGATCCTGGAAACACCTGTTCTGCGACAGATACCTCTATCTCCAACGGACCAATAAGGATAACATGTATTCCCATTTACGTCAAAGATATTACTTTGATTCAAAAAGCAGTTTTATATATTGACGAACACCTTCCTATATGAATCTGAATCTGTGAATTTGTAACCTGAATTAGTATTAAAGCAATCCTTATTTAGAACCCCTGATCTGGAATGGACCTGGGACTGAAAGCGCTTCAAATGCCAACACGTGACCAGACCTGGGCTCTCATAGTGGGCTTTGTGGGTCACTGATACCCAGGTCCCAGAACAGTCCCCAATGAAGCCGTCCTGGTGGACACGCCTGGCACCACTCAGCCTGCTGGCAGCGTGCACGTGGGCATGGCTTGTCCAGGGATGCGGACCCGGCCCGGGTCATGGCATCCGCACCAAGCCGAGGAAGCTCACCCCGATGTCCTACAAGCAGTTTGTCCCCAACTTCTCGGAAAACAACCTGGGGGCCAGCGGGAGAGCGGAGGGCAAGATCACGCGCAACTCTGAACGTTTCAACGAGCTGGTGTGCAACTACAACACTGACATTGACTTCAAAGATGAGGAGAACACCAGAGCTGACCGCTTCATGACAAAGGTAAACCCTCAAGGTTGAAGTTTGTGTAATGGTTAATCAAGCCCAATCATGCAAGCTTAGCTTCATTTCTAAAGTGTGAATACAGGTTTCAAGAATGTATTTGATGGGTCACTACCCTCCATGGACCTTAGTTAGGTTGGCCTAACCAATGACCAGGGTACAGTAAATGTGGAGTTAGTGTTGGACATGTACCATGTAGAGTGATGCTCCCTAACCAGAGTGAAACCAGGTTCTCAGGTTGCCAGGTTCTCAAACTCGGTGAGAACATCCCTCTGCTGGGTACTAGGTGAACTACAGCCTGCAGGACTAGTGGATGGGGTGCCTTGGGTATCAAAAGATGGAGTGTTTCAATATAGCATTATATTTTTGATAGCTCATCCAAAATGTGTACACAAAGTGCCTTGCTCCAAAGTGACACTCTCAAAATGACATCATGCAATTAGAGAAGGACCGCATACTACTTGAAATGTCACTTTGTCACATTTAGTGTTTTTCAAGCATTTCCAGTTTAGCCATGACAGCCGGCCCATCGATGTACAGGTGTTCTGCTTTTCCCTTGAGAACCTTTACCAAATGAGTTTGCTTAAAGGTGTTTGATATATCTTTTTTTACCCACACTCCCCCTCTGTCCTTTGTCGGCATGGAGAGATCAGGATGTAATTCAATATTGGGCTCCAGGAGAATGAGTTCCCCCTAAAGATCATTTCCTTTTAATCTTTAACCAAACTCTTTGTTGCCCCGGTAATTAAACTATTCCTCTGGTTCCACTTGCTTGGTCTATGTGTGCATACTAGGTGGGATATGCATGTGATACACATAACCTTGCATAGTGTACACTGGATACACTGGGGAAAGAATGTGGGCTATGTTCAATCGTTTATCCCTCTGCTGAAACCTTCCAAGTCATTTTTTGTGTATGATATTTGTGTTCTAAATCAAAACCTGTAAAAGTTGCAGTTTAGAGCCGCAAATTCGTCCCTTATCAAACAAATGTTTCTTGCCAGTTCCCATGGATACTGAATATAAGTCAAGGTATTGGTTAGCCAAATCAAATTTGCACTTTAGCCCACAAGGAGTTAAGAACAAGAACTTCAGCAGCACTCATATCTGACCTCTTTAGAATATCAAGGAAGCCACAGTGTGATCTTGGCATTTTGATTTGAGGTCACAGAACAATAAAAGCCTTGTCGCTTTCCACGCATGATTGATATTTTCAACCCTCTGTTGTCAAGTGTGTCATAAATTTGCGTTACAATGTATCTCTTTGTCTCTTTCTCGGCAGTATTATTTCCCGCTTAAAGGGACTTGCGCTAACAAATATAAACGTGAAGAACACCTGTGACTCAGAACGTAGAAGCGCTCTGATGTGATGCATTGAGGGGAGATTCAGACGTTTCACTGAATCTACTGAAATCACTTAATGAGATGGAGACGTCTGCGATCTTTTCAATGATTGTGCTTTCAAATCAGTTTTACATTTTCACTTTCTAATCAATGCTTGTAAAATACGTGATAAAAATACGTGGTTGTCTGTGTGTGCCATTCTAATGTCCAGTCTGAGGACCTATGAGTGTGTGTGTGCGCGCACAGACTTGAAAGGACTTCTTTGTGTATCATTCGGAGTCTCCGAAAGGGTCGCCTATACAAAATTCTCGCCTGTTGAAGTAATGGTCCTGTCGGAAAAGCCGCCATTGTAGTTTTGACAATGAAACGCCTCTCCTCAATGGAATTGCGAGAATAAATGTGCCCAGTTTGTTTTCAGTCCCTCTCTCTTTCTCACTCTCACTGTCACATTCCCAAGTGCATGCCCATACATTCCTCCCCCTCTGCCCTCACACTTGCCCTGAACCTTGCTGCCTTGTTGGGCTGCCCCTCGCTCGCTCGCACTCCCTCTTCCTCTCTCCCTCTGCGCTCTCCCCCTGATCTCTCTCACACTCTTTCGCAGGATCATGGTCAACACACTTGGTTTTGAAGGTTCTCCCTCTCTCTGTTCCCAACCTGGTTGCTGGCGCGCACGCCTCCAGCGCTTCAAATATTCTGACCAGTCGCAGTCGAGCGTGTTTTGTCGTTGATACAAGAAAATCACAATGCTGGCTTGACAGTCCAACAACAGGGCCCAGTTTACTACCATGTAAACACAGCAGTCCCACATTCAAAGACATCTGTCAGAAGCCGCTCCTTTGATGTGGGAGCTTGTAACAATGCGATCGTGTAGGCGTAAGAGTATCCCTTCCCGATCAAATGTGTCAGGGGCGACAATGAGGAAAGTTATGGACACAAAAAGAGCGGCCTTGATTCCTCTGTCATCCTGTGAAAAAGCACCTCAGGAATGTACAGAGCTCAACTGGATACAGTAGCGTTGTCCTCAGGTCAGGAGGAGAGGAGGGTGACCTTTTAAAGCTTCAAAAATATGCGTGTGGATATTTCCATAGGTATTTTTTCACTCTCTCACTCTCTTATGAATGTATGAAAAACATACGTAGTGTTAAGTACAGTGGATAGCATTTATTGTGTTAGTATGTTGCAGTTAGTAAGCATGCATTGCCAGACATGCTGTGATATTTGGCATCGCTTAACAAAGGCTTCAGTAGAAGACATTAGACGGAAGCGCATATCTGCTCACTGTCTCAAGCTGGTCGTATAACTTTGTTAATCAGTGATGAAAAGCGTCTCGGTCATCTCCGCTTGAGGGGGTTTCAGACTGCAGCAGCATTGCACTGGCTGGAACAGAGCCAAGTGTATCGATGTAGATAATCATCAGAAATACCACAGGCAACTACGGCTGTGTGCGCACACGCTAACACACAAAGGAGTGCACATAATGCGACAAACACAGCTCATGAATCAGTAATAGGCACTGGCCTTTGAGGGGGGGAAAAAAGATTTGCGACTTGATTTTTCCCTGCCTCCCTCTCTTCCTCATGTCTGTCAGCGCTGTAAGGACTGTCTGAACAAGCTGGCCATAGCTGTGATGAACCAGTGGCCTGGTGTGCGCCTGAGGGTGACGGAGGCCTGGGATGAGGACGGCCACCACCCCCCCAACTCCCTCCACTACGAGGGTCGCGCCGTAGACATCACCACCTCGGACAGAGACTCCCACAAGTATGGGCTCCTGGCCCAGATGGCGGTGGAGGCTGGGTTTGACTGGGTACACTACGAGTCCAAGTATCACGTCCACTGCTCTGTCAAAGCTGGTAAGACCACCTGGACCTATTGCATCACCTACGCTACAGTTATTAATGGTTGGCCTCATCTTGCTGGCCCTTGTTCTTATCCAGGCTGTAAGTCTACTACCACAAGGTTTGGGGCCAATTGTGTTCTTGTGTCCTATTCATGATCCTATTCTCTCCTCAGTAAGGGACTGTCACTGTGTCTTGTGTCTTCTTCAGATCACTCAGTGGCAGTGGAGAAGGGAGGCTGCTTTCCAGGCTGGGCGCAGGTGACCGTGGCCGGGCAGGGCCAGAAGGACCTGTCCTCCCTGGCTCCGGGGGACAGGGTGATGACTTTGTCCGAGTCGGGTGAAGCCGTCTTCAGCCGCGTGCTCTCTTTTCTGCACAGGGACCGCGAAAGCAGGTCCACTTTCCTGGTTCTGTGCACGGAACACAGCCGCTGTCTCACCCTGACTCCTCGCCATCTTGTCTTTCTGTCTCCTCACTACGAACGCAACCACAGTGAGTACCCAGCTGTGTTTGCAAGTCGAGCCAAGCTGGGGGACTTTGTGCTCGTGTATGTGGCCGGTGGCGTTCAACCATCCAAGATCATCTCTGTATCTGTGGTGGAGGGGGTAGGTGTGTATGCCCCACTGACTGAACATGGCACTCTGTTTGTGGATGGGATACTGGCTTCCAGCTATGCAGTGGTGGAGGACCACAGACTGGCACACTGGGCGTTCGGGCCACTCAGACTATTGCTCTCCTTCAGCCAGCTGGTTTGGGTAGAGAAGCCAGCAGGAGGAAAAACCATAGAATCCAAGTTAGCTGCCACAAAGAATGACTATTGGGGGAGACCAGTGCTTAACTGTGCGCATGCCAACAAAGACTATTCATGTTACTGTAGCAATCTCACCGTATATCTTAACAGGGACGTTGTGAGGAATTGTGACACTGCGCAGGAGGAAGTATCTAACGTGCACTGGTATGCCAGACTGCTGCACAGTCTTGGGCGGATGTGTCTAGACGCAAAGTCATTCCATCTTTAAGGGACCATTAGTTCAGCACTGGGACACTGCTACTGACTGCTAATGAAAAACAGTGTCATTACGTACACAGATTTCAACTGATGCGTCTACCTTTAGTCACTGGTGCCATCTAATTTGTCATTGCACTGAACATAATTTGTTTGCTTTATTTCACTCACTGGATTTGCTGTGTAATTTATGTAACAATTTTATGGTTGGTTAAAGTAAATGTTTGTAAAATATCTGTTTGTACTGAGAAAAAGTATGAGCGTAACTGTCTATATAAACTGTTTTGTTTCTTCAATTGCGTGTACCTATAACTCATCTTAGTCTATTTTCAAGAAAACAAATGGTTGATGTCCATATACTTTATTATTCTAGTAAAAGAGAAAATATTTGCCAAAAACAATAAAAGCTTTATTTTTGTACCTTTTCGAATCATAATGTATGAATGTAGCACTGTATTGGACACCTAACTTTTACTTTTTGTTATATCTTTATTACCACACGTAATTAAACAGATGTAATTTATGCAACGTAAATACTTGTGTTTCTTCAATTTGTTCTCACATATAATAAAAAAAGGATTTGCCTCCCCTCTCGGATCATTTGCAAACAAATGCATAGAGGGCAGATTGATGCATTGCGTTATTTCTTGGTCTATTTTGCGTAGGTCACAATGGGTTGAGCACCGAGTGGATGAGAAACGTCACCTTCTCCCTCAAGCCACCTCCGCCTTCTGAGTGTGTCATGCTTTACGATGCTTAATCAATTATTAAGTGGATTGTACAAAGGTACAACAGCACCCATGTTGTGTAATCATTGTTATTCCACGGAGCTGTATCTGTGTCTGCCAAAATGGGATGAATGATATTCACTGTACTCTTGAACAGTGTTATACACCCCCTTGTGGAAGGGTTGACCCCATGCTTAAATCATGCTGTCACAAAACAAAACGTGTCTTGTTGAGTGCCTGTTAAGAGATACAAAATCCCTTCCATAGAAATAACAACCATCTTCCTTTTCACACGCTTTGAAGAGTCAAACGTTTCAATGCAATACACCATGTGGGATTTTCACTTGATAACCACGCTGTTTATTCTGCAAATAGTTTTAACATAGTATTGAGTCAAAACTAGTATTGAGTAAAGTGGTTAGCACTGCAATGTTGTCTCTGGCACCAATCCAAAATCTAGTGACTTTTCAAACACATTTTTCTGGTCTTATAAGTACAGGTATGCAACTAGACAGTGGAAACTAAACTCAACAGTCATTCTGTTTGCGTCCTACACTTGGGAAATTAGACAGGATTTGCCGAAAGATTCTTTTATGTAACGGCTGGTGGATGATAACAGGCAAATTTGTATTCCAGAGACTGAATAGAGGAGTCACAAATCACACAATGAGAGCACAAAATTGTATTGTATTGTTCTGCTTTGTTTGTTGCGGACAGATGTGGAGGTATTCCAGAGGATTATCCTGGAGATAGAGGAAGCAGATGGGAAGGCACCATGAATCTATTACAGTAGCACCCTCTCACATCGCTCTACCCAATAGGAGAGGCCCACTACTTATCCACATAACCAATCAGCGTTGACTGTGGAGAGTCATTGCAGGTTAACCAGTCCCAGACCTCCAAAATCCAATCCCAATTGTGCTAAAACTGAATGGGAGTAGACTAATCCTGTCAGGGGTACCAGTACCTAAGTATCTTAATCGCCTGCTCCAATATGAAAATGTATATGACCATTAGGTGCTTGGATGACAATGAAACAATTTCTGAAAGAATTGAAGGGATACTGTCTTGTACACTCATTGGCAAACTAATCGAGACACTGAACAGACTATTCCCTCCTGTAACTCATATTCATGCTTTCACTGAACATGTATGTCCACAACAGCTAACTGAAATGGGTGAGAAAGTCTGTCACTTAACAAGGGCTCTATGAAGGAAACCCCATGAGTGAGCTGAAATATAAATTGTGATAGATCATGTGTATATTTGCAATGTATTCCACTGGGGTTGCCCCCCCCCCCACACACACACACACACACCCACACACACGTACACCCACACACACTCACAAATACATGCATACCCACCTTCACTGCCAAAGTTTTTTTTGTTAGTTTTTTGGTCATAATTTAATTTAATACAAAATAAGGGGGCGTTTTCTATATTTCACTGCTAAAAGGTCCACTTTTAAAGAAAATACGAACCTAAACTGACTACGGGCCTGTGAAAGAGCTTGGTGGTCTACTTGGAATGGGGTCTGTGCGAATGGAAATTGCGTGCCAGTCAAAACCACTCAGATAATGCTGGGCTATGTTATTTAATAAGTCAGAAAGCATGGGGTACATAGCGTCTTCAATCTTTTTGACTAATTGCTCATGAAAACGTACAAGTTACTAACTAGTTAACTTCATAATTCGATACTAATTATTTTTCAGTTTCAAGGCCGGGGGTTGTCCTTGGAAATCAAAGATCCAAACTTTGAAACAAATGAAAACACTTTCAGATCATATCGACATGCATGTATTCAGTGCTTCAATGTTAGTTGTGCAGTAATCTTTCTCTACATACAGTACAAATTTGGCCTGCAAACCAACAGCATTGTGCCGTGCGGGGTGGCGCGTATACAACTACTTGTGTTTGACGTTGTTGTTATTAGCCTTAGCACTTAGCTAACAAGTGAGGTAGCTACGCGAGCTACTTTGCGCTAGCCAGAAGAAGCCAATTGACTAAAAACATTCGATGCAGTTTGATGATGATGTTGACCCGGACAAGGGTGTCTTGTTAGTTCAGACGTTAGGCGTTGCGAAACTGTATTGCTCTATCAACGCATTTGGAACATAATAGGATTTTTGAATGGCAGATCAAATAGGATTGTTTTGTGTCACTTGACAGGACTTGTCTCGGCAGTAAATCTAAGACTCGGTATCTCCAATCTGCTGCAGAGACATCGCGACAACGCCAGCTAGCAACAGTAGTAGCCTAGCTAACTACCTGCATCAATGTTAGCTATTGTAGCTTAGTTGGTTAGTACTACCTACCCCTGACTCGGTAGCTAATTCAGCAGGTTTGCTCCATCTGATTCGAGTTACTTAATACAAAAGGTGTCATAACTCTCTCAGTCCATGATCCGGAAATTTTGGCTCGAGATGTGTGCTTTCTGGGTGACTAGCTCATTCAAAGGAACTACTAGCAACCTAACGTTTTCAACGTCGTCGCTCTAGTTATCCAGTCCCCAACGGCGTGCTTGCTGGCGTTAGGCTAACGCGACGTAGAACTCTTACTAGCTAGCTAGCCACCCGCCGTGCACTTCCCCCACTCCTCTACCTTTTCAGCCGGCTAGCAAGTTGTAGCCCGCTGCTTAGAATGAAACAACCAGGAATGTGGCTTTCTTGTTCTGATGTATGAGGACACTACCGACACATATTAAGGTGAGTCGTTGATAATACCAACTTCTAATACAAAGCAATTGCCTGACCTTAGCCAGCCATTCGAGGTTAGTCAGCTAGCCTGTGCTAGTTATTGTACTTGTTAAAATAGCTCTACTACTGTACTAGCTAACATTGTTGCGCTACAGTTGTCTGTTGAAATGAGCTGAGTCTAAGCCAGACAGACCACACTACTTTCTCTATAGTGCTAGCAAACTTGTCAAAGCAGCACAAAACGAGTTCGTTTGAAGTTGAACACCTTGGCAGTCTTGCAAAGTTCCATTATTTAGTGGTAATGAAAAAATGCCTCAAGCCATTTGTCCTGCTAGCTAGCAAATATAGCCAGGCAGTATTAATCTGCTAATTTAGCTATCTTCCTAACTGTGCTTTGCTAGCTAAGGTAACGTTAGCTTCAGGGATTAGTGTTTTGTGTACCTACTGCAAGCTATGTGTTTTTGGAAGATCACAGAATAGTGTCGCTAGCTAGCAAGACTATTACTGTTTGGCAATAATATCAATTTAGGTTTCAACAAAATGACAAACGATAGTAAAGTAATGGGACAGTACACAACGATGGCTTGAGCATTTAGAAAGAGGTCTTGCACCGCAGTTCTAAAACTAATAATTTGCCATCCTGATCGGCCTTTGATTTTGATAGTGTGTACTGTAACTGAGCACAATTCTCTCGAAGTCCAGGTTTAATATGACTGATCGTCCTAAACATCGATATAGATGCTTTAGGTTTCGTACTAAAACGAATTGCAACTATCTGGCCAGTTGCTTTCATAAAGGCCTAATGCAAACGTAATCCTAATGATCAACGCCTTTGATCTGTTTAGGTCCCAGAGGCACAGCTCATACGATTGGACAGGGCACATGAGCAGGCGAGCGCCACTAATGGCAAGCTTGCAGTGAGCGTTGGAAATTATGAGAACTTGGTCTGTTTTCTCATAGCGATCACTTCTGCTCAATGTAACGACAAGTTAAGGACCAAGCCGCCTCTAAATGAAAACACATCCGAAACTAACCTAACTGGGTGAATACTTTGCACCTCCTAACAACCAGTCAGATAGTTGAGATATCGAGGGGATGTTTAAGCCGTTTGTGCTTTGCTAGATGTAACTGTAGGTTGCTGTGGGAACGCCAAATTCAGTCATTCAATCATATGCAGAAGTAGGCTATCCCTAGGGTTGGTATTTATTGAATATCCAACACAAGCATTACACCGTTGAGTTCTGCATGGCAATGGTTTTGTTGCAACGTTTTTGGTAACATGTTCTATATTTATATGAGTGTTATTATGTACACAATGGAAAGTACTTGACCAAGACAACATTTTGTAGCGGTTTATTAGGTTTGGCAAAGGGAAACGTATGGCACCTATACAGTGTGCATGTTTGGATGCTATGCCATATTGTTTACATAATGGTGACCCCATTGGCAAGGCTTACAATCAATATCGGTAAAATAATGTGGTGTGCCAGAGTCGAAACTAAAATATCAGATAATTAGTACAGGGGTTAGTTAGTACAGGGGTTATCCGCGGAACTATTAACGGCCATAGGAAGTTTCTGCACGAATTCGACACTGATACAACAGGAAGTATAATATACGGAAGTTGTATTTTCTTTGTGTATCTCGCTTTAGGGTTGTTTTATTTAAAGAAAACAAAATTTCAGTTCCTTCATTGTGTAAATTTTAAACACTGTTTGTGCCGGGTTGGATTATGCTTTGCAGGGTGATCAGAAATGGAATGTCCACAACTGTTCTGATATAACCAAGTAATGGCGCTATTTTCATGCAGATACTTTGTAATTCCGTCCTGTCCGTAGCAAGGCTACGCGGAACGAGATAGAATTAACGACGTAGCGGCATCAACTAGCTAGCTACTAGCTAGCTAAATTTTACCTAGACATAAAACAGCCATATTTTTTGCGAGATAGATCGAATCGCAGATGATAGCTGGATACGCTAGATGCCGTTGTTTAAAACACAAGGATGCATTTAGTTCTCTGATGCAGGTAAACAATCGTTTCGAACATGATTATTATGATGTTGTTACAATTAATAGGACATTGACTATAATGCATTAGTTAATAGGCGTTAAATCAGCATTACGTTAACAGCGACGATTAAAAAAAAGATCGAGCTTGGTCCCGGTAGTAGGAAACCTCGGTGATTTTTTTTCTTCTAAACTGTTGGCAGTTTGCAACACTATTACGCAACATTCTACTATATTACTATGTTATTTTCCCTGTTCATCACTAATGTTTGTTAGCTAGATTGTTTTATGGCATGTCATGTTCGACAGGAGTTGGCAAGGCGAGTCACACTATTAACACCAAAGATCGACTATAGCAATGCAGACCAGAAAGCATTGCAAATGTAAAACCAAAATAAAAATCTGCTGTTTATTCATTTAAAATAAGTGACGCGTTTTGTTTGTTTTTTTGTGCCTTACTAACTCTCTAAACTGTCGTTTTCTTTCGCGCCTATGTTTAGATCTCTGTCAAGGAGGTCCACACTAGTAGAGGGGATGGATGAGCAGAAATCCAACTGCGAAGATAATGACTCTGAACCAACAGGTAAGTGGAAGTAAAATGTTACTATTGGAGAATCCACACAAGTTCATGGGTCAGACATGTAAAGTGTTTATCTTATGTGCGAAAACTCTTGAGGATATTTCGTTAGTGTCAAATGTTTCCTCTTTATGTGTACTAGAAAGACTCAAATTAGCAGGGCACGATGGTAGAGAAGCCGCAAGATTCGGTTGCACGGTGCAAACAACTCTCACCTCACGGAAGCGATTAAACGGTCAATGTACTTGACTTCTGTTCTGACTTGTTCCTCCTCCTGCAGCTGATGACAGTGCCAGTACAAAGCAGCCTCTGCCCTCTGAGAGTGTGTCAGCTGCCCCTCCACCAGCAGAGGATGAGTCTGACACTACTGCTGCTACCCTCCACACGCCTGTGTAAGTCCATCCCAAACATGCTTGCACTGCCAGATACGCAGAGATGACACCGTATATTTAAACGGGCTTTCGAACAGATAAACTACGTGCCTCCTGCTTTTCTGGAGGATAACGACATGAATGTGCTTTGAGCAGGGAGGGCGTGAGGGCCTGCGCTCTCTGTAACTGCGTGGAGCGCAGCCTGCATGGACAGCGGGAACTCCGCCATTTTGGGCCATCTTCCGAGCGTCTGCCCCTGGAGCCCTCAGAATCCTCCCTGCCGGGGCCCGGGAACGATGACCTGTCTTCCATCGGACTGTCCGAGTCCTGCGTGGCAGCGCTCTTCGACGACACGGGTGGGACTTTCTTTGTTTTTGAACGCCCTCACTGACCCACCCATCTGATATACAGCTGTGCTGCCATAGTCTCATCCAACGTTTCTAGCTCAGTGAACGTTTTCACATTTATTCCCGTTTTGAAACTTGTCTGAAGTGGAGTTTCTAACCTGTGTGCTTGGGGGGGTGTTGACCAGGGGGCTGCTGGGTGCATCACTGGTGTGCGGTGTGGTCAGAGGGGGTAAAACAAACAGGAGCTGAAGAGCTGGAGAACGTGGACAAGGCCGTCATCTCAGGGACACAAAGGGTACGTTCACAAGAGGCATGGCCACATTAATGTTGTTTATCCTTCCTTCCTGGAAGTGGCACTTGGGTTTCCTCAAATCTAAGTGAAGCAGGGAAGGGGGAAAATATGGACTTGTTACAGAGAGACTCCACGTCTCTCACGCTCACACCTCCAATGTCTACTTTTCAGATGTGTGAATATTGCAAAAGGCTGGGTGCAACCATCCGCTGCCGTGCCGAGGGCTGCTCACGGCTCTACCACTTCCCCTGCTCGGCCGCCAGCGGCTCCTTCCAGTCTCTGAAGCAGCTGGCTCTCCTCTGCCCCGAGCACATAGACAAGGCTGAGGAGATGGGTGAGCACACACACACACACACACGGCTTTCACGATCGTTGAAGATCGAAGAGTTTGACTGGACAGGGAAAATATACGAAATGAGACAGGTCTACGGAAAGGATGAATTTGTTGTTTGGCCGATTCGTTAAAAAATGGCGATGTTTTGAATAAAATTCAAATTCAATTGTTTATGGCCTGTGTAGTGGGCGAGGAGGCGCGCTGCGCGGTGTGCGACTCTGCTGGAGAGCTGGCAGACCTGCTGTTCTGCACAGGCTGCGGCCAACACTACCACGCCGCCTGCCTGGAGATCAGCGCCACGCCCATCCAACGCTCAGGCTGGCAGTGCCCGGAGTGTAAAGTGTGCCAGACTTGCAGGTAAGGCTGGCCCCACCAGAACATCACACAGAAAGTTTCCAGACCGTTGGTGAACTGACACCTTTTTTCTACAGACAATCCTAAAACGGGTTTATTATGGCAATCTGCCCTAGCGTGACTTCAACTCTAGGGAACAGTGTCGTGGTCGATGGAATGATTTGTGAGATGTTTTTTGTTTTTTTTGTTGCTTACGTGTTATTTTCCCCTCCCTTCACTCAGGCAACCAGGAGAGGACTCTAAGATGCTGGTGTGTGACGCCTGTGATAAGGGCTACCACACCTTCTGCTTACAGCCAGCCATGGAATCCCTCCCCTCTGACCCGTGGAAGTGTCGAGTGAGTACATTGCATGTGCTCTGGGACTCTGCATCAAAGCCTTTTCCCCCCTGTGTATTCCCCTCGTGGGGGAATAGCAGCATTCACACCATTTTTGTTTTTTTGGGGGGGAGGGTTGAGATTTTGCCATGGAACTGTGTGCTCTGATATAAACCACAGCTTAATTGATGTGGCTTCCCCCCCCTCCACTTCAGCGGTGTCGTGTGTGCACGGACTGCGGCGCCCGCGGGCTAACGCTGCCAGGCTCGGCCCAGTGGTTCGACAACTACGCCCGGTGCGAGGGTTGCCAGCATCGCCGCGCCTCCACATGTGGCGTCTGCGGCAGAGCGGTAGAGCCGTCGGCCAGCCCGCTCCGCTGCTCCTCCTGCCAGCGGTTAGTCCCATCCACAGGGTGCACGTTTTCTCATCCTGGCGCCAACGTTTGCGAGGAGACGAGGCGCACGCGCTTTGGGAAGCGTGACTGACTCTCCCCTCGCCGGCCGTGTCTCCCCAGGTGCGTGCACAGCGAGTGTGCCTCGACGACGGCAACGGAGGAGGAGGCGCCCTCCGCCAGGGAGAAGTGCGTGTGCCTCCTTTGCGGGGCGGCCCAGCCGGAGCCCGCCATCCAGGCAGACGCGGCAGCGGAAACGAGAACGGCAGAGACCACCATGGAGGTGACCATCCAGATGACTGCTGACCAGGAGGTGGAGGAGGAGAAGGGAGAGAAGGAGGCGGTGGCCCAGGTGGAGGAGAAGGAGGAGGCGACAATGACCCTGGTGGAGACGAAGCCAGATGAGGAGACTCCCATGGAGCTTGGTAAGCGTGGGCTCGCAACCAGCAGGAACAGCTGCAAGCACACACACTCCTCACTCAAGTCCCACTTCTCTCATAAAGCACAGCTCCAGAGGCCTACCTGAGTGTTGTGAGTGGAAAGAGGTTTGTAGTGTGATAATTAACCCCTGAGTGTCCCCCTCCCTCCCTCCCCCCCAGGAACGGAGCTGGGTGTGTTTGAGAGGGCTGCAGACAGTGGCGCAGTAGAAGAGGGGCCTCGGCAGGAACCGAAGGACGCTGTCCCCTCTGAACTCCCCACCCCTGCTTCTGACGTCCCAGGTGAGCCCAGAATCTCTCCAGGTCACCCTCCTGTACCATTCAATCAAAGAGAGTCCATGCATCAGGATACTGAATGTTACGCAACGAAGGTGTATGTATTCGAAACCTTGCTTGCTTTTACCCTGACAGAAGAAGGCGTGACCTCGGAACAGGAGGCGTCATGTTTAGCTGCAGAAGAAGGTGAAGAGAGGACAGGGGAGGCTGCCAGCCCTGTCCCTGGGCCCCCGGCAGAGGCTGGCTCTGAAGCTGAGTGCACACCAGCACCTGAGCAGGGCTCAGAGAAGCAGCAGGAGGAGGTGGAGGAGGTGGAGGAGGAAGAGGTCAAGTCCTCAGCAGAGCAGCCCACCACACATGAAGAGGAGCAGGGTAGTGAGGAAGTCCACCCCCCAAAACCATCCAACCAAACCCCGCCCCAGTCACCCATCCCGGCCACCTCTGCACAGGAGAAGGAGGAGGAGGAGCCTGTCTCCATGGACATGGACGAGACGACGAGAACCGAAAAGGCGTCCCGTTCCTCCCCTCCTCCTCCCCCCATCGCTCCTCGGAAGAACTCGGACGTGGAGGACAGGCTCGCTCCCTCTGACGAGGAGGAGGAGGAGGAAGAGGACATTAAGGGTGAGGAGGAGGAGGAAGAGGAAGAGGAGGAGGAGGAAGAGACGGTGAAGATCAAGGTAGAGCCGGTCGAGCAGGAGAGCAAGGCGGCGGACCTCCTGCTGGACGACGCGTCCAATCTGAGCCACGGGGACGAGAGCAGCAGTGGCTTCCTGGGTTCCCCGGCCGAGCCCGACGCCCAGCTGTCTATGGAGCTGAGCCTGGTGCCGGCCGGCCGCTCGCGCTCCGACTCCCTGCTCACTGAGACGGACGACTCGCTGCCCTTTGACCCGCTAAAGTGCGACGGAGACAAGGCGAAGAGGAGAGGGTCGCCTGGCCGCTCCAGAGTCAAGCAGGTAAGGGTCAGAGAGGGGTCGCCTAACGTCAGTCACGTTAGCGTGACTGACCAGGATATCGTGATGTAGCGTTGTTAATTAGCATAACTGAACTTAGCTTTAATACCCCATCCAGTACACAGACCGAATGCTAATCGTTGCTAACGTGAAGCATACAACAGTGTCTGGCATCTGTACTGTTGGCGATGTGGTCATATGACGATTGTGTCGGTGGCTCTCTCAGGGGCGTAGCAGTGGTTTCCCAGGCAAGCGAAGACCCAGGGGAGGAGGAGGAGGAGGTGGAGGCGGAGGTGGAGGTGGAGTGGGTGCTGGAGGCGGGAGGGGTCGCGGGAGGTCACGTCTCAAAGCCATGGCCTCCTGCATCGACGCCTTCCTGGTGAGTCTGAACACAGTCACACACAGCTGTTTACTCTGCCTTTCATCGCCAGGGACTCGTTAATGATGCGACCCGGTTTAAAGATAACCACCACGACACATCGACCGATGTGACTTTGAATCCTTCTAAGAATATTTTCTGTTTTCAAATGCTCGTTCCATTAGCTGGTTTGCTCCCTCCTCCAGCCCCCCTTCTTTTTGCATGAGAACGGAGGCCAGGATTCTTCGGCCCTGCTGTTTTCTAGACGCTAGTCTGACCTCTTGTCCCCCCCTCCCACAGCTGAGTATGACGTCAGACACTGGATTGAGCAAGGAGGAAGAGGAGGAGGAAGACGACACCATGCAGAACACGGTGGTGCTCTTCTCCAACACTGATAAATTTGTCCTTCTCCAGGTGAGCACCCACCCCCTGCTGGCAGCACTGAGCCAACCCTGATCTCTTTTAATGAGCCTGCACACTCACCCACTCAAGTTCTCTCTTTCTCTCTCTCTCGGTTTGACTCTATTCTCCATCCCCCTCTCCCGCCCCTCAGGACATGTGCGTGGTGTGTGGCAGTTTTGGCCGGGGCGTGGAAGGCCAGCTGTTGGCGTGCGCCCAATGCGCCCAGTGTTACCACCCGTACTGCGTCAATAGCAAAGTAAGTCCAGGCTCCCATCCATCCCTTTTGGATCTCTAGGAAATCCCAGCCGGTGTGTTCTACACCCATGTCCGACATATAAAAGCAGAGGGTCTATGTGAAACGTGACTCTCCGTGTTTGCAGATCACCAAGATGATGCTGCGTAAGGGCTGGCGCTGTCTGGAGTGCATCGTGTGTGAGGTGTGCGGAAAGGCCTCAGACCCCGCCCGCCTGCTGCTCTGCGA
This sequence comes from Plecoglossus altivelis, assembly GCA_036571765.1. NCBI lineage: Eukaryota > Metazoa > Chordata > Actinopteri > Osmeriformes > Plecoglossidae > Plecoglossus > Plecoglossus altivelis. The sequence goes on along the minus strand of BROE01000021.1, from coordinate 16,691,917 downwards.
TGACTGCGACGTCAGCTACCACACCTACTGCCTGGAGCCGCCCCTGCACACCGTCCCCAAGGGGGGCTGGAAGTGCAAATGGTGAGACTCGGTGGGGGACCTGCAAGGGTCGACATGGAAACGAACGCTGCGTTATACAACAACAACAAACAAACATTCCTGCAGATCCTTTCGCCAGTTAGCCAGCTGCTCTGCCTCTGAACTTTGAATTCACCTCAAATTTGAGGGTTGGAACCAGATGGCTGATCCTGTGCTGTGCGTGTGTGTTTGTCCTGGCAGGTGTGTGTGCTGCATGCAGTGCGGGGTGACTTCTCCAGGGTTCCACTGCGAGTGGCAGAATAACTACACCCACTGTGGCCCCTGCGCCAGCCTAGTCACCTGCCCCGTGTGCCGGGAGAACTTCATGGAGGAGGAACTGCTGCTGCAGTGCCAACACTGCGACCGGTGAGCAGCGCTAATCACACACACACACACACACACACACACACACACACACAGCCGCTACACTCCTAAGCATCCGCGACGCTTCTGAGCAGCTAATGAAGACTAGTGGGGAATCGTCATTGAGAATTATTCATGATTCCGATGCCAGAACACGCCGCTTGTTTGCATCTTCTCCCGCCCTTTGATCCGTACCGTTACGCAACGTCTGCCGCCATGTAAGCATGACTTCCTGCGTGTGTCGTGGCAGGTGGGTGCACGCCGTGTGTGAGAGTCTGTACACTGAGGATGAGGTGGAGCAAGCGTCTGACGAGGGCTTCGCCTGCACTTCCTGCACTCCCTACATCCCCAAACCCATAAGTAAGACCAAAGGCCTTTACAAACATCACTAATTATTCTCTCTTCATGCCAAAACAGTAAAAAAAAAATAAAAAAAAAGTATTTTGTTTGGTAATGGCATGAAGACGAACACATCGAATTACGCACTGATGAATAATCTTTCTCCATTTCCAGTCACAGAGTCATCCATCATGGCATCAATAAAGATCAAGGAGCCAGGTTGGTTGTTTGAATCTTTTTTTGGGGATTTCAGGATTGTTCTGTCAGCACCAAGATGTTGAGCAATCAGCGGCATCCATACACACTGTCAAACTGACCGAGGACATAGTAGTGTCCTTGGTCATCCTGTCCACGCTGTCCACATGACTGATCTGAGTCCCTGTGTGTCCCGCAGAGCCCCAGTTCTACAGGCTGGAGGGGGTGTGGCTGACCGAGTCAGGCATGTCCCTGCTGCGCAGCATCTCCATGTCTCCCCTGCACAAGAGGCGGCAGCGCCGCAACCGTCTGGGGGCGCTGTGCGGCGACGTGGGGCCCGACGGCATGGAGCTGAAGGAGGGAGACGCCGACGAGGGCAAAGGTGCGTCCGCGTGCTGGGTTCTTATTGTTAGTGTGCTTCCAGAGTCTTAAGGGAGGAGAAGTGTTGGAGAGTCTTGGGTTTGGTGCTATGTAGGCTTATACTGAGGGGAAGATGTGTTCACCTGGATGTGTGTATTGTCGTCACCCCCCCTAGCCTGTGGAGAGCCCATGGAGTGCGAGCCCAAGCTGGAAGCCCCGGGGAGCCCCGACCGCGACGGAGGAGAGAGGGAGCCGGGGACGGAGGGGGGCCCGGAGGGTGCGGCCGACTGCGAGGGGCTGAAAGGCGGGGCGGAGGAGACGGATGACGGGAAGAAGAGGAAGAGGAAACCTTACAGACCGGGTCAGTGTGAGAGAGGGGGGGGGGAGAGAGGGGGTACAAACTCTACTTCATGTGCATACTTCTATATCACCTAGGACAAAGGCAACTCTGCTAAACTAATGTTACACTGTCACTCTTGTGCTCTGCTGCAGGCATCGGTGGCTTCATGGTGCGCCAGCGGAAGTGTCACACGCGCATGAAGAAGGGGCTGTTTGCCCAGCTGTCTGGCGAGGCTGCAGGCGACGGAGAGAAAGTTCTGGAAGAAGGCGAGTCCTTTTGCGGTCGGTAAACGTACATGGTGTGATTCTTAGAGCAGTCCTGTCCTCCTAGCGTGGAAGACGGTGGAAAACAGTCGAAATGGGGGGTCGCGCACTGTTCAAAACAAAGTTGTCTTGTGTGTTTTGGGGGAGCAGGGCCCCATCCGGACACTGACAGCGCTCTGGAGCCGAAGCCTGTCGAGGGAGAAGGGGAGCAGGCTAAGAAGCGGAGAGGCAGGAAGAAGAGCAAGCTGGAGGACATGTTCCCCGGCTACCTTCAGGTACGTCTTCCCACCTTTGCTTCAGTCTTGGGTGAACCCAGACTCCAGTACCCTTCCATGCGTTTCGTGTCTCCTCTCCTCCTCACACCATTCTTCACACCCGCAGGAGGCTTTTTTCGGCAAGACCCTGATGGACCTAAGTAAGAAGGCCGTCATGGTGCCCCCGGGCCAGAGGCACGGCTTGGGTCTTCACCGGCCCCCACCGCCCACCCAGCCGGGGCCCAGACCTCCTGTCCCAGAGGGTAAGACCACAGGCACATACCACAGTCTCTACGTGATGTTTGTCTAAGAGAAACGCGTTAACATGCGCTCCCCCACACACACTCCCCCCCCATAGATATCAGATACTAATGCCTGGAATGGTTTCTGACACTGGACTGTGAACTAAATGACTGTGTGTATGTATCTGTGTGCGTGTGTGTGCGTGTGCGTGCCCTGGCAGCAGGGAGTGGGGAGCGGGTGATGGGGGCCGCTTTGCACCTGAAGCAGGAAGCAGGAGATGGAGGCCAGCCGCATGGAGAGACAGCAGGTGGGTGTCCCTCAAAGGGAACTGACGTCACCAGGTCACTCCTATGGGCAACCGTGTGCTCAGCGTGTTCTTGGGTGGGGGTGATAGACAGGCTTGACTGTGTCTCGTCTGTGGTCGCAGGTGGTTCTGCGTCCGTGCCATCCACCAAGGAACCGAGCTTAAATGACCCACAAGGTTCCAGCACAGAGAGGTCTGAAGGTAGGGTTGCAAAGAAATAAATAAAGCAATGTGATGATTCCAGGGATGGAAATCTACTGCTTTGCATGCAAGTGATTTGCAACTTTTTTCTTTTGCTTTCAAGTGACATTGTACAAATGTCTTCTGCTTGCTTAAAATGGGGTTATGAAACTGACTGAATAGATGGCCAAACTTGGCATACATGACAGAAATTTACAGAAATGAGGAATTGATTTTTGTGCTTTTCTTTTTTAATCTGTTTTTATTGTATGTTGTTAGCAAAATGTGCTACATATCCCAATGCTGAGTTTTTATTCACAAGTTTATTTTGTTCAAATATGAAAATGAACAATAATTCGTATTTGTCCTCCTGTCCTAACTCCCTCTCTCCCTCCACCCTAGATCTTCCACAGGGGGTGGACAGCCAGGACTCGGAGCAGTTTTTCCGGAAGGTTCTGGGGGTGTCCGAGAGCTCGTCGCTGGGGGGCTCCCTGCAGGGGGGCATGAGGCCCATCCTGGAGGGCAGTAAGGGGGAGCTGAACCGCAGCACTCTGCCTCAGAGAACTGTCCTTTCAGGTAACACAGGAAGCATAAGTGAGACTGAGATGGATATTGGTGCACTTGGATATGGTGTTTTTAAGTCCTTCACTAATCCCAAAGCTAGTTTTCCAAGGATTGTTTGACTTGAGTTTAGACCTTTTTAGACTTTTAGAACGTGTTACTAGAATAAGACCAGTGTACGGTCTAATAACTAGTCAGTCTCTAAAAACACACGTTCATATCTCTCTCAGGGTCCCTGCCTTCAGCTGGGATGATGGACTCCTTCCCTGGTCTCTCTCAGTCTCCGTTTTTTGACATGCGGTAAGGCCAACGTACCTGACATGCAACCTCCTTAGTTACTCTCCTTATGAATTCAAATGTAACGATTGCTTTCCCGATGCTGTGTAAAGGGACCGGGGAGGGCTTTTTAGTCCAGATGGTGGGGAGGATAGCCCCTGGGCCACCCCCTCCACGCCGGCCACCCCCTCCACCCCTCCCACCCCAACGGAAGCGGACGGCGACGGGCTGTCCTACAACCAGCGCAGCCTCCAGCGCTGGGAGAAGGACGAGGAGCTGGGCGAGCTCTCCACCATCTCTCCTGTGCTGTACGCCAACACCAACTTCCCCACGCTCAAGCAGGATTATCCAGGTGAGCAGTCGGACGTAGGGTTGACCTCCCAGATGCAGCTGCCCATCCCTCCCAGTAATATCACATCTTTGGCCCTGTTGTAACGACATATAAAATCGTCCCACGTTGCGATTCCTCCCTGTCTTCAGACTGGTCCAGTCGGTGTAAACAGATCATGAAGATCTGGAGGAAGGTGTCTGCTGCCGACAAGGTTCCTTTTCTGGTGAGTCTTCGCTCTTCTAGAAGCACAAGTATCCTGTGGAAGCGTTGAAACGCTGGCCCTCAAACGTTCTGTTGTTGAATTCATCCCTTCAGCAAAAGGCCAAAGACAACCGAGCAGCTCAGCGCATCAACAAAGCACAGAAGGTGAGTGGCAGAGATGGACTGGATAGCAACTGATGAGATGTTTGGGCTGATGTGTGTGTTCGACGTATAGGCGTCCTCCCCTTACCTTCTGCTCGTCTACTCCACAGCAGGCAGAGAGCCAGGTGTGCAGGCCCATCAAGTCGGAGCCCACTGGCCGGGTGAAGGGAGAGAGGCCCAGCCTTCACCTCCAGATCCCACCACCCTCAGGTTCTGTCTCCACACCCTCCCAGCCCAGCTCCGCCGAGAGCCCCTTCCCCTTTCCGCCCGACTCTGGTTCCTCTTCCGCCTTCTTCCCGGAGGGGCCCCTCAAGACGCCGGGGTCTGTGGATGTCCGCTCGGACCCCTTTGCCAAGCTGCCTCCCCAGTCCCCCCACCCTCATTCCCATCCCTCCACACCCTACCCCCAGGCCGGGGCCAGCCCCCTGCAGGCCTCCTCAGGTTACTCTCACAGCGGCCCGCAGGGTCTTCCTCAGGGACGGCCGGCCAGCCTCGGCCCCTTCGACATGCAACCAGGGACTCCTGGGACTCCGCGACGGGCTCAGCAGGTTGACCCTTACTTCAGACCGCAGCAGCAACAGCAACATGGTCTCATCCCGCAGTCCCAGCAAGGCTCTCAAGAGCACCTAGGACTACCAGGAAGCCCTCGATCAAGAGGAGGTGGGCCTGGGGACTCCCCCCTCTTCTCCCCGCCCCACACCACCCACTACGGAGACCCTTTCCGAAGCCAGCAAGGGATGGGGCGGCCGGACTATGGTTCCACCCCATCCCCCTCTGCGGTAGTCTCCTCCCCTGCAGGGATGGGCCAGTACAGGGCTGATATGAGTGCTCCCTCTCCCCGCTCCTCCTCTGCCGGCAGGTTGGACCATGGCACAGGCTCGCCTGCCGGAATGCTGGATTCGGAGGACGGATTGTTCAAGGCACCCATGACCCCACGGATGCACCAAGGGGAGGGCGGGCAGCTCCATCCTGGAGCATCTCCCAACCACCCCTCTGAGGGCTACAGGCAGTCTCCGTCTGACCCCTACACACAGCCCCCCCTCACCCCCCGGCCCCAGCCTGGGGACAGCTGCTCCCCACTGCCTCAGAGGCACCCTGGGGCCCAGCAGCAGCAGGAGTCTTGCCCCAGAATCCCCTCCAGCCCTCAGTCCCAGGGCAGCTGTCAGTCACCCCTCACCCCAGGAGCCCTCTCCAACGATGGCTTCAACGCCCAGTCACCGGCTACCCAGCGCTTCCAGTCCCCCGACCCATACTCCCGGCCTCCGTCGCGGCCGCAGTCCAGAGACCCGTTTGCTGCCATGCACAAGCCCCCTCGACCTGCCTCTGCAACCCCTGAAGGCACCCCTACCTACAGAGGCTCACCTCACCCCAACCAGCCACCTCAACCTCAGATACCACCCACCTCTAACTCTGGAGGGGACCCTCTCTCGGGGGCGCCCTCTGGACAACCTGCTTTCAGCCGCAGCCCCAATATGCCCAGCTATCAGGCACGCATGCCTTTTGGTGACGCTCAGATGGGCCAGGCCCAGCTACAGCAAGCCCAGGCCCAGGCCCAGGCCATGAGCGCAGAGAACTTTCACCCGAGGGGACCCTCCTCTTCCGGCACTCCGGACGCCACGGCTATCCGGCCTCCAGAGGCACCTCAACCCCAGGCTATGCCAGGCCCCCATGAGATGCCTGACATGTCAGGAACCCAAGATCCTGCCTTGGTTGGCCTCAGTCCCTCTGAGTTGGAGAAGCACAGACAGGTATGGATTCTTGCACTACGGTTGATTGCCCAGACACATCAGAGCGGTATTTCCCTGGTGATTATTTCTTTGTAAAGGTAATTAAGTTGTTCCTAAACTTGGTATAACTACTGTTCTTGAATCCTATTCTTGGCTACACTTCTCCCCTTGCAGCGACAGAGACTGAGGGAGTTTCTCATCAGACAGCAAATGCAGAAAAACACAATTAGGCAAGAGAAAGAGGCTGCTGCTGCCAATACCGCTGCTCCCAGCTGGCCCGGAGGAGAGATGGCGGCCTTCCAGCAAGATAAAACTCACCGTGCCCCCCCTCCATACCCTCAGGTAGACCGCTCTCAAATGAGATGTTGTGAAAACAAGTAAACATTTCGACGCGTAGGCGGTATGGCTTTGCGTCCGGCTGTAACGATGTGTTGTTGCCGTAGGATCGAGCTGCTGCTGGATCTGCTGTTGCAGCGCAGGCTTCAATGGCAGGGACTGCAGTCCACCGTCCTCCACCCCCAGGGACACCTGCCATGATGGACCCCAATGCACTCAGGTACCTGTCAACCTCTTCTTCGACACAAAGACTGGCTGCCATATTACCATTGAACCATGAATTATGTTCCCTTCCCCATCGTTGTAACATCATGGTTTCTGCTGCTCGTTTCCAGACAACCAGGTCCAGGTAATCCCCAGGGCTCGTACCCTCGCCCTCCTTTCCCCCACCAGTGGCACGGTCAGGCCCCGGGGCCAAGGAGATTCGCCCAGCCTCCGGGCATGGAAGCTGTGGGCCCCCGGCATCACCTCAATGCCCCTATCAACATCCAGGCAATACAGGGCATGGCTAACCCCCGTTCCATGATGCCCGGCCCTGGAGGGGAAGCCATGCAGTCTATGGGCCCTGGGCCGCCGCCACAGTTCATCGAGTTGAGGCACAACGCTCCGAGGCTTCCCCTGGGAACCCAGTTCCTCCAGCGGGGGCCCCAGGCTCGGCCCCGTGTGTTCATCCCTCAGCAGGATATGGCTGGCTCTTACGTTCAGCAGGCTCAGATGCCTCAGGGAGCAGACCCCCAAGCTGACGGCGTTAGAGACTCTCGGATGGGCTTGCAGCAGGGTGGCATGTCGATGCTTATGCCCCAGCAGAACCCCGTTTCAGCCCCACACGGCCAGCTCCAGCCCCAGGGAGCCCCTCCTACCCCTCACCCTTCTGGGACTCACCCTGGCCAGCAGCAGCCTCCACACACCAGTACAGAGCCCCATGGTGCTCCGGTAGACCCCAGTATTGACCTGCCAGAGCCTGATCTGGAGGATCAGTTTGTCCCCAAAGGGCTCGGTGGTGCTACTGGGGAGGGAGGGGTGGAGGATGAGGACGATCTTGCTCTGGACCTTGACCCTGACAAGGGGGACGACGACCTGGGCAACCTGGATAACCTAGAGACCACTGACCCACACCTGGATGACTTGCTAAACAGTGATGAATTTGACTTGCTAGCTTACACTGACCCCGAACTCGACCAGGGAGACCCCAAAGATGTGTTTTCGGACCAGCTACGGTTGGTGGAAGCGGAGGGCGAAACACCAGGCCCCTCGTCTGCCTCAGCTGGACCCGACATCAAAGTGGAAGTTAAACCAAAGGTGGAAAACACCCTCACGAACCCTTCTGGGACCTCAGGTTCCTCAGCCACCCCCCAGACCCTCTCCTCAGAGTCAGCAGACACCTCCAGGGTCAAACTGGAGGACAGAGGCTTGACTTCCCAACTACAGCCAGGTCAAGCTGTGGTGAAGGATGAGATGGGTGAGGCTGTATCCATGCTGCTGTCTGGGACCACACAATCAAACAAGCCCCCCACACAGCCTGAGAACCAGCCTGCCGCGCTGAGCTCTGTACGGTTAGGAGGGGTCCCGTACTCCCTGTCAGGTCAACCTGACCCACTAGCTTTCCCCCCAACAAACCCAGACTTGGAAGAGGACCCACTAGGCCTGCCTGATGTTGGGGGCCAGCACTCCCCCGCTGTAGACCTGGCTAAGGTAGAGAGCTCCCTGGAGGCCAGTGAACTTCCCCTTTTGATCCAGGATCTCCTGGAACATGAGAAGAAGGAGCTTCAGAAACAACAACAACAGCAGCAACAGCAGCAGCAGCAGCTTAGCCTCCACCAGGGTGGGATGACGGCTCAAATGCACAACATGCCCCCTCAACAGCAACCTAATCCCCAAGGGCCTGGTCAGATCATGCTGCCCCAGCACCACCGCCCTCCACCGCAGGGAATCATGGGACAGCCTGGCCTTGGACCCCGTCCGCCACACCTTATGCAGCAACAGCAGCAGCAAAGGCTTCTGGGAGCTGGGATGATACCACCACCACACATGGCCATGGCTCAACAGCAGGCCATGATGAGGATGGGACAGCCAGCAGGTATGCATCCAGGGCTAAATCCACAGCAGCAGCAACAAATGGTCAAGCAGCCACCTTTGGCCAACAACTTTTTCCCTGACAAAGGTATGCTGTTAGAACCTGCAGAAAGGTACATTCATACTCTCATCAAATGAGATTATTGATCGCCAATTGCCTTTTCGCAGATCTCGACAAGTTTGTGACAGATGACATCATGGATCCCATAGCCAAGGCAAAGATGGTGGCTCTGAAGGGCATCAAGAGAGTGTTGGCACAGGACCCGATGGGTGTCCCCCCTGGTATTAACAGGTATATTTTTATTGCATTTCAAGTACACAATAGCCACAGTTTCAAATATGTACCTAGTGTCAAACTACATGTTATATAATGTATGCTAATATGATTTCTTTTAGACAACAAGTCTCTCTGCTAGCCCAGAGGCTGGCCTCAGCACCAGGAACAGGAGACCAACAAGGTCAATCTGGCCCATCTAAGGTATGTGGTCACAAATGAACCCATAATTAGCCATTAGCTCTCTTTAAAGCATCGGATTGATATAGACCTGTCTTGTTGTGGGGTTCCCAAGGCAGTAGCATTTCAGGTTTTGTGCAGTTGTGCATATGTGCAAACAAATCTCCTTTTTCATTTCAGGAGGGTGAAAGTAGTGAACAAACACTATCAAGACCGAATCCTCCACAGTTTGTTCAAGGGATCATCAGTACGTTCTACCACTTTCCTAGAATGTAATTGTCGTCGTGTTCGATCTGCGAAACCATTACCATTTGACAGCGCTCTCTCTCTCTTCTCCGCTATCTTAGACGACGCCGAGCAGCATCAGTATGAAGAATGGCTCCTCCATACCCAGCAGTTGCTCCAGATGCAGCTCAAGTTCCTGGAGGAACAAATCGGAGCGCACCGCAAGTCCCGTAAGGCGCTCTGTGCGAAGCAACGCACTGCTAAGAAGGCTGGCCGGGAGTTTGCCGAGACGGACGCAGAGAAGCTTAAACTCGTTACAGAGGAACAGAGCAAAATCCAGAAACAGCTGGACCAGGTTGGTCCTTCACGTCCTTCCTCTTCCTGCTTTCCCCCCCCCCCCTTATTCTTTCAGGTCAACTCACACGCACCTTGTTCCCGATTTGAACTTTTGTCATTGTGTCCTAGGTGCGTAAGCAGCAGAAGGAACACACCAATCTGATAGCCGAGTACAGAAGCAAGCAGCAGCAGCACCAGCAAGGATCTGGCCTCCTGGCCCCACCTGGGCCCTCCACACAGGTACCCCACATGGTTGCCAAGATGCCTACTCAAGTCATGATGGGGCAACAGGGTCCTCCCATGATGGGCCAGCCTGTGATGTTACCCCAAGGGATGCCTCAGGGGCAGCCCTTCATGGGGGGAGCCCAGCCTCAACACCCTGGAGCTCTAGGAGCCAGGCCCCCTGGTCCCCCTGGCCCCCCAGCAGGCTTCTTCCCTCAGGGACCAGGTGCGCAGGGAGCCGATCCTAGACTGCTGCACGAGCGACAGCTGCAGCAACGTATGCAGATTCAGAAGCTGCAGCAGCAGCAGCAGGTTATGATGGGACAGCAGCAGATGCCACATGCAACCCAGCAGTCTGGTTTGATGGCACAGCAACAGCCAGGCTTAATGGCTAATCCTTTGATGTCTCAGCAACAACCAAATCTTCAACAAGGCATGCTGGGGAACCAGGCCAATCAGCAAGGCATGATCCAGGTGCACCAGGGCATGGTGGGAGGCCCGGCTGTGGCCCAGTCTCCGCAGAGCCTCATGAGCGGACAGCCCATGAACCAGCCTCAAGGCATGATGGCAGCTCAGCCAGGGATGATGGGTAACCAGCCGATTGTACCTCCTCAGCAACTGCAGCAGAGGCCTCAGGTGATGATGGGCCAGCAAGGAGTGGTGGGACCTCAGCAGCAACTTGCACTGAGAGGGGTTCAGCCCCAGCTTACCCCTCAGCAGCAGAACATTCTGGCTCAGCGCATGCTGCTCTCCCAGCAGCAGCAGAAACTCCAGCAACAGCAGCAACTACAGCAACAGCAGCAAATGGCACAACACAGACTACCAACACAGGGATTAATCAACCAACCGAACCAGTCTCAAGAGCAGGGCGGACTCTCGCAACCTTCTACTCCTCAGATGAGTTCTTCTCCCTCAGGAGGAAGCACCAGGGTCACTCCTCAACCCACAGAGGGCTTGCAGCAGGGCTTTCCCCAAGAAGCCCAAAATCCAGGATCCAAAGAGGGAGCAATCCTCAGTCCCAGGACCCCACCTCATCAGGCTGGGCCTTCAACCCCTATCCAAATGGCCCAGCAAGGACCTGCTGGAGATCCGCAGGGAGACATGGGACATCAGCAGACTCAGATATTTATGGGCCAGCAGCAGCAACATGGTGGACTTCAGTCACAGCAGCCTGGTTATATGGGGAACCCGCAAGCTGGCATTCACCCTCAGGTCCAGCAACAACCACAGCAACAGCAAATTCAACGGCAGAGCTCCCTCAATGCTGACAAGTCAGGGTTAGTCATGGTGAAGGAGGAAGGGCAGCAAATGTGTTTCATGGCCCAGCAGCAGCAGCAAGTGCCCCAAAATGTTTTGCCGCAGTCCCAAGATCCAAATGCACAACAACACGATGGGATGGGCCAGATGCAGAATGTAATGGGTCCAAACCACCCTGGGCAATCGCAGCCTGGCATGATGGTGGCCCAACCAAGTCCCCAACAACAAGCTCTGATGCAAAAACAGGCTTTGATGACCCAGATGGGCCTGTTGAGACCCCCCCAAGGAATGATGCCCCAGAGACCCGGTGGTCCACCTGGACAGATCCGTGCCCCCATAAACCTCCAGGCCATTATCGCCCAGAACCCCCAGCTCCGCAACCTTCCGCCCAACCAGCAGATCCAGCACATTCAGGCTATGATTGCCCAGCGGCAACTCCAACAGGGCCAGCTAGCTAGGATGTCTATGGGCCAGCAGGGTCAGCCAGGGCAGATGAGGCCTCAAGCACCTCTGGGTCAGGTGCAGCCAGGGGGTCAGAGGATGCCAGGGATGGAGGGTCAGCAGCAGATCCACTATGGGACGATGGGGAAGCCTGGAGCCGTGGGTTCCCCTCAACAACCAGGGATGATGGTAGGCCAGCCGGCAGGTGGCATTCCGCAGATGCAACAAGGGATGCCGGTCACTGGGCAACAGCAACTTCAACACCCAGGCCAGCAGCAGCAGCAGCAGCAGATGATGCAGCAGGTCCATCAGCAGCAGATGATAAGAGGCCCAGTGCCCATGGCTCCGTCCCCAATGGGGCAGATCCGTGGCCCAGCACAGGGCCGCCTCATCAGGCCCATGTCGCCCCGGCAGCCCATGGGCACCTCTCCCAGTGATCCACAACGCCACGCCATGGCTCAGGCAATGGGGATGCGCCCTGCCACCCCAAATCAACACCAACAGCAGCCCCACCTCACCCCTGCATCGGGACGCTTACCAGGTTCCCCTTCTCACGCAGGCTCCCCGGGAGGTCCCTCAGTCCAGAGGCTCGAGTCAGGCATGAGCCCAGCTACTCCAGGCACTCCCTACTCCACCCACGCTCCATCTCCATCATTATCTGAGGGTGGCGCGGGGAGAGGAAGCCCCTATAGCCAAGCCAGAGCTGCTTCTCTGAGGTCTCCTGGGTCCAAGAGTCCTCTCGATTATCCAGGCCTCAAAACAGAATGTCAAACATCAAGCAGTGAAAATCCTCAAAGCCACGTTCCACCGAATGGACCACTACACCAAAGTGGACAATCTCAGCTACCTCTGCAGACTGCAGACATCCAAGGCTCCCAGATGCATCCTGGAATGAGAGAAGGGGGCTTGTGCAAGATGACCCTGCAGAACATAAAGCAAGAGCCCCGGGAGGTGCAGTGTGATACTGAAGGAGGAAGCGAAGCCCATGCTGGAGCTATCAAGAGGGAAGCCACCGGGGAACCAGTCAGTTCTGGCAACGCAGCCGGGTTTGGCGGCTCCGGGGCTGGTCCTGGAAACGTGGCAGGGGACCCTGGGGCGCACGTCCCCCGGTCCGAGACCGGCCAGCAGCTCCTCCAGAAGCTGCTGAGGACCAAGAACCTGCAGCTGGCGGCACAGAGACCCTCAGACGGCATCCACAACGAGATCAACGGACATATTAACAGCAAGCTGGCCATGCTGGAGCAGAAACTGCAAGGGACTCCACGCAACATGGAGGTGAGTTCGCTGTAAACAAAGAAAGGCTTGAGCGAAGGTGACACTCGTCCTTTTCAATAGGTTATCGAAGCAATAACTGTTACCTTTTGGGTGTTACAGGACTTGCAATCCATCACAAAGAGGACTCCTGTGGCAAAGGGCAAGCGCACAACCAAGGCTGGAGAACGAGGACCCAACTCTCGGAAGAAGACTAAAAAGGAAGAAGTTGGCAAGAGCACCGAAGCCCTGATGAAACAACTCAAGCAGGTAAGTGACAGGCAAAGGTCTCGTTGGTTGTTTTTGTGACTCCAACCTCTGTACTGTTTTGATCCATGCTGCGCGGTGCTGTTGATTGATCGGTTGTCTTTTCCCCCAGGGACTTTCTTTACTTCCACTGATGGAGCCCTCTATCACTGCCAGCCTGGACTTGTTTGCTCCTTTTGGCAGCAGCCCAGCCAACGGCAAGGCACAGCTCAAGGGCTCCTTCGGAAACGCAATGCTGGATAACATCCCAGACTACTACTCTCAGCTACTTACCAAGGTAACGTCCAATAACATGGCTTCTCCAACGTAACCAGTCTGTTACGGCTGGATTCCTGTCCGGCTGTAAGTCTGTAGTAAAGCAGACCTCCAGTTATCGTCTTCCAACCCGCTGCTTCTTGTATCCTCTCACAGAGTAACCTTAGTAACCCACCGACTCCGCCCTCATCGCTGCCCCCTACGCCGCCCCCCTCAGTACAGCACAAGATGCTCAACGGGGTGACGGCTGTGGAGGAGCTGTCCGAGGGTCCGAAAGACACAGAGACCATGGAAGACACTATGGGTAAGACAAACCTTTCCAATTGTACCCCTGTAACGAACAACCAACTCCTCATTGTCCTATGAAACTGAGTAGGTCTGTCCTACGCTGCTGTTTCCAGATTCGGTGTCTGAAGAGGTGAAGAGCGTGGACATCCTAGCAGCCCTGCCCACTCCGCCTCACAATCAGAACGAGGACATCAGGTAAGGTCTTTCGCATTTGTTCAGGGCTGCACAGCAGCAGCTACCAGCCAGGTAGCTCAAATAAAAACCAGACAAGTGGATTTCTTCCCCGTTACTTAACCCCTCGACAACCTTTTTAGTTCCGCCTCAAGACGCTGCGCTCGGACAGCAGAACGCCCGTGTCCTTTTTAGCGTGCGTGCCGACTGACACGCCCTCTATTTCAGGATGGAAAGTGACGACGACAGCGACGCCCCTGACAGCATCATACCGGCTTCTTCCCCCGAGAGCGAGATCGGCGAGGAGACGTCTCGTTTCCCCCTCCTCCGCGAGCCCAAAGAGGAGGAGAGCGAGCGAGCCATCTCCCCCATCATCCCCCTCATTCCTCAAACAGCCATACCAAGTAAGCACGCTAAGCCAAAAACGTTGCTAGTCATCGTATGAGGGGGGGGGGGGAAACAAGTTATGCTATTAAAATAATTCCTAAATGAAAATAAATGGATCGCCATCTTTTTCCTCCAGCTTTTCCAGACAGCAAGCCGTTTGAGGTGGTGGACAGCAAAGTGGTGTCAACAGCCAACCCCTGGGACAAGTCCAAGGGCAACGAGGTGTCGGTCACCTTCACAATGTCTTCTGCTGCAGCCAAGGTACTGCGTTTGCACACCTTCCTTTACCCCTGTTATTCTGAGCTTGGCTTTAGCTGCCTCTGTACAGCAAAACTCCTGGAATAGTGACCAGATGGGAAAAACCCATCTGGTCCTGTTATCTGGACTGAAACATGCCTTTTGTTCATGTACAGAACTTAAACCACGTGATGGTGGCCATGGCCCGGCTGCTCAACATGCGGATGCCTGGTTCCTACGAGGTGACCTTCCCTCCGGGCAGGCCAGCATCGGCCGGCCCTGGGAAAGCTTCCGACCAGCCAGGTAGCTCGAATAAAACCACGCTTCAGATACCCCCAAGGCCATAAAGTCAAGTCAGTTCTGTGATAAAGGGGGTAGATCTTGCGAGTCTGATGGAAGCATCTTGTCCCAGGTGGCCTGTGTATGAAGAGCGCTTCCATGGATGACGGCTCCTCCAGTCAGGACGAGTGGCTGAGACAGTTTGATGTCTCCTTACCGGGGTGCACGTTGAAGAAACAGGTGGACATCCTCTCACTCATCAAACAGGTATGACCTCTAGGTACTCTGTTTATTGCCTATTGGGATCGTTTTATTGACACGCATCTGTAGTTATTCTCTATTGAATTGGCCTCTTCGTTCCAGGCTATTCTAAGTCTGTGTCTAGAAAACCACCCTTCTATAACTTGAGTCACAGGAGCCATTATTGTTGTTTTTTTTGTCAATCCAAGGTCGCTGACTATATCACAACCTCACTTTCCTCTCAGGAGTTCCCAGAACAAGAGGACAAACCAGTTCAACATTGTTACACAACCAACGTGTCAGACTTGGACGTACGCCACCTGCCCATTATTCCTGTGGAAGCCTCGCCACCCCCATCGCCCTCTCCGCCTCCGCCGCCGCCACCGCCTGCTCCGGCGCCCCCTAGCGACCGCAGTGATGCGGAGCCTCCCACCCAGCCTGCCTCTCCCTCACCGTCCCTATCCAACGTCGGCAACATCCAGATCAAGACCGAACCGGAGCAGGAAGCCATCGCCCCTCCGGCTGATGCTAACGCTACCACCGGCCCAGATGCTCCTCTTGATGGCCCAGAGGTAGACCCCGCGCCGGAAGCAGCTTCAGACCCTGTCTCTGAGGACTCCACTACCCAGCAGCCCCCAGAGGACTCTCTCCCTCCAGACTCCCCTAGCATGGAGATGTCCCTCAAGGCTTCAAAGCAGCGCAGCCGGCCCCTCTCCCCCGATGAGGAGGAGGAGGAGGCAGTCCGGCCCAAGCTGAAGAAGTGGAAGGGCCTCCGCTGGAAGCGTCTCCAGATCGTCATCACCATCCGCAAGGGAAGCTCCCGCAAGGAGAACAGCCGCGAGGTGTCGGAGCTGATGGAACGCCTGCGCATCACGCTGCGGCCCGATAAGCTGCCCCGTGACCGCCGCAAGTGCTGCTTCTGCCACGAGGAGGGCGACGGGGCCACGGACGGCCCCGCCCGCCTGCTCAACATCGACGTGGACCTGTGGGTGCACCTCAACTGCGCCCTGTGGTCCACCGAGGTGTACGAGACGCAGGGCGGGGCCCTCATCAACGTGGAGGTGGCCCTGCGGCGGGGCCTGCGCTCCCGCTGCGCCTGCTGCCAGAAGACGGGCGCCACCAACAGCTGCAACCGGCTGCGTTGCCCCAACGTGTACCACTTTGCCTGCGCCATCCGGGCGCGCTGCATGTTCTTCAAAGACAAGACCATGCTGTGCACCCAGCACAAGCTGAAGGGCCCCAGCGAGGAGGAGCTGAGCACCTTCGCCGTGTTCCGCCGCGTCTACATCGAACGCGACGAGGTCAAGCAGATCGCCAGCATACTGCAGCGAGGCGACCGCGTCCACATGTTCCGCGTGGGCGGGCTCATCTTCCACGCCGTGGGCCAGCTGCTGCCCTCGCAGATGAGCAACTTCCACTCGGCCACGGCCATCTTCCCGGTGGGCTACGAGGCCACGCGCATCTACTGGAGCACGCGCGTGCCCAACCGCCGCTGCCGCTACCGCTGCCGCATCGGGGAGTGCGACGGCTGGCCGCTGTTTGAGGTGCGTGTGCTGGAGCACGGCCAGGAGGACTTGCACTACCGCGACACCAGCCCTGAGGGTGAGTCCTTGGATAACGCTGTGCAGTCTTGCACCCCCACACCCCCCTACTATAAACCAGTATGGCCCCACTGCTTCCTCTTCCCTCAACCTCATGCAGTTAGGATTGGTTTGCTGTTACTGTTAAAACGTTACAACGTCAAACTGATCTACCATTATCAACTGTTTTCTCTGTCAATGCGTTCGGTTGACAGTGTTCAACCTTAAGTTTCCACGTCAACAGAGCGTGGCATCTCACACCCCAATCTTCTGTGTGTTCACTTTCAAGGAATCTGGAACAAGGTGGTGCATTCGGTGGCCAAGCTACGTGATGAATCTGCCATGCTGAAACTCTTCACCGACCACGTGAAGGGAGAAGAGATGTACGGTGTCACGGTCCACGCGGTGATGCGCATCATCGAGTCGGTGAGAACCCCCCCCGTTCCTCTCTAGTCTGTTTGTTACAGCAGTGAAGCCTTGACAACCTATTGGACAGTCCTCCATGCTTATAACCTATAAATCCATGATGCACTGCTCAGGAACACATGATGACCTGTGTGTGTGTGTGTGTGTGTGTGTGTGTGTGTGTGTGTGTGTGTGTAGCTGCCGGGAGTAGAGAACTGTCAGAACTACGTGTTCCGCTACGGCCGCCACCCCTTGATGGAGCTGCCCCTCATGATCAACCCCACAGGCTCGGCTCGCTCCGAACCCAAAGTCCTGACCCACTGCAAGAGGTGAGACCTTACCTCCCCTGCCTCCACAGACGCCGTCCACTGACCTGTCCAGGAATAGCTTTTATCGCATTCGAATTCTTCTGCGGCGTCGCATGCCAACAGCTGTCTCTCGCTTGTTAAGAGGCATTGAAGTACCGTATTTCTTAGCAGTTAAACGCCACCCTCCGCTAAATGCTGCAATAAAACCCGATAGTTGAGTAAATGCCGCCCTTCGAATAAACACGGAATCATTACGTTTTTAATGACTTGAATTGAATTTATTTTGACCCTACCCACAAATGGGTTCTGTTCAAACTGTAGCTTAATATGCATTTCTGCATCACTCGCAGGATCCACATGGGCATGTCCTCGTCAGCATGAATTAGAAACATCCACTCATCGATCGAACTGTAAACTCACAGCTTATTCTTGGCTGGCTGTTCACGGTGTATATATTTAGGTGACGGCACACTTACTTGCAAATTCACACCATCTCAACACACCGCAGATTAACTGTTGCACAATCCTTACTAATTCTAGCAAACGTTGCAGCACAAAACCACGTCGTTCCTTAAACACTTGCGGTGTTTAATCAAAGAAATCTGGTGTGTTACTTTACAAGTCACTGATGGTTTTGTAGAGCTGCTGAAATAAGGTGTACAGCAAGCTAACTTCAGCCTCCTTTGGAGCCTCCACCCTCCATGACTTGGCTTGTTGGGCAAGGTTGCTACCAGGACCCTGCATGGTCAGCAGTTTCTGGTGTCCACAGCCTCTGTTTCCATGTGTTTCTGGTCTCCAGGTCTTTGTATAAAGCGGTTAGTAATAGGTGGATAATTCAGTGTTTCTTTATATTAGGCTATGTTCAATTGACCCTGTGGGTATAGTGCTGTTATCCCTTGCATTTGCTGTCATGGTGCTGTGCGTTTGTGGGGCTTGTTAGATTGACTTCCTTTCATATCGTCCTATTAGACGTCAGCTCTTGTGTTCCACAGTGTTTTTCTGAACCCTTGTTAAGGAAATTGTTCATTTGTATTCATAAATGCGACCTATAAGTTTTGGATTTATTTTCCTGCGTACTGTTTTTCTGGACTTGAGACTGATAAAAAGCACATTCATTAAATGTGTTAAAAAGAGCTATTTCGGGCTTTGGTTTGGACACGGTCAAATGAGCAAAAGGAATAAATACAGAACCTTGTGTCCCTGTGTGTTTGTCCTCCCAGGCCCCACACCTTAAACAGCACCAGTGTGTCCAAGGCCTACCAGAGCACCTTCACAGGGGAGATCAACACCCCTTACAGCAAGCAGTTCGTCCACTCCAAGTCCTCCCAGTATCGCCGCCTCAAGACCGAGTGGAAGAACAACGTGTATCTGGCGCGCTCCCGCATCCAGGGCCTGGGCCTGTACGCAGCCAAAGACCTGGAGAAACACACCATGGTCATCGAGTACATCGGCACCATCATCCGCAACGAGGTGGCTAACCGCCGCGAGAAGATCTACGAGGAACAGGTGGGTGGGCGAAGACGGATGTTTGGATTCAAGTTCTATTTTAAACCCGAAACATTTCACGATACTTTTTCAGGTACTTGAACGTTTGCAGTCTCCATGTAGTTTAGTGTCCCGTGTAGCGCTTATAGCGTACGATATGCTGACCTGATGAAGTGCTGTCCAGACTGTCACAGCCAACGCCTGCTTGTCGTCCTCTTGTAGAACCGTGGGATCTACATGTTCCGCACTAACAACGAACACGTGATCGACGCCACCCTGACGGGCGGCCCTGCTCGGTGAGTATCACCTCATCTACCCGTTTCCCGTGACGACGCAGACTTGACGCCGGGACCGGAACGAAACGCTCCCGGTGCACGCAGGAACCCCCCCATGTGTGCTCGCTTCACCTCAGTGCTGCTGTTTGAAAGAGTGCGCCCTCTTATCTCACCTGTAGCTGTTGTCTCTTTGTCCTCCAGCTATGTCAACCACTCCTGTGCCCCCAACTGTGTCGCCGAGGTCGTGACCTTCGACAAAGAGGACAAAATCATCATCATCTCCAGTCGCAGGATACCAAAGGGAGAAGAGGTAAAGAAATGTCGATATCGCTTGACCGTATCAAGTCATTGTCGTGAGATGTGAAAGCGTATAACTGACTGCCATCTCTTTCTTTCCAGCTGACGTACGACTATCAGTTTGACTTTGAAGACGATCAGCACAAGATCCCTTGCCACTGCGGAGCCTGGAATTGCCGAAAGTGGATGAATTAATGAAGATTTAAAGAGAAAGAGAGAGAGAGAGAGAAAATAAACTGGTGGATTGCCTCTACATGGTGCCAGATCAGTCCTGCGCCAAAGCCTTTAGAATCTTACTTTACCCAGTTCATAAGCTGTTCTGAAAGAAAACGAGGTGGTAACCAGGTCCCCTCCTTGCAATGGAAGACGACTTTAGCATTTATAGCCAAAGGTCTGAAAAGCATTAACAGAGAAACGCCACCTTCAGCAGAAAGGTGGAGGACAACAATATTGACCTTTTTGGTGGATATGTGGTGAAAACCCTCTCCTCTGCCAAAAGCTGCCCTTCCTTCCTTCACTGCTAGAACCTCCTTCAATAACCCCCCCCCCCCAACAGGCTGGAAACAATCTTCTCGACCAAATGATTAGAATCCTCTGTAAAAAATCAATCCTCTTTTAGCGTGAAGCTCGCCTTGGAGCTTCGATGAAAGCCATGTTAAATGACTAAGAATGAACTAATGTGTTCCTTTTAAGTTGGACCTACTCTTATAAAGCCCTCACTGCACCTCCCAGGAATAAGACGCTTGCCCATGTCATCAAGGAAGACTTGCGCGTAGATACCGGTTCGCTAGACAATCCTTAAGTGGCTCTGTACAAAAAGAAAAAGAAAAAAAAAACGAAATATATGCTTGATTGATGGGGATGTAACGATGTAAAAAAAAAATTAATAATAATAATAATATAAAAGTTGAGACGCTATTGACCTGTGGGTTCCAGAATAAGATGTATAAGATTATAAATGGTGGGTTAGTTGGACCCAAGTCTACCTCATTGATTTTAGTGGGAAGTGACTGCTTTGTATGAAACTGTCAACTGCTACTGTGGAACTGAGGTGGGGTTTTTAAAAAGGCGTATGCCTTCTCGGACAAGCAGGGAAACTCAAGCAGCAGGATCTACTACTCTATGCTGATCATTTACAATAATGAGCCAACTCTTCTCATTCTTCACACGTTGTGCATACGTTTGATTTCAACGAGTTCTGAATCGTTTGTTTTTCCCCCACCCCCCGCTTAAGATCATGCATTAAGAATTCTATCAAATAGGATCCTGGGGCCGGGAGGGGCCCCAACTGGATCTGATGTAGTTTGTAGTTTTTTTTTTTCCAAATCCATTTAGAAACCATGCTTCTTAGCTGACAGTGCACCACCTACTCACACAGCAGAATGTGGGACATGGCAGGGTGGAGCGTTGCCTGCGTTCAGCTAGCAAGACCGCAGTCCCATTTAACATGGTTTTTATTTGTGCCATTTAAGTTCTACGACCACCCCCTCCTCCCCTCCGTCTTCTATTCGATGTCTCTTCTCCAATAACCTAAATCATGCCTCTTCCTTTCTTGAACTTGTAGTGTGGACTGTTGTAAAACGAAACTGTAGGTAGTCGTTCTCTGCCTGGCCACAGCCTATATATATATTTACTCCCTATATTGTGGTTGGATAGTGGTAGTAGTGTCTTCTGGAGGCTGGGGCTATGGCAGGGGAAGACGTGTTCAAAACAAACAAACAAAAAAAGGGCATTTGTTTTCTTTTTAATTTAAGTCCATGAAAACCAGAGTGAATCTTTTAAAGAAGGGAGATTGATTAGGACTCCATCTTCCCAGTTCTACTTTGGTTCCTCTCCCAAGACCTCATGATAAAATGCAAGTGTACAAACTGTATATATATACACACATCGAGGGGGACAAAACTCTTTATCCAACCCCTTTTTAAAATCAATAGTCGAGAAATTTAGAGAAATCAAATTCATGAAAATAATCAACCACTGGATATCCTTTTATCAGAAAGATTAAGCTGTATATATATAAATATATGTAAAATGGCAAACTAATATCTTGATATGTATATGAACCAGAGTGTTTTTGCATTTACCTGTTTTTCTATTAGCGTTTTTTGCTATAAGCTTTCGAAGACAGTTTGTTAAAAATAGATATGTGAAAATGTCTGTTCTTCTCCGCATACTTGGAACGAGAAGCTGAGGCGATTACGAGAAATAGTTTTAGAAGAGGATCCGTGTGGAAAAAGTCCTGATTATGAAACATGAGACTCACATTGCGTTAAGCAGTACAACGGTGCATAGCATTTGTGTATGTATGTAATATCAGTCACGTGTTCATTTCCTTTTTATTTATGCTACTGCTTGTCGATTTACCAAAACCTATCCCTCGATCAGTCATTCATTGGAATTATGATTAGCAAATGGAAAACCTTGAACTCCCTAGGACTTTACTGTTATGAATATTAGTGCTTTGTTTCTCCCTATAGAAGTGAATGTGTTGGTTATACCTTGTGAAATGGTTACTTGGCCTGATGTATGTTGAAAGTTAACCCCTTACTTACCTGAGAATGAATTGCACTCTTAGCATACGGAGTACTTCTCAAGTGGTAGATATTGATCAGTTACCAACGGCAGTGATTTCTTTTGCTTGGAATGGTTCGATTAAGGGAAGACCATGACAAGACATTTTGCCGCTCACTGGATTTTTAGCCTGAATAATTCGTACTTTTTATCATGTTTGAATCTTAATTTAAGTTCTCTGCATATCTTAATTTAATAGATTGCTCAAGTTGAAGGTTTTTTTTTTTTTTTGTTTTTTTTTAAAACCGAACCTTCTTTTTAAAAAGGTGTTGCATCTGTACAGCAGAGATACTTTTAGGGAATATGAATAAATATAAATGATCATTTTTATTGTATGTGGCATGTTTTGTATGGATATTATTTTGAACTGTACATATTTTTGGACGACACCAGAGGTTGCATCTCTTTATATACAGCTTCCCCCTTTCCCCCAGCATCGGATTTGTCTCTGCTTTTATTTCTTGTAAAAGAAAATAAAATGCATTTTAAATATATTTTTCTTTACTGAGACAGGACAATTAAGAAAAAAGGTGTTTATTACTGTTTCAGTATGTACACAGTTGCTTACTAGTCCTGAAAGATTTGTATAACATGGAGTTTGAAGTATTTAAGTAATGTTTAGGAACAAGAACATTTTATGGCAAAATACCCATGGCAACAAGCCAAAAGGATAAGAAATATTAGACATTTGGTTCGTATGAGTCACCCAATGAAAGACTGTGAAAGGAAACCGCCTGCATTAGCCTATATTCCTACCCATGTTACAGTAGCAGCAACATTTACCACGGTACACACGCCCCAAAACTCCAAATGAAAGAAACAGACAAGGAGCGAGTCTACGTCATCTACGTTCGCCTCAGCAGAGCGACCAGGGGCCCCCACTGAGAGGCCCCCACTGGGAGCCAACATGCAGAAGAGCACGTGGCCAATAGACACCCAAGTCTCCTAGTTCAAGTGTGGGTTAATGGCATTCCATAACTGCTCCGGTGACATGAATCTAAACCCCCCCTACGTCCGTTTGACTTGAGCGGCGGGGAGCTTTAAAAGGATGACAAACGGTCAGTCATACCTTGGTCAACTTGTCTGCAAACATAAACACACTCGCATTACAAGGAGCCGCTGCTGTTTGTAATGGGAGAATATTTTGCTGCGTTGCCGACCACAGAGTAGCAGGTTACATGCAGTTTCACATTACAACATAAGTCTCTAAGGACAGCATGAGAGCTACATACCCATTGAGGCTTCAGCAGGTTTAGTCCATGATTGGAACCCCCCCCAAAAAAATTTAAACAAAAAAAAGGTTGCTAAATCCAGCCTTACCAAGTAAAACGTCCAACTAAACTCAGAAGTCAAAGGGCGTCATAGCAACAGGTCTGCCCTCGTTACTGCTGACGTCGTCCAGCTGTGCCAAGATCGTTTGAGTAGCGAGAAACTTCAGGAGGCAACACCAGATAGATAAAGTGGTAATAATATACCTGTGCAGCCCTCCGGCTAAACAATGTAGATCTCATGTATTAAAACATTCTCTGGAAAGTACCACTAATATATTATGCAGTATGAAAACAGGAATTTAAAAACAAACTGGAAAAACGCAAGAAAACACCCTTTGTGGATTCACAATATAAAGAAAACGTTTTTTGTTTTATATACAAATCATATATCCCCCATCTTCAGTAGTTTGGACAGTCTAAAACAGGGGGGGCTTCAACGCCGGTCCTGGAGAGCTCTCATCCTGCAGCTTTTCACTCCAACTGCAAAGAATGTTGCCTGATTCAGCTCAGCCTCCAGCTCATTCGTGGACTCGTGGCGTGCTAACTGGAGGTTGACGTGAAAACACAGTATGGATGGTGGCTCTCCGGGAACAAGGTTTAAGATCCCTGCTCTAAAAGGAAACGCCCAGTAGTCTTCTCAGAAATCAAATGACATTTCAGAACAGCATTCTTAATGACGTGTGTATACAAGATATTTGCTTTCGAGTTTTTGGATGCCAGCACTGACCATGGATTTATAACAAGCCTGTCGCTACGAGCCGCAGGTTGACCTGGCAGGTCTGTGTAGGGTCACGTAAGTGGCCCTTCTGCCTCCTGGGTCCCTGAGTCCCTCTGAGATGACGTAGCAAAGCCGGCTGGACAGAAAGGTGACCCCCCCCCCCAACTGACTCGACGGATCCTCGTCTCGATATCAGACGCAGGCGTTCTTCGCGTTTCGCATCACAGTGATTTGTTTATCGATTTAAAAAAAATCTTAATATGAACACATCGAACAAAAATACGAAAAACAACATGATCATCCCTGCCACATTTAAGAAGAACACAAACTGGAGCACGTCTATCATGCGACTGGCGTTCCGTGTGTGGAGTGTGAAGCACTGCCAAGGAGAAGGATGCATCGGGATCAAGTAGCAAAAAAAACAACCCCCCCGGCACAGACAGTTTGATGCTCGGCGAACAGCAACAGAGGGGACATTGGCAGACGCCATCAGATGTTCCAGACCGCCGCTCTCCCGGACGGCGATAAAAAGGATGAGCTCGCCAACGACAAACGGTTTTGCAGAATCCTCTTCAAACTTGACGTGGGGACCGACCGCTCTGTGGTTGGAGGTTACGGACCTGGCTAGACCATCCTGGGGCAGTTTCACAAGTCGTCGTTTCAAAGAGGAAGAGTTCCTGTACATTAGTAACAGTTCTTGCTATGGAAAATACCAAACAAATAAATGAGTCAAGGGAGTGATACTATGGTGGAGCTGTTGTGGCCGGTGGTGGTGGTGGGGGGGGCACGAGGAAGGAAGGGAAGGCGGAGTCTTTCAGTAGTTTGGGCTAAAAAGGTGAGGTAGACCTTGTCACGACACGCAGGGCGAGGGGGGGGGGGCTATTAAAACTGGTGGGGNCCCCCCCTCCCCTTCCCACACTTCACTTCCACCCCAGAACCCCTACTGAAAGACTAACATCCCCTAGATGAATACATCCCAAAGCTTAACCAAGTGTTCCCACCAACGTAGCCCATGGTTACGTGCCAAAGCCCTCTAGGGCCCAGGTGAACAGAGACGCGGGCGTCACGCGTACCTCGTAGCTCTGCCACCAGTTGGGTACGTTGGGCCTCAGTCGCTGGTCACACACCACCTTCCTCATCTCCTCTATAGAGGGGTCGGAGGGCACCAGGTCAAAGTAGGGCAGCTGGTACTCCTCATGGATGCCTGAGGGGGGGAGGCAAGGACAGTCTGGTTACACGCATCACCGACACAGGACATGACGTGTCTGTGTGGACCGCCGGGGTGGCAGCAGGTTCATAGATAGTGTGTGTGTGTGTGTGTGTGCGTGCGTGCGTGCGTCAGTCTCACCCCCTGTGTTGCAGCGACGTGCTATCTCCCAGTACACCAGTCCCAGGGCGTAGATGTCGGCACACTTGAAGGAGTCAAAGTGCTTCATGTTGATGGTCTCATCCAGAACTTCCGGAGCCATATACCTGAGACACGAATTCACATCATCCATAACTACACGCCCCCCAGCACATCATCCATAACTACACGCCCCCCAGCACATCATCCATAACTACATGCCCCCCAGCACATCATCCATATATTCCTCTACCTTCAGACAGTAACCTACAAGCATACTCTATAATACATGATTCTGAATAGACGCATTGTATTAATTAGAATAAGATTATAACATTGTTAGCCTCAGTAGACACTGCAGATAAGAGAAAGATATGTGCATTTCAGTTTCTGAATCTCTACAAGACCAAGTAGCTACGTGACCATCTCACAGGTAGTATTCAAACACAGTACGTACACGTACACGTACACACACACACACACAAACATCTATACTGTTCCTTCCATATGATAAAAGTTCCCATTTCAACGTGAGGGATTCAAGCCCACCTCTTGGTTCCCACTCGCTGGTTGGGCGCAATGTCGATGGTGTCTGTGATGGACTCGTGCCGCACGGCCAGGCCCAGGTCTGCGATGGCACACATGCCGTTCTTCTTCACCAGGATGTTCTTGGACTTGAGGTCGCGGTGAGCGATGCCAGGCTTTCCTGGAGGGGGGGGGGACTGACTTAGCTGCAGGGAGCTGCATGTTTGTGTGTTCAGTCAACTTCTCTGTGAGTGTGTACAGGCAGGTTGAGTGGATGTGTGTATAAGCCCTGTGTGTGTGTGTGTGTGTGTGTGTGTGTGTGTGTGTGTGTGTGTGTGTGTGTGTGTGTGTGTGTGCGCGCGCGTGAGAGTCTCCTCACCCTGAGTGTGAGTGTGTGTGAGAGAGACAGAGAGACAGAGAGAGAGTCTTCTCACCCTGTGTGTGTGTGTGTGTGTGCACGTGTGAGAGAGAGTCTCCTCACCCTGAGTGTGTGAGTGTGTGTGTGTGTTAGAGAGAGAGAGAGTCTCCTCACCCTGAGTGTGTGTGTGTGTGTGTGTGTGTGTGAGAGAGAGAGCCTCCTCACCCTGAGTGTGTGTGTGTGTGTGTGTGTGAGAGAGCCTCCTCACCCTGAGTGTGTGTGTGTGTGTGTGAGAGAGAGAGCCTCCTCACCCTGAGTGTGTGTGTGTGTGTGTGTGAGAGAGAGAGCCTCCTCACCCTGAGTGCCCAGGATCTCCATGTGCAGGTGAGCCAGGCCGCTGGCAGCTGACAGTGCCAGCTTGATCATGCCCTCGATGGTGACAGAGTAGTGGTTCAGGTAGTCGAACAGCGAGCCGTGCTCGTGGTAGTCCGACACCAGCCACAGCTGGGTCCACGTGCCGTTGTCTAGGAGACAGACGCCCGAGGGAAGGTGTTCATGAAGCGAATGAAACATCAAAACCCTTTATGAACAGCTGTTCCCCGTGCACGTGGCAAATGGCTGATTCTAAATATACAGCTGTGGATCAAACTTGTGAACGTACTGGAAGACATCTAAGCTCATATTTTATGTGTTATGTCGTCTTCAGCCTTGCAACCGGCGAAGGGGTTTTCGTGCACAGTTGTGTCTACTACAGGCAGTGCATTGACTGTTGCGACTGTAATCACGTTTCCATGGTTTCGTCGAGGGGGGGGGGGGGGGGGTTCACCTTTGTTGTCCGCGGCGATGAAACCCAGGATGTTTTCGTGCCGCAGCATGATGGTCTGGTAGATCTCCGCCTCGCGGAACCAGGAGCGCTCCTCTCGCGACGAGAAGATCTTCACCGCCACGTCGCCGCCGCGCCACTTCCCCCGCCACACCTCGCCGAAGCGGCCCTTGCCGATGATCTCCTGCAGCACGATGGTGCGAGCCACTGTGCGCTGCACGAACAGGGGAAGGCCTGCAGGGGGGCAGGGAGCAGAGGGGGGGGGGCCCACACCGTCACAGGGGGTCTGGGAAAACTCACGCAGGCACCATGAGATCCTACACTACAGTCATTAAAGTCATGTCATTCAACAAAACTGTATATAATACCTTTGAAATATGTTTTTCCTTAATATATTTTCAGCCAGAATAATATGAAATTGTATTGATTTACCAATGATTATTAGAGTGAAAGTGACATTATAGTACTAGGGCCATTAGTAGAAGGTTTATGCTGTCTGTGAGACAGCCCTACCAGGCCCCGCCCCCTAGAGGAAGCCAGGCTAGCAGTACTGACCGGAGCCCGAGCCAGAGGTGGACATGTCGTATATGAGGTCCTGCAGGGTCTTGTCCTTGGCCATGTACAGGTGGTCGCAGCTGGGCTCCTCCACCTCCAGCCGGTGACGGTGGCTGTAGGCTCGCTGGTGGTGCTGGAACAGGAACACGCCCAC
>BROE01000021.1:16480591-16657701 GCA_036571765.1 Plecoglossus altivelis | reverse complement strand
GGGGGGGGGTGTTTTGGCTGGTTGGAGCTGGAGGAATCCCTCTCTTGGGGGAGTGAGCAGTGAGGTGGCAGATCCCAGACGCAGGTCACAGAGGGGCTAGGCTGTCTGCTCTGCTGCAGTCATTAGGCCCCTGCGCCTCCGGGCCGACGAGGGTCATTATCCACCCAGGTCATTATGGGATGGAGGGAGAGAGGAGAGGGGGAGGTGGAATCAGCCGAGAGCGGACCCGACACGGTGCCCCACGAGCAGAGCTGCTGACGGCACACGTGCACAAGCACACACACACACATACACACACTCCAGATACATGCCGAACAAATGGAAGAAAACACTCACACGTCCACCCACACACACACACACCTCTTTGAACCTCATGACTCCCGAAACTCAGGCAGGCAGGCACGCAGGCAGGACGACAGGCAGGCAGGACGACAGGCAGGCAGTAAGACAGGCAGGCATTAAGACAGGCAGGCATTAAGACAGGCAGGCATTAAGACAGGCACGCAGGCAGACAGGCACAGAGGAAGACAGGCAGGTAGGCAGACACATGCTTTACAGAACACTCCAGACTGGCGCTCAGTCTCAGCAGCAAGGCTTCCCAACATGAAACGCCCCGATCACAGCAGCCGTGCCTGGGCTTTGAACAGCCTCTCTGGGGTCTTCCACCCTCCTCGGAGAAGGGACTTTTCACAGGTTTTAAATCACCTGCTCTGTGAAAGCACTGAGCCACATCAAGGTTTATGATAACATGGCAGTGAGCTGCTTTTTCTGGAGGGGGCGGGTATGTTTCCTGTCTAGCTAGAGAGACAGACAGAGACAAACAGAGAAAGAGACAGACAGAGAGAGACAGACAGAGACAGTCACAAAGAGACAGAGCCGCAAAGAGAGAGAGTGAGAGACACCTATCCACTGTTGAGGCAGGGAGAACGGGAACCTAGCCTGGGACTGGCTGGCAGAGCGGAAACAGAAGTAGGAACCCAGATAACAGTGAGCAGATAACAGCCTGTGACACAGAGCAGTGGGGTAACAGACCCGGGTCTGCTGCATGTCTCACACACACAGAGAGAGAGAGAGAGCGAGAGAGAGCGAGAGAGAGAGAGACACACACACACACAGAGACAGGCCCATGACAGACACAGTAGGCGAGACAGGGTTAAAACAAAAAAACAAACAAAAGAGACCCACCCAGCCTTGCAGCAGTCTGTATCGTGCCAGTATCACATTGTTGCCTGTTCGCAACTCTCCTCTCCCAAGCACGTTGTTGCATAACAGCATGTACTACCCAAGATCGAACGCTGTCATCAACAGGTGACAAATCCTGTGTGTGTGTGTATCACGACCCTACATGGGTCGTGAGTGACATACAGCTCGCTCACAATCTCGCCGCGGCCAGATCCCTGGTCCTGCTCTCGCAGTCAGCCGCTAGCATGGAGCTTTCCTGTTTTTCCAGTTTTTGGCTTCGCCGTGGCACAAATCATTTTGTAGTGTGAAAGTAGACAGTGGCCGTGACGGAGCCAGCTGGACAAACCCATCACACACACACACACTCCACCCCCCAACACACACTCTACCCCCCCCAACACACACACACCCCTCTCCCCCTGCCCACTGCCAGGAAACCTCCCCCCATTCACAACTCATTTCAAACCGCCTGACCTCGCGTTTGACTGTGAAGCCCAGCCAAACAAAGTCAGCCTTGGCAGTCTGGGCCCATCATCGGTGATCAAAAGTCACACGCAAGTTAAACAGTGACTAAGAAAACGCGGTGCCCTTATCTCAACTTAAATGGCGTCGTTGCTCTGGAACTTGGAGGAGGTCTGAGTCACCCACGTAGAACACGCTAGCAGGCTTGGTTGCAGGCAGCGATCTGCATGTTGTTACCATCACATCAGGGCTCCGTGCTCCTTCTCCCTTTGCAAGTTGCAACAGAGCGGGGCCTTGGCGTGACTTCCGAGAGAGTACGAGGAATGAAGTAAACATGCCCAAATGAATTTCCCCATCTCGGTGAGGACATTGTCCGGCTGCGTGCGTGTCCATTTACGACTGGATTTCAGGGCCCTTTAAAGTCACTTTCATGCTGCACTGACAACAGTCCCTCTGAAACATCCTACCCAAAGCCAGTGAGCTGTAGGATGAGTCGAGGTCTTTAAGCGTCATAACCACCATATGCCAATTTTACATGTCTGGTCACCAATGTTGTGGATTTGGCCGTCAGCTGCTCACACCAGACAATTGGGCGTTGGGGCGACAGGGGCCCCCTGGCTGGCGCTTGAAAAGACCCCTCTCTCGACACATTTCCATCACAAAAGAACCCAGATCTCAACTCTGACTTCAGTCTGGGTCGGCTGCAATGGCTTGCTGCGGTCTTACTCTCGCCAGTATTCAGTAGCTGGTGGCGCTCACTAAAAAAAGCCCTCCACTCCGTACACACAGCCGGCAATAAGGTCTTCTACAATGCCCACAGTTCTTTAGAAACGTTGTTCTATTACACTAAAATCACGTTCAAGATGACTGGGGAACATGTGTAATGTGAGGTATTCGCCTCCCACTCGTCCAAAGAAAGGTGTTATTTCTTGTATTGCAAAATGCACTGTCGTTCCTAGTTGGATCACCAATTTCCTGTTGTCGAAACGTCCTTCTTATCAGAACATTTAGCAGATAAAGGAGGGATTAGGAGGAATATATCACATGTTACCATGAGCTGCCCCTCCATTGTTTAGTAAACATTAGCTAGCTAACAGAACACATTCACAGATAACTTCATCATAACAAAAGACGCCCAAAACAGGGCTATTGTTATCACTAAATACGCATAAATAGCAAGTTAGCTTGGAACCTGGGATAAAATAAAACAAAACGGAACTAAATAACAGTTTGCTGTCACCATGAGACCGTGGGCTAAATTGGTTGGTCAATATTAAATGTGCTGGCTACAGACTGGCTAACCATGCAAACACACACATCCCTGCTCTGTTGTGTTGGTCGCCTCGAAAAAACAAACAAACAAACACCGCTAGCTTTCTTGCTAAGCTAACAAAATACACTGCTTGGAACCAGCCGGCGATACCGCGATCATCAAGATAACCATTATTAACATACACGGTCATTTCAGACCGCAAAAGTAATCAATTAAATGTACGTCCAAATTACTTTTTTTCATTTCAATCGCGTGCTTCAGTTATCTTGTGAGAACTGACGTTTAATATATGTGGTTAATAAATCCCAGGCACCGCCATGATAAGCGACAGTCGATGCCCAGTCAGCCAGTCGCCTTCTCACACACGGGCAGTCGCACAAAAACACACTTGAGACCAAAAACCGGCAGGCACATGCACTTAACTTACCTTCACCGATGGCGAGAAAACCAAGGAGAGCGAGCAGCGAAATGGCTATTTGTTTTAAAGCCATTTCTTCTGAATTTCCATCGCTTCACATTCAACGAGTTCGAACGATGTGGTATTATCAACACGGCCCGACTTAAAACACAACCACAACCCCAACCATATCACCACAGCCAGCCAGGCAATGGAGGAGGCAATGAGGCAAGGTGACGTAGTTAAAGGGGCGTGCGTGGGTTTAAAAGGGAGGGTTTAAGGTCGCTCTTTGTTGTGGTCGCTTTGCGCCCCGTTCTTTCCATGTTATGTTATTAGGTCCGACCGTAAGTCGCAAAATTGTTGTGTCGTCACTTGAAAAGTGAACGCTAAAAGTTTCGCTGAAGAGAACTTGTGTGTGGGTTTAACAACAGTCAGGGGGAGGGGGGACGGGGGGGAGAACATTCAATACTCATGACTGAAGGGGAACGATAAACAGGTCTCTCGGTTGGCTGTAGAACCAACGTGATTCTAATTAGGGCACCGATGTAGTGTCCCGAATACAACCTTAGAGACAGCAACCAACTCAGCGTAAACATGTGAATAATCAATGTTGATAACTGTTTTACATCAATGTCATATTAAGCAAAAGCTACTTCAGCCATAATTTGATACACAAGAAGTGTGTCTCAGTCATGACAAATGTCTGTTGGATGGATTTGGCAGAACGACTGCTGTCTCTACCGCTGTCGCTGGATCCTCTACTGCGAGTCTCCCTGCCCTCCCCTTAGTCTCACTGTCTGCCTAGTCTTCACAGTGAGGTCTCACTGTCTGCCTAGTCTTCACAGTGAGGTCTCACTGTCTGCCTAGTCTTCACAGTAAGTTGCTTTTGAGCCATTGATGAACCGTCCCAATTTATCTGCACTATTCTGTCGGTGGACACTGTCTACCATTCAGCCTCCTATCTAAGCTGGACTGTTGGGATTTTGGCAGGAATACACAAACTAAGAAAGGAGAGGAGGAGAGTGTATTCTGTCTTGGTCTCTTGCTTGGTCGCTTTCTAATACTTGTAACCCCACACGCACACGCACACACTCTCTCTCTCACACACACACACACACACACACACACACACACACACACACACACACACACACACACACACACACACACACACTCTCTCTCTCACACACACACACACTCACACACACACTCACACACACACACTCACACACACACCCACACACCCACAGTGTTAAAAATAACCTGCTCCTTGACTCAATGATGAGACAAACTGGGGCTTCGAGGGAGTATTAGGTCTCTGGAGTTTGGTCAGCAGCAGACAGACAGACACACCCACAAACAGGCCAAGGCACTGACAAGGCACTGACAAGGCACTGACAAGGCACAGACGAATAGTACAGGCTGAAACCTATTGCAGTCCAACACACACAGTGACACAACAACATTTACACACTCTCTGACACACGCATACTTGTACACACTGTCTGACGCAGAGACACATGCTTATACACACCCTCTGACACACTCAAAGTGTGTCCATTGAACAGAAATACAGGTTTGTTAAGTATCTCTGAACTAATTCTTTTGCATCTTAATTGCGTCAACATGTTTTTTTGCGGGGTCATAACGGGAAATAGATGTTTTGTTTAGGAGGAATACCAAAAGTGTGCAGAAAATACTACAAGTTAGAAAAGAATGCTAAATAAAATGGCCACAATACGGTTCTGTCTGTATGTATGTGCCTGTACAAGTAAGTGATAAATGTGAGTCAAGACAGAATATTAGCCTACATATTAAGGACAATCAGAATTGTAAATGCAAGAAAAAAGTCAGGCTCATTTCAAATGAATTCATATATTTGAAGAACAGCTTTGCTGCCCAGCCTTCAAGGCTTAATTGGGGATCTTAGGCCCTCTTGTGGGCAACAGGAGAACTGCACGCTCTCCCAGCGCCCTCCTCATCATTGAACTAAAACAACGTGTGCTTAGTTTTTATTATCCTTTTTAAATATCATGCACAAAAATGTCTCTTATATCGGTGACGAAATAATTTCATGGAAAATGTCAAATAGATATAAAATGTGATAGACATACATGAATATCATTGGTATAGGCAAAATATCTAACATAGATCTACTGTGACCTAGAAGCTCAAATGGGTAAAATGAGTAACAGTTGCAGTGGTAGGCACATGGCCGGCTGCGACGGCTTCCAGGAAGCTCAAACTGAAACTGGTTTCAGCAGGCTTCTGTCAGCATGCAGCAGAACAAACAAGACACTTCATTTACAACAAGCATAAAAACACCAACAGCCCAGTGCTTCCTGTCATCAGATCCTTTGGGATACTCCATTTTCTGCACAGCAGTGATCGCAAACACTGGGATGTTGAATGTTGATGTTTGTTAACAGATGGTTTCATAGAATTGGAAAGTGCATTTTTGGGTTGTGTGGGATATCATCCAACATCATTTTTTGTCATGTTTCCCTTTCCTAACTGATCCCCCAAAACACTCTTATCACACAGAAAGTCAGTATGAAAAAGGTTCTGAACTGGTTCAAGTCCAGTTCTACTGAACACCGAATCAGGTGGGCCTAATCTTAGCATGAACATGTTTGTCCAATCAGTCCACTCCTCCTAGGGAAGACGCTTCCTCTTTATCCTCGGTGCTGATTGGTCTATGCTTGACCAGTGACCTCAAGACAAAAACCCCATCTTATATTCTGCTTATTTTAATCCACTTGAAAATGTTCCAGTCTTGTCAATGTTCCAGTGGTAGAACTCACCACATAGCTGACCAGTCACTCTGAGGCACTCGATGACAGAATGGTAGAAATGTGTGGACAGGAGACAGATCTCACTCTGTTCACAGAGGAGCATGCCATCCTAATAAGTCAGAAGGGCGACTCATCAAATCCAGACCGAAATGACACGGAGCCCCGTATCGACATCCAAGAAACGTTCTCTTCATTTTGTCGCACTCGGTTCGAAAACGGTTGACAGGGTATCAGCACACTCGTCGCGTTATTAATGTTCACTAGAGGAGGTTGGTGGTGGGGGTGGTGGGGAAGGGGAGAGGAGGTGGGAGGAGGTGTGTTGGAGGAGGAGGGGGTGGTGGAGAGGAGGAAAGGGAGGTAAGTTGGGCAGGAGGCAGGAGATAGTGGGGTGGTGGGGAGGGAGGGAGAGGGGGTGGGGTGGTGGAGAGGGATGGAAGTAGAAGGGGGTGGTGGGGAAGGGAGGAGGAGAGGGGGGTGTGGGAGGGAGGGAGGAGAAGGGGGGTGGTGGGGAGGGAGGGAGGAGGAGGGGGGTGGTGGGGAGAGAGGGACGGAGGAGGGAGGCAGGAGAAGCTTTCTGAGTTTTGCTCTACAGATCCTGTTTGAGTTTCACAGTGCTGTAGTCACTGTCTGGGTCCAGCTTGGCCAGACTCTTCCTCACGCGCAGGGCGGTGAGACGGGCTGCAGCACTCTGGAACCAGCACTCCTTCATGATCTTCACTATGGCGGTCAGGATCTGGGGACAGGGGAGCGACGCATGGAACACACTCGTAAACAGTGCGTGTGTGTAAAGGTGGAAACGTGTGTGTGTGTATGTGTGTGTGTGTGTGTGAGGCCTCACCGGGTGGGAGTGCAGCCTGTTGTGGAGGCTTGGCCTGTGCTGGTCCACACACACCACCTTCCTCATCTCCTCAAAGCTGGGGTCCGACGGCACCATGTCATAGAAAGGAGGTCGGTACTCTTCAACGATCCCTACAACACACACACACACACACACAAGCAAATACACACACGCACACATTGTGAAGCTGTTTCTTCGCTCGGTAAAAAGATGTATTGAACAAGCTGTTCCATCTTAATGAGGTCGGTCGGGGGAAACGTGCTCGAAAACAGAGAACAGACTGAAAAGCAGGGAAAAGCGAGGCTATTTCAAGGTTAGGGCTGAACTAGCTTCTCCAGGATTAGATAAGACACTAATTGTACTGTGTGTATATAAGCCTTCTGCATGAGGTACACTCAGACGACGAGATAGGCAGAGAGACGGAATGCTGCGAAGTATGTCCTCCTGAAAAAGAACAAGATATTGGATCCCTGGAGGAATTATTGAAACTTCGGGGTGTCTGGATATCTAGTGTATATGTGTGTGTGAGAAAAGGAGAGTGTTTGTGGGTTTGTATGTGTGTCAGACAGTCTGTGTGTCTGTGTGTGCGTGTTTGTTTGTTTGTGAGAAAAGGAGAGTGTGTGTGTGCCTGTATGTGTTTGAGACAGTCTGTGAGTGTGTGTGCATGTTTGTTTTTGAGAAAAGGAGAGTGTGTGTGTGTCTGTATGTGTGTGAGACAGTCTGTGTGTCTGTGTGTGCGTGTTTGTTTGTGAGAAAAGGAGAGTGTGTGTGTGTATGTGGCTGAGAGAGTCTGCGTGCATGTGTGAGGGAGAGAGAGAGAGCGTGCCAGCATCTGGACTATGTAAGGGTATGTGCTGACACTAGATAAGGCAGTTTATAATTACTGGAGGGCTAATCATGAGGGAGGATAGCAGACATAGACCAAGACAGTTACAGACATACACACACACACACACACACAGCTAGGAAAATCATGTTGTGGTGAAAGACACAGACAGTAACTCACTCCTCCACATGTTCAAACTGTACAGTCGTTCTCATGAGCAGGCTGAAGAGGAGAAGGAACAGCAATGCAACACAGCATGTGGGGCGTTTGCCATCTGTAGGTACCAGCATCTGCCCTTCAGTTCAGTCATAAGCCCCATGAACGTACATATTGGCTAACATTCCCTTGTTTGTCCCCAGTAACATGTGTTTAGCATACCCTCGTTTACGGAGGTTTACATAAGGTCAGCAGCAAGAGACAAAGAAGAGAAAAGTTCAAAGTTTAAAACTGATGGGATCTTTCTCTCAGTTACCATTGACGAGAGTCCTGCGGGAGATTTCCCAGAAGACCAAGCCCAGGGCCCAGATGTCTGTCTGCTTGTACGACTCAAAGATGTCCATGCGGATGGTCTCATCCAGTACCTCAGGAGCCATGTAGCGCTTGGTGCCCACGCGGGGGTTGTTCCCCACGTCCAGGTAGTCACTGTTCTGGGAGTGCATCACCGCCAAGCCTACCGGCGGAACAGGGCGCCACGCCCTCAAGGTTAGAGAGGCCACCTGAGACATGTGACTCTGATGCATGGTTGGTGAATTGGTGACTGTCCCCCGCCGCCCCCCCGCCCGCTGCCCCCTCACCCAGGTCAGCGATGCAACACTGGCCGTTCCTCTTGACCAGGATGTTGCGGCTCTTCAGGTCCCGGTGGGCGATGGCCGGCTTGCCCTGCATACTGAGGATCTCCGTGTGCAGGTGGACCAGGCCGCAGGCCACCGACAGGCACATCCTCAGGCAGGCCTCTGGGTCCAGGCTGCTGTACTGCAGGAAGTCGTACAGGGAGCCCAGCTCGTGGAAGTGGGTGATGAGCCACAGCTGGGTACTGGAGTTCTTGGAAGTCATGTCTGAGGCGATGAAGCCTACGTAAAAAGACAATAGATGCATTTGCCATGTATTCCCATAAGACTACAGATGTTTATTGAGGTGAAAAAGGTCAGAATAAGGTCAGAAATAGATGTTTTAAGATGTTATTTGTTCTGTTTAAGATGTTTGTTGTTACTGGACCAGGGGGAACCCAGCCTACCCAGGATGTTGTTGTGCCTCAGCTGGACAGTGTTGTAGATCTCCGTCTCCCTGAACCAGGACTGTTCGTCACGCGAGGAGAAGATCTTCACGGCCACGTTCTCGCCTGTCCAGGTCCCCCTCCACACCTCGCCGTACCGCCCCTTACCTGAGTGAGCAAAACGCGCACGCGCATCCGCGTAAGAGCACACCCACATTTCCATCCCACCCACGCACACACTCAGAAACATCCGAGGCAGGTCACATGTTCAAGCCGTGTGGTCTGATTGGTCCACAGTCCTGTTTGTCAGCGATGTGGGCGGGCAGCCTTAGCTAGCGTGATAGCCTCACCAACACACTCGACCAGAGAGATCTGTCTGGCCATGGTTCTCTGGACCAGGTAGGGAAGGCCAGTCCCACTCCCAGACGTGCAGAACTCATCAAATATATCCTGGAGACAGAGAGACCACCGATGAGACCTTGGTACGACATTCTCATTTTATATTGATCCAAGTACACATTAAAAAAATGTTAGCACTGTATATGTTCATGATCTCAGAAAGAGCGTAATGGTGATACATGTTTCTTTGTAGACCAGGTTCAGGTCATTGAAGCAACTGTGTGTTCAGGTGTGCAGTGTGTGTTCAGGTGTGCAGTGTGTGTTCAGGTGTGCAGTGTGTGTTCAGGTGCGCAGCGTGTGTTCAGGTGCGCCGTGTGTGTTCAGGTGTGCCGTGTGTGTTCAGGTGTGCAGCGTGTGTTCAGGTGTGCAGTGTGTGTTCAGGTGTGCAGCGTGTGTTCAGGTGTGCAGTGTTTGTTCAGGTGTGCCGTGTGTGTTCAGGTGTGCAGTGTGTGTTCAGGTGTGCCGTGTGTGTTCAGGTGTGCAGTGTGTGTTCAGGTGTGCCGTGTGTGTTCAGGTGTGCCGTGTGTGTTCAGGTGTGCAGTGTGTGTTCAGGTGTGCGGTGTGTGTTCAGGTGACTTCCTCACCCCGTAGGTGGGGTCTCCGCCGACGGGTGTCTTGAGCATGGTGACGTTGTGTTCGTCGTCATGGCCCACACACTGGCACCGGCGATGAGAGCGCAGCCACACCACCAGACCGCACACGCACACACACACCGTGAGCAGCAAGACCACTGGAACCACCACCAGCACCAAGAGGCTGTTCTCCTTCGTCTTCGGCTCTTCTTCTGGATATCACAGCCACAGACAGAAAAACACAACCACACACACGCACATACAGCACACACGAAAACAGCCACAAGCACACATTCCTTTTAGTCCTGTGGTACAACGCTTGTTGAACTTTGATATTTTCTGAAGACAGACCTGTCCGAAAACTTTTAAAAAATGTCCAAAACTGGAGTCATATTAAAAGTACAAACGCAACTTCTTCAATTTAGTGACTGTGAGAAGAGGTGGTTTTAAGGCTGACTTTGAACTATCCAGTGTGAATATATTTGGATTGGAATACATTTCTTCCAACTAGCCACCAGGGGGCATTAGTCATTGAGTTTACAGTAAATGGCCGTGTTCGGGGTCTAAATCAAGGTCAATGGTTAGGACTTTCCCACAAACACCCTCTCCATCCCCTTACAGTTTACCCAGACAAACCATTGAAAAAGCTGTGATTGTTAGGACAAAGATACTCAGAAAAAAAGCACACAAAATCAGCAAATCTATAGCAAACAGAAGGGCTCTGATATAATTTGGTGACTTGCCAATCTAATCTTGTACAATAAAGCTTTCTTTTTATTAAATAAAAACACAAAGCTACAATAAGAACGGGGCACCGTCTGTGAGTGTGTGTGGTGGAGGTGGTGGTGTCGGGCCTGAACAGACCTGGCTCTGGCGGGGCGGTGCTGTTGGAGTTGCAGAAGCTCCTGGGGCAGCAGTAAACATAGAGGCCAGGGACGGAGGTGAAGCACTGCTCCAGGTAGTGGTCCTTCATGAAGCAACCCTTCTCCTCGTGCCCGTGCAGCCTGATGTAGAAGCAGTAGTCCCCCCAACACGTCCCGTTTGGACACGTGCCCTTGTTGTTGTGGCACGTGCACTGCAGCTTGGGCTCGTCTTTGTCCTGCGCTTTGGTAGAGAGGGCACACACACGCGCGCACGTTTACGCAAAGGGGCGTTTGGGCGCTGACGAGGTGATTTTTATGAAGATGCGCGATGGCGCGCAGGTACCATCCCCATGCAGCCACACATACGCATGCTGTAACACATACCTAGAAACTCCACAGATGACTTGTCTGCAATGAAAGACGCAGAAAGTAACACATCACGCTTGTCCTTCTCTCCACCATTTATACTGTCGCTTATCCTTTGATCTATCAAAATAGCTATTACAGACTCACGGTCGAGGTAAGATCCAAATACCAGTATTGGAAACATTCATCCAATGGGAGATATGTTCACTTCAGGGAAGCTTTGTGGTAGATGTAGATGAATTTGGACTGTTTAATGTGTGTGTGTGTGTGTGTGTGTGTGTGTGGTGGCATTCCCTGCTGATCTGAACACAGTGGCCTGACTGCACTGAGACTGGGGTGGGGTGCTGTTCCCCTATCATCTACAGGTCAGCTGTGAGGGGTCTGGTGTCCAGGGGCAGGGGGAGGAGGGGGTGGGGGGAGTAGGGGGAGTAGGGAGAGTAGGGGGGGAGGGCAGCTCTCACAAGAGCAGCAGGAAGACACTCACTTCCTCCCCTCCATTGTTTTACAGCCGGTTGTCAACCTGCACATCTCCCCACATCTGCATCCAGCTGACCCTCTCCCCCCAGCCCCCTTGACACTCACACCTAGCGCTTTGGTCCATGCATGCCCACACACACACGCGCACACACACACACAGGGTCAAAAGGGCTCCTGAAAACCTGACAGACGGACTGTGAGAAACTCTTGTGACTACATTCTGCATCCATGGTTGGAGCTTGGGCTGAAAGAACCAGGGAGCCTGGGTCGTTCATATCCTGCATTCCAAAAATGACAAAC
The DNA here is from genome assembly GCA_036571765.1 of Plecoglossus altivelis. NCBI lineage: Eukaryota > Metazoa > Chordata > Actinopteri > Osmeriformes > Plecoglossidae > Plecoglossus > Plecoglossus altivelis. The sequence continues at coordinate 16,645,738 of BROE01000021.1, read as the reverse complement.
TACATTCCATGTGGTCAGCCAGGGTTGGTGAAAAGCCTCCGTTGATGAATAGGATGATCGTGTGCCAGGTTTGAAGCACAGTAGACCCATCTTGCTTGTGCACACAGATGAACAGACACACTACAGGCTGCCGGCGTCTCCGTGATGTTGTCTCTCTTACCTGCATGTGCTGTGGCGGTCCACAGGAGCAGCCTGGCTAGCAGGACAGCGAGGACAGCGGCGCCCCCCATCTGTCGGAGGAGAGACGGAGAAGACGCCCATCAGAACTGGCAACCCAAACACCCTTGTGTAAACTCAATCAGGAGCCTGCCTCTCCCGCTAACTACTTTTTAATGGCCGCTTTCCTTGTTGAACTTCCTCCCTCCCCTCAACCCTTCTCTCACTCAGCCTTGTTGACTTCCTCCCGTTTCTGCGGCAACACGCGTGCGTGGGTGAAGTCGTGTGTGTGTGTGTGTGTCATGAGTTAGAGCGGGGGTCATAAATTCACAAATACACATTGATCGTCCCAACTGTCACTTGAGTTTAGTCTCAAGGTCTTCTCGCTATGGGGAGAGCAGGCTGCAGTTGTTGACTGACTGGCTAGCTGGCTGACTGACTTGCTGGAAGGATGGCTGGCTAGCTGGCTAGCTGGCTGACTTGCTGGGAGAGTGGATGGCTAGCTGGCTGACTTGAAGGGAGACTGTCTGACTTCCTGGAAGGATGGCTGGCTGGCTGGCTAGCTGGCTGACTTGCTGGGAGACTCCCTGGCTGGCTGGCTGGCTGACTTGCTGGGAGACTGGATGGCTGGCTAGCTGGCTGACTTGCTGGGAGACTGGCTGGCTGGCTAGCTGGATGGCTGGCTGGCTGACTTGCTGGGAGACTGACTGGCTGGCTGGCTGGCTGGCTGGCTGGCTAGCTGGCTGACTTGCTGGGAGACTGACTGACTGGCTGGCTGGCTAGCTGGCTGACTTGCTGGGAGACTGGCTGGCAGAGAGGCTGGCTGGCAGGGAGGCTGACTGGCTGAACATCTACAAAACCAGATGGGTGCAGCTGGAGACCACAGCCATTTGAGTCTCTGGTCTGTCAGTAGAGGAAGGCATGTGCTGAACACCGACAAGCGCCAGGGTCCAGCCAGTCTGCCTACCCTGTAATTGTGGTGGGTGGGAGAATTAGAGAGATGGCTTACTGACCATGCTATGTCTGCCCCCCTATGTATGTATGTATGTATGTATGTATGTATGTATGTATGTATGTATGTATGTATGTATGTATGTATGTATGTATGTATGTATGTGTGTGTGTATGTGTGAGTGTGTGTGTGTGTGTGTGTGTGTCTGTCTGTCTGTCTGCCTGCCTGCCTGTCTGTCTGCCTGCCTGCCTGCCTGTGTATGTGTATCAGTGCCATTGTGTATGTGTATAAATGAGTCTGCGTGTGAGTAAGAGTTTGTGTTTGTGCTTGTTGCTGTGACTGCGGCCGGGCCCCCCAGTCCTGTTGACTCCGCCGCGGCCCGACTCGCAGAGTAAATATTGATGACCATGCTTCCTGCCATTGAGTGGGGGGCCGCGCCCGCCGCCCTCCGAGACTCACGTCTGCTTATTGTTTGGGTCGGCGCTGCCCAGGGTCACGCGAGCGGGACGGGCCATTCCTGGGCTCTAGGATACAGTCATGTTGGGATACATCACGCTATATTGTGACTACAAAGCTGCATCGAATACCATTGGAAACTACAGTCAAATAGTCGGGGGTTAGGCGTGATTCACACGGTACCACAGAGGCAATAGAACAGGCACCAAACAACTCTGGTGTCATGATGTTATACAGAAAAGCCGCAGAAAAAGATTCCTGGGATTCAGAGATTGTCTACGCTCAGTAAGAGGACAGGCACTGGAAGGAAAGGAAACAAAAATCTTGTCTAAATCAGGCTGATTTGCCGTTTCACAACCGAGTAACATCATGGACACAAGCGGTCAATGGCCATTTTGTTTTATGAAACAAATCAAAAGTGCTGACTATATGCTACGTGGAAACGGGAATTGTAGATTAAGACAGTTCTATGTGGAAGACACTTTTACACGGAGGGCATTCAAGTGAATACATTTCGAATTGAGAGCAAGCATTGACACAGAAGAATAAATAAAGATACAGACAGACAGACTCCAGACATGTCATTAATCTGCGTGGTGACTATTTTCCCAAGTGACAGGCCAAGGGATGGTTATGAAATGATGAGGATTATTCATGCTAGAAAACAGCCGATTTGTTTGCATGACTTCAAGCCAAACTATATCTGTGTCAAGCCTCCTCAAAGTATCAACTATCCTCATGCACCAAAACACTATGGGTTCATTTCACAGATGTACAATGTCCCTCAAACCACAGCAACCACATCTCCATAAGAGAGTGATCAACCAATCAGAATGGCACCCCAAAACATATCTCCCTGCCAACCAGTGAATTTCTCAACCGAGAAGAGTTAGTGCTTCCTGTGTAATGCAGTCTGCATGTATGCCAGAAATACGAAATCTGATTGAGGATGAACATAAACACAACTCCACCCATGTAACAGTGTTGCTCTGGAGGGGAGTGTAGTGCCAGACTGTTTGGCAGTTTGTCTCATACAGGGAGGGGGGGGGGGAGAGAAAAAGCCACTGATGGACAGAAGACAAAATGAAGGAAAGGAGGAAAGAAAGCGGAGGGGAAAAGAAGGAGTAAGAGGCGGCTTACCAGCTCAACGGTTAAGCGCCAAACAGCAGAGGCCCCAGGTTCAAATCCAGCCTGGGCCATTTCCAGCACATCGCCCCATCTCCCCTACATTTCCTGTCCCAATAAAGTCTACATTCCCTAATATGTCTAAATACATATTATTTATATAGGCTTTTTATAAAGTGCAAGAAAGACATTGGGAGAAGAAAAGAAGAATGGCCATCGGAACTCGTTCCCAGCATGCATCTGGTATTTCCAGCTCCCTTCCTCTGGCTGTTTCCCTGTTTGTCACAGCTCTGTCCAAATGTTGCAGCTGCCCTCCCCCTCATGGGAAAAGACAACTATTGTCATCTCTTCCTCGCATCTAAAGTGCTTTGACTAGGGCAAATCTGTCATTCCATCTGGATGACTGTGAGGGGGTGGTAGCAGAGGCAGGGCCCAGGCTACTGGATGAACACAACAAGGGCCCTTCAACCTCTTTGGTTGCTTTCTATTAGGAAACTTGGCACAGTGCCACGCCTTATACAGGCTTTTTGATGTGCAATGCAAACATATAATGCAAGCATGTGTTTTCCTTGAGTGACTGAAGTAACATAATTGGGGGATTTGGTGTGATCTACAGGAATGGTGATTGCTGGCGTTGTAGCTTTTGTTTTATGAGTCCCTTGGAGCAGCAATCCTAGTCTGGTTGTTATGACTCCTTGGTTGTTATTGTGTGAGAATGGTATGTGTGATAGAATCTTCATGGCATGGCTTACCGGCTTAGTCACATATGTGCTTTGGTTAAACTATGCTAGCTCTCACGTATGCGGTACCTGCATCCCTTACATGAGCTCACCCAGACCCTGTAAGGAGTCATTTTCTGGAACAAAATAAAATAGCATTTTAAGATGCCAGAGAACTGAGAGTTAAATACTGTGTAGATTATCATTCACCTACGCAAACTGAGAGTTAAATACTGTGTAGATTATTATTCACCTACGCAAACTGAGAGTAAATACTGTGTAGATTATTATTCACCTACGCAAACTGAGAGTTAAATACGGTGTCGATTATCATTCGCCTATGCAAACTGAGAGGATAGAACTACATTTAATAAAGTTTAAAGTTTGTTGTTAAATGCAAATGGAAGGTTAAAACATGGGTTATGTTGCCTGAGTCACACTTTCATTAATATTGGTCCCGATTGACGTCGTAGATGTCTATCAATAATTTCTTGCCGATGACACCTGATTGTAACTTACTTGTATTCTCAGTACTTTTACACAAAAAGTCATAGGCACACAATCTTGTAGCTGTTTGAACTATTGGTTGCCAGGTGAACCGTGCTTTATCTTGCAGTGATTACTGAGCTGCAGCGCTAATGTTTATCTTCCAGAACTATTCATGTGCCATTCCTTTCTTTACGATTCTGAAGCACAACATGTGGCAGTTTTCGGTTTTGAAGGGAATACGCTTATTTATGATCATAGCACACAATTTTAGTAAAGTGGTTTACGGAGTCAACATTGTGACGCTAAGTGGGCTACCAAGTTTACCAATGTAATTGCAATATCAATGCCTTGTGCACCGGGCAGGTGTGAACAATCGAGCGACATACAAAAATATTTGGAAATGTTTCAACATCAAAATACTCAGGTGATCATTTGACGCATTGTAAGGTGGGTTATCAGTGCCTGAACGTCTGAGTCCATCGCAACACACCTGCGAAATTTTTCAGAAAGACCGTAACACTTACGAAACTATCATTGTACGCTCCAGAAGTCAAAGAAGGATTCGCACTTTGATCATCAATCATTGAACATCGCCCCATAGCCCCAAGGTTCAATGATCAACTTGCCAAACTTAAGATAAAAATGTTTAAATAATAGTAAGACATTATTAAAGTGAATGAATTACCTTCTTGCTTTCAAGTAAACTCTTTCTTCTTGATTCTTTCTTCAAAGGGTTGTCAACTTGTGCATGCGTAGCACAATCCCCATGTTTCACGCAACAAAATGTCCTTTACAATAACTGTTCTAGCATAAATCGCATTTACCATATACTGTCGTCCTCGTTCTACATGTTAGTATTTGTTTTCGATGAAGGTTTTCGGGGCCAGATGCTGACAAGATTCTCCCCACATCCTTTCTGTTCGATGAGAATCAACTAAAGACGGGTATTTCTATGACGCTCCTCTAAAACTATTTCACAAAACACCATTCTCCCATAAAATAACTAGAAGTACACTAGCAACTTTTTAAGAGATCGTCTGAGCTTCTAAATGTGTCCACGATTGTCCACGATTTATGAATTGCTCTCATTTGTAGCGTTGCGCAGCTGTATCTCGGTCCAAATCTTCACTGATAAAACGAAAACACTAAACTCCAGAGTTCGGGACAGAACTAGACGTCTTTTCCGCTTTGAGAGAAGTTCACAAACAGTGGCTCCTGCTTCAGACTTTATCTCGATAAGTACAAGCCTGACTTTGCTCAACTCCTGATCTGGGGGCAAGATTAGAGATTTTAAATATACAATTTCGTCCCACCCCTCATTGTCTCTGACGGGGTCTGCCTGGAATGTGTTCTCATAGCGGTTTTCCTGTTTCTGGCGAACCCTCTCATTTGCTCTGCTTTTCCCCTGTGGAGACTTGCGTCTGCAAAGTAATTACACAGTCGTGATGTGGGTCCTTGTGTTATGTAAGTTTAGAACAAACGTTAACACATGCTGCAAGACCTATGTATAAAACAAACAACCAAGTGAAGTCAAATAATCTAAAACGCTCCTGGACCATATTGAACTGAAACGTGATTGCTGTCAGCATAATCCCAGCCTTGGGGGTCCGTCCATAGATACCTACATTGCTCTTACTCTCATTCACCTTTCCACCAAACTGGACATTTTTACTTCCCTTTTAGAGCAGAGTCTCAATAAGAAATGCCATCGCATCAAGGTCTGTTACTGACTATGCTTTTTCCAGTCTGTGATACCAGAGGCAGTGTGACCTGAGGTTGCTATGCCCACTGGGACTGGCGTCGTCACAGCGCCTCTCTTGGACGCAAGGCTCTTGGACAACAGCCAATCAATGCTCTTTCTAGACTGGACCACAGATGACACAAGTGCAGGCTTGTGTGTATTTTGGAATAAACGTGCACTGTCCGTGTCCATGCAAAAAAATGCAGAAGAACAATGAATACTGTAGACTGTCCTCTTCAACAGGCAAGTGAAAAGTGAATAGGAAACATACCGATGCCCCCAAATCCTTTATCCTGGGAAAGCTGCATTCAAGTGAGTAATCTCTACACATCAGTCATCATGTGTTGTCTGTTAGGTTCTCAGGCCATTTAATCTTTGCTCTTGGCCTGTACTCTCTCACACACAGCACACACATACACACACACACACACACACACACACACATACACACATACACACACACACACACATACACACACACACAGACACACATATACACACACATACACACAGACACACATATACACACACACATATATACACACACACACACATACACACACAGACACAGCTGGATGGTTTCACATCCCCAGTCTTAGAGAAGATGTGCATTTTGGGTCAGCGTTTATCTTCCCTTTCCTCCAACGGTGGATTCTTCTGCTAGCCCCAGTAACCGCTGACTCACGTTCTTCTCAGAACCCACTCTGAGCTGTAGCTCTGAGGAGAACAACCTCCTACACGTTACAGAGTCACACCTTGCAGTTTAGACTCGGAAAAAAAATGAAACGGAATTCACAGTTATCATACAGAGTCACACCCATTTGTCCGAAGACATTTCATTTGAATTATTTTGGCTCCTTTGTGAACGATGCAACAGCTCTTGAATTTGACTGTTGAATATGGCTTTGTTGATGAGTGTTTCTCAGTATCTGTCTCTGTACGTCTGTCCTCAGCTTGGTCGTGTTAGTCGTACCGTCTTATCTCTGGTTAGATCTAATATCTCATATTGAACCTTTTCTCAGGCCCTTTTCCTTTAGCGTTGACCTCTCCGTACAACTTCCTCCTGCAAAACACGGAGCTAGCCGACGTTCTCACGAGACACCGTCAGGCATCGTTGCCGGACGTGAGACTTGATTTGCTTTTCGTGTGATTCTCAAGGCTTTTTTTTAAACGTTGCTACATGCTGGTGAAACATTGGTGACACATTATGTTGAGGCTCCTCATGTAGCCAAACTACATACACTCAAATAGGGGATGTTCTGGGACAGTCGTCCATTTGCTAAAACGATATGGACATTGAATAACTTGCTTCTCTGTTTATTGACCAATGATGGAATTTTTATCTCCCTTCGAGGCAACTGTTGTTGTGATTTTGGGCGTTACAAAAATAAATTGATTGAATTGAATTGAAATAACAAACGAAATAAAACCTTCAATAATCCCAAATGATCGAAACTGCACATGAACAGTGTCCTTGACGACAGTTAGCTCCTGCGTATTCTTGGAGAGGGGGTTTCTTTTATGGATAACGTTTCATGGGTCTACATAGAATCAACAATCGCAAGGTCACGATACAATTTCCAAACCAAGAGCGAATTCTCTGTGTCCACCCTCATCCTCATGACGTAAGTCCGAGGTATCTTTGCCTTATTACCTCAGCTAACACCCAACACAGGCTAAACCTCTGGCTGTGTTACACAACAGAGCGTCTCCATACCTGAGAGGCTTAGGGCCAGCATCGATCAGCCCGCCCATATGGTAGGCCTCAATGACTCCTGTTATAGCCTCCTCTAACAAGCTCAGAGCACGTACAGTAACAAGACCATTGGGACCAGACTAACTCTCAGTCACGTTGGTTTTGTGCACGTTTAATGTTGGGTTTCGCCATCCCATCTTCTATTGGGTTTGATGTCACGTTTTATTGCGAACGTTTAGAGGTTCTGTTTCTCACCAGACTTGTTTATCATAGCCGGTCATGTACAAGCTTTTGGTGATGCATTTTTCTCTTTTAGGTTCTGGTTCTAGATGTACACTGACTCCACCGTCATTTCTTTGTGTTATTTAAGATCTGTGACATGGCAAATGATATAATAATACTGAAACATCCAATGGAGTGAGTTTGTGCAATCCGAGACTCAGTAATCTGTGCTAAGTATATAATCTGAACCTTGTCAGATCTGAAGAGTGGTGGTGGTGGTGGTGGTGGCGGTGGTGGAGGCGAGGGATGCGAGGGTTCCAGATATAACAACTTAAGATTGTTTCATATCTGAAAAGTCCATTCAATTATGGGTGTATATTAAATTCCTTTCCTTTTAAATCAGTACAATTTCCATCCCTCGAAGACAGATTGAAATGTCATCCAGCTCCCATGAGGTAAACCCTGCTAGTTTTGTAACAGAGATAAACAGCCCTTGTTCATTGGCTATGGGTTCATTTGCTTTGGTTTAAATGACATGGTGCCGTGACAAATGCCAGAATGTCGACTGCAGAGTACAAATATTTTTCACCTGCACACATGCTTTGTCAAGTATTACCTTTGACCCAACATTGTCATCCTGGCTGCGAAATAAATAGATAAATAAATAAAACAAATACACTTCCAAGTCAATTCAACTCTAGAAGTCTACACAATTGAAAAAATAGTTATTTCAAACAAATAATTTATAGGACTAAGTCTAGGGGGGAAAGGGAAGGTTTTCAGTAATCCAATGAACCTGGATGTTAGCTGAAAGGCCTGTACAACCGTTCAAGTTCTCATGGTCTTTATGTTTTTCCTCTGCACAGGGGCCAAAACCACATTCCATCCATCACAGTTTGCAGTCGTTCATTTCCCCTGCTGTCATTGGAGGCCTCGCAGGAGCTATGCAGTAATGGCCTCACTTTACGGCCGCCTTCTTGGCCTTCTTATCCTTCTTCTCCTGTTCGCTCTTCTCCTTCTCCGCCTTCTTCTTCTCCTTTTTCTTCTCTTCCTTGGCCTCCTTGTACTTCCACACGGGCGGCTCCAAGTACCCCTTGTGCTTCTTTGTCTTCTTCTCCTTCTTGGGGGTCGGCTCCCCGGACTTGGTCACCTGGATCTTGGGGATGCAGCCGGCCGGGAACACGCTGTTCCTCTGGGTCAGGCTCCGCGGCAGGTAGTTACGGACGTTGTTCGTGGCCTCGGAGATGATGCTCTCGCGCCTCTCCCCGTTGCAGCAGGTCAGGGACACGCCGCTGGTCGTCACCACGATGGGCGTGACAGAGGCGACGGAGCCGTCGCTGTGGCACACGGAGCTCTCCTCCAGCTCCTTGCTGCTGTGCTTGGCTACCAGCTCCGGCACAGCCAGCCGCCGCTTGCCGATCTCCGGGGGGCTGGTGGGGCAGAGAGGCCGGGTGCCGGTGGCCACCAGAGGGCTGTGGATGCTGGTGGTCATGCGCACCATGTGGTCCAGAACCCCATCGTCCTGCGGGTCTCGGGGGAAGCTGAACGTGAGGTTGTCCTTGAAACTCTGGGCCAGCTTCTGGCCGGCTGACTTGGAAGCTGTAGCCTTGGCCACTAGCGCTCTCAGATCAGGCCACTCGATGGCGTAGTCTTCGCAGAACTGCCTGGCGATGGGCCGAGTGTTGAGACGCCGGAGCCTGTTCAGGGTTTCGAAGCGTCCGGTCTTCAAGGCCCAGTCCTTGATACCTTTACCCTTGGTGGAGTCCACCACATTGATGTCCGCACCTGGACAGGACCAGAGAGGGAAACCACAGGGGGGTAGGGAGAAAGATGTCAGGTCAAATGCACTGTACCGAAAATAATCTGAATATCCTGAAAAGTCTCACTCGGGCAATTTAGCAAAATAGCACCATCACCATCAAGTGGCCAGTTAAGGAACAACAGGAAGAATACTGTTCATAAATAGTAAATAAATAATACTGTATATCTGTATATATAAATAACATATATGTTTCTGTCTAAGAGGCTAAAACATCAGCATCACTTAAAATTCCAATTAAGGTGATATAATCATGGGGATCTTATCATAACAAATAGAAATCCCCCCTGACTATGTAAATATAATGTTAATTCTAGAATGTATTGAGTCCCTCTTTACTCTTATCAAACTCAACAAACATCTCTAGTAATATACTAATAGCTAACACACCATCATGCTAGCATAGGTGTTGCAGTAATGCAGCGATGAATAACGTGAGCAGCCTATCTCCAAGGCCTTGGATAAGTAAGGACACGATATAGGGGGGGTCTTGACTGTGACCTGATTGGACATGACTGAACCAGTAATTGGTGTAAATTGAGCAAGTAGTATTTTTTTTTTCTTGGTCCAAGCCAGCCTAAAAGTGTCCTGTAAGTCCCCTCTACAGCTTAGCTCTCCCTAGCCAAGAGGATCAGAAAAAGAAAATGTCCTTAGGTTTGCCCCTTAAACACAGATAAGAGTGCGTCAGCCTCGGTAGCCTGGGAGTCCACTCCTGATTTCTGTATCAACGCCAAGTGAAACCATAAACGCTACATGCCACCATTAAACATGCTCCATGTGAGGAAATTCGCCTCTGGAAATACTTTAATTAGGTCCAAATCTGGAGATCTTTTGTGTAAGTGAGATATTTTCGAGGAACTTGTGAAACAAAGCCAGCGCTTTCCTCGTTTGTTTACATTTCTGGTCCTTCTGAATGTCTGTAGCTCACTGAACAATGCAGTTAACCATAGGATGTATGTTTGAATGCATACTTCTCTGATATGAGAGGTCTGTGTGACTGTGTCTGGTGGTGTGTTGATATAAGAGGTCTGTGTCTGGTGTTGTGTTGACATGAGAGGTCTATGTGACTGTGTCTGGTGTTGTGTTGGTGCGAGAGGTCTGTGTGACTGTGTCTGGTGTTGTGTTGGTGCGAGAGGTCTGTGTGACTGTGTCTGGTGTTGTGTTGGTGCGAGAGGTCTATGTGACTGTGTCTGGTGTTGTGTTGATACGAGAGGTCTATGTGACTGTGTCTGGTGTTGTGTGTCTCACCATGCATGAGCAGGGCAGCAACACAGTCCTCGCGGCCCTGCATGGAGGCCTTGATGAGGGCAGTGAAGCCGCGGATGTCCCTTAGCTCCAGGTCTACCCCAGGGTAGAAGTTCATGATGTAGTTGAGGATGGTGACAAACCCTGCAGACACACAAGAACAAGATTATTATTGATATTAGACTAATAGTACATAAATTATAACAAAATTGTGTTATATTGAAATAATAATACTTATGATAATATGATTCATTGCAATAGTCTTCTGCAAATACAAACCTGAACTGCGACATTGGAAACATACCAAACAGTGTTGTATGTATGCATAAAGGCCTTGTACCTACATACATGACGTATTATATGCTTGTCCTTATATCTATATAAAATGAAGACTTTAAATTTGAAAGTAACAGATTGTTCATGAGCCATTTGATACAATATGTGCCCCACGTCTACTAGCTTACCAGCCTGAGCAGCAATCATGAGAGCTGTGTTCCCATCGTTGTCCTGGTGATTGATGTCCACCATTGGACATGTGTACAGCCCGAAGACAATGTCGACGTAGCCTTTCGACACAGCCAGCATCAGGCCGTTCTGCCCCGGACAAGAGCAGAGACAAGCAGCGACAAGCAGAGACAAGCAGAGACAAGCAGCGTCAGCAGTTAGTTTCTCATTGTGAGACAACCAAGTAGACAGACAGTGTCATCCCTTAAGCTAAAGGTCACGTAAAGTGCTGTACGGTGAGGTGCTCACCCTGCCGTTGATGTCCAGCTGCATGACCTCATCCCTGGTGACCCCTCTCTCCAGGACCCTGCGGAGGCTGAGGGCCTCGTTTCTTACGCAGGCCTCATACAGCGTGGTGGTGGACCCCCCGCTGGGCCTGTCCTCGCGCTCGTAGTCAGGCAGCACCGAGTCGTCGGACAGCACGCTTCCGGAATCCGACTCGTTGAGGGAGATCTCCGAGTCATCCGAGGGGCCCGGGCCCAGGTTGGGGTCGTAGGACGCCGTCGCCATGGTGTCGACCCCAGCTCCCCTCCCCTCCCCTTTCCCTCTCCCCTGTGGACGGGGATCAGTCCTGTGGGAGGGGCCTCGTGGACCCTGCGGCTGCTGTCTGCATCATGGAGGAGAAATCCCTGGACAGAACACACATCATCGCACCCTTCATCATCATCATCATCATCATCATCATCATCATCCACAACACCATCGAAGGTCTTCCACGTCCTCTGCTCCTGAGTACAGGAGTACAGGGTCGGCAACCCTTGTCTGCAAAACATACCCACTTGTACGTGATCATCGCTGTGATCTACAAGCTGGACGCACCCTGAATATAACTTTCACAGTACTATTATGAACCCCCTCTGCCACCCACAGAAATCCACATACAGTTGCCCACCCTCCCTAGACGGATCAACATCTGCCTGAGAACCAAATGTAGCGAGGAAGAGAGCTGCAAGCTAGCGAGTCTAACCCTGGACTCCGCTGGGGCAGGTCCAGATCCACAAGGCCGTGGGAGGTGAGGACTCCAAAGAGGATGAGCGCAGTCATCCTGTGAGTGCGGGGCAGGGCTGGCTGGGATTTGACAGGCGGTAATCTGAGCCCTGGCCTCACCTAAACCTCCCGTGACTTGACGTGCAACGTGCCTGGACGTTGGCCTAACCCCCGCTCCCCGCTCCCCGCTCTCGGAGAGTCACGAGGGGGAAACACCACTTCATCTGATGGGTGACGCAGACCGTGCATCCGTGAATGGATGCAGGGGAAATCTTGACGAAAACATGTTGACAGACTAGTGAAGTACAGAATTTAATCTGTCATCAAATCAAATCTGGGCTGAACACCAAACAGGATACATGTGTGTTTAGGTGTGAAAACATTGACTTTGTCCCTCAAGAGAGCTTCGGTTTATATTTAACATCAAAGGACAAACAGCACTTGGTTAATATAGAGTTTAAAATCTAATTGTGAATTAGACTATGAATACAATAGATAGACCACAATATGTAACTAAGCATTTTCAGAGAAACCTCAGCAAATAAGGGTGACCGCTACAACAGAATAAGATGTGTGCTAGCCACAGTGAAAGGAATACATACATGAGTCCTGTTTCTTCATGTATGTAACATGTTGATGTGGTATCTCGCTGTGTTAAACAAAGGCCCTGTTTGACGTAGCTTCTACGTGCCAGTATTGTGCTACTCTGGCTTTTATAGGTTGACAGAGAATGTATGTGTGTGTGTGAGTGGGTTTAGTGTTTTAGTGTGAGCGAAAAGGGGTGGAGATGGGAAAACATTCTCTTACGCAGCAACATAAACAATCTGCACAGTGAGGGCATGAGGATGTCAGTCTGTTGCCTTGGCCCGGCATACCTCCACACGCACACGCACACACACGCACGCACACACACACACAAACACACACGCACGCACACACACACGCACACACTTGATCAAGAGTGAGCTGAGCACAACAAGTGTTCTGCCAACTACCAAACCAGTTCCAAACTGCTTCAGACTATTTTCCTGCTAAACTCCAGGTGAAACTCTTCCAATGGCAGACGAACACTAACTCGTCTCTGTGGCCGAAGCCCTGCTGCTGCTCCTTCCTCTAAAGACTTTAAAGAGATCTCTACCACCAGAGGATCTTCCTCTGTGAGGCGTGAGGTGTCAGTAGCTGTGGTGAGCGAATCACATCCTGATCTGTGGTGAGGTGTCCACACTGCAGACCATATGGGTATGTTTTGGCTCATCAGATAACTGCACAGAGTTAGTAGCTGTCGGTTAGGTACGCTCGTACTGCACAGGTTTACACTATAGCAAGGACACATGCGCCCTGTATGACCTGTGGATCTCTCAACTTCCAAACATCCAAAGTCACACAACTGCTGCTGAGTCTCACCGGAATAAACGGGTGTGTGTCCAGTGGGGGTGTAGTGAGTGTAGTCCTCTTCTCTCTCTTCTCTCGCTCCTCTCTCTCGCTCTCTCTCTCTCTCTCTTCCTTCTCCGGGGTGGTTAAAGCATCACAGCTCAGCAGACCTCATGTCTTCCTTCCTCCCTGGCCTCTTGGATGTAACTAGCTTAGTCGATCCAGCAAAGCCCTGGTTCTGCCCCCTCCCTCCCTCCCTCTCATCCTCCCATCCTCTCTCTCACTGCCCCACCTCCAATCCCATTCCACTCCCATCCCCTCAATTCTGCGGCCAATTAGGGGCCGGGGCCCGATAGGCCCCTGCAACCCCTCCCCCCCCCCCCCCCCCCTCCCCCCTTCCCCCTCCTGATGAGGTCCCAACATAGCTGTGCTCTTAAGTCCCAGGCTGCAGGCTTCCCCTCTCCTCATCCTGATTACAGGAGATTTGTGGATTAGGTGGCAGAAACAGCAGTGTCCGGCCATGCTTCTCCTGTGACTCTTGGAGTTGCATCTCTCTCTCTCTCTCTCTCCCCCCTCCCCTCCCTCCCTAACACCCTCCCTCCCTAACACCCTCCCTCCACCTTTAACTCCCCCCCTACCCTTCCCTCTCCACCTCTAACCCCCTCCCTGTTTCCCCTCCCCCCTGTGCCCATGCTCCGGTCTGCTGGGGTGGTTTGTTATGTCAACTTGAAGATGCCCTGCTGGGGTTTCCGAGCTGTCGTCTGGAGCCTGTCTGCCCAGACGAACCTACTGGAGCGTCCAACCCACCCAGCTGGCTGGGACGGTCAACAGACTGTTCCCATGACAGAGTACGGTCATGTCCATGTGCTTGTACGCACAAATGATAACCAAACATGCCCATGGTTTACCAATCTGCTTGATCAGATAGAAACACAACAGTTTAGCCTATTTTAGTTAACTCGTTAACAGAATTACAGTAGAATCTGCATAAGTAGGATATTTATGGAATACAAAGAACCCTTCTGAAAAAGAGTGTCTGATTATAAGGTTTCCTGGCACCTTGAACAGCAACAGGGTTCTGTCTTAAACCAAATGGATCTATGTCATCCTTTTTAGTTAATAGATTGTGCTGTACAGGCAAACAGGAGAAGCCTGCAAGTGTGCCTTGTGTTCCCTTGTAACCTCTCTGAGGGAGCTTAACTGGCCCAATAACAGTAGTGCAGTCGCCCCCTGGTGGCTACCTGAGGGAACACACTCCAGGTCCTCGGCACTCCTGCCCAGAAATACACATCCTCACGAACCTGGCAGGTGTTACAAGGACAGGAGATCTGTCGGCCTGAAATACAACAGCAGACTTCTGGGGTCAGGGGACTGCTTTTAACACAGTTCTAATCCTGCTGGCTTGTGACCTTGCTGAACTACCTGTGGCCTGACCCCAGGTGACCTTTGATGATCTAATTATGGACCAGGGACACATTAGGAATGAGCAGCCGGGCTCCTTTATAGGAGGTCATGTGGGATACAGAACTTACGTACGCAACCGAATAGCTTATTTGTTGTTTATCTAAGTCCTATGTACATCAAGTCCATATATCCATCCTTGTATCTACGAGCAACTGTGTCAAAACACAATTTAGAGAGAGACATATAAAATACTTCGGTAAACGACTTTCAGTGGCTGATAACAGCTAAATTAGTGCTAAACTGGTCTTAGATCCAAAGTTGGACAACAGGCACTGCATCTAGCCACCATCAAAACTGGCCAGAGGCCACCGGAACGATCCGTCTAAATCCAATCAAAAGCCGCCAACCACAGACGCACCTTATTAGCACACCATACGCTACCTCACCGCAGTGCATTGTAGGCCTACAGTCCTTCACCTGGGACCACGGACAAAAAGGTTTAACGCACATAAAAATGAACAAACATCAACATCATCATCATCTTTCAATGAAACAAAATAGTAACAAAAAAAACAAGGTTCCCAGAACATTCTTTTTTTTCTGTAAATTGAATGCTTTGCTTGACCTCATCTCCGACCTGCATTTCCTTACCTCGGCAGAGAGGTCAGACCAGGACTCCGCAGGCCCTGACATTTTGCTCAGGAAGGGTGTCAAGCCAAGGACCTGCTGGGAGAGTCTCAGACAGCAGTGAAAGCAGACGATGTGCTGGGACCGAGGCCAGAAGCTGTGATCTACGAGCGCAGCTCTCTGGGGTCAGCAGGAAGTGGGACGTGGAGGAAAGGGAAGCCATGCCCGGCGAGAGGGGGGTGGCGACAAGGCCCTTCTGGAACAGAGGGAAAGATGGCCGATGACAGAGAGAGAGGGAGACAGATAGGGAGGAGGAGAGAGCGAGGGAAAGAGAGAAAGAGAAAGTGAGTCGGACATGGAAGGCGGAATTGCAAGTCGACCCACAGGATGCGTGACCATAAAGAGACCAGGTGGAGAGAGAGGTAGAGAGCACAGCAAGGGAGAGAGAGGTAGAGAGCACAGCAAGGGAGAGAGAGGTAGAGAGCACAGCAAGGGAGAGAGAGGTAGAGAGCACAGCAGGGGAGAGAGAGGTAGAGAGCACAGCAGGGGAGAGAGAGAGGTAGAGAGCACAGCAAGGGAGAGAGAGAGGTAGAGAGCACAGCAAGGGAGAGAGAGGCAGAGGCGGAGGCAGAGAGACGGGCTAAGGTTTAGTGCTATAAATCACAGTAAAATAGAAAAGGAAAAAGAATCCTCTCTCACGCACTGAAAAAGATTCAGCCTTGCTAGTGGGTGTAGAAGAGTCTGCTGCACCTGTCTAGACCAG
Organism: Plecoglossus altivelis; assembly: GCA_036571765.1. Classification (NCBI taxonomy): domain Eukaryota; kingdom Metazoa; phylum Chordata; class Actinopteri; order Osmeriformes; family Plecoglossidae; genus Plecoglossus; species Plecoglossus altivelis. The sequence goes on along the minus strand of BROE01000021.1, from coordinate 16,629,462 downwards.
CAGGTGGCAGCAAAGCTTTGACTTGCTTGGCTCCAAACAGCAGGATTTCCCCCTGGTTGGTCTAAGATGGATAATAGGTTCACGCTAGAATGTCCAGGCAACATCCACTGGCTCCGATAAGAACCTTTCTGTAGCGTAAAGCAACCCATCTGTGGATCGATTGGCTGTGTTAAGACAGTGCGGCGCTGGGTGTGAGAGCGCGCACACATGAGACACAGCATTCAGAAAAAGTGTAATTACAGACCGACTCACAGTAGGGAGAAGGTGAAGGCTGGCCGAGAGAAACTAACATTAGCCACCAAAAGGTTTTTTTTTTTGAAAGCCGGCTGTGTCCTGAGCTAATATTAGACTTCTGACGCTCTTTCCCGGACTGGTCTCTACACCGTTTGGCTGAATATTAGGCTCTGCTTTATTCACCCCAGCTAAGTCTCCCCCTCCTCCTTCTCTCCTCCTTCTCTCCTCCTCCTCCTTCACAGGGCTGCGATTCACAAACTCTGCGATCCACGGTTCTCCTCGGTAAAGAGCGGAGGAACGGGACGCAAATCCGACCACGATTGTTGGGAGAGGAACAACGTGGGAGCAACACGAGAAATCGAACGGAGCTTTAGCCTGTGTGTGTGTGTGTGTGTCCTAACAAGGAGCCAAGTGAGACACGACTGGAGGAACACGTCTGTGCCACCGGAACGTCTCTCTCATGGAGGAAGACGTTAAACCACAGGAGCAGGACAGACAGCTGACACACTTGTTTACTTGTGGGTAAACAGAACACACATTGCGGGGCAGACACACACACATACACACACACACAAACACCACTCCAGCTGTGCTGCATCTTCCTTGGCTGCAGTAACTGAAACCAATCATCAGGTTCAACAGGGCCTAGAACTGGGATGTCCTAGATGTGGACGGAGCAGGCCAGCGTGCTGTGTGTGTAAACTGAGACAGGGTCTCCTCTGGGCCCTGTGTGGGTTGCGTGCTCATGCCTTATTTGGCTCTGGTCCACTCCTTAACAGTTCACACAAACCATGTGTCACTGCCGAGACAGGAGCTGAGCTAAAGAGAGGAAGAGTTACAGAGAGAGAGAGAGAGATAGAGAGCAGCGCTTCCTCTCTCTTTGGAGGGTGGAGAGAGAGCAGGGGGCCCGAAGCTGTGGAGAGAAAGTTTGAAAAAGGGAGAGGAGGGGAGGAAGGAGGAGGCAGGGCTGATGGAAGAAGAAGGAATATGTGTCAAAAAGAAGTAGAAGCGAAGTGGGTAGAGGAGGATAGATGGAAAGGAAGGAAGGAAGAGATATTTGGGGAGGTGGGTGGTGACCCTCGACAGCCAATGAGGGGCAAGGGGGGGTGAGTTTCGAGGAGGAGTGAGATGGTCAGCACGCACCCCACTTCCAGAGAGAACAGGGAAGGACAGAACAGCAGGAGAGAGAGGAGGAGAGAAGGCAACATCTATGTGAGGACTTGGCAAATAAATCTCTCCGGAAAAACAGATTTGAGGAAGACAGAATTCTGTGAACGAGAGGTGGGGAGGGTGCACAAGAAAAGAGAGGAACACATTCTGGCAGGAAATCATCTTGTCTGTCGTTCTCGAGGAAGACTTCAAGGGAGCAAACTAGCTGGACGGGAGGAAGCCAGCCATAGTTTGCCACTCCACCTGCAGTGTGTGAGTGTGTGTGAGTTAGAGAGACAGAGAGAGGAAGAGAAAGAGAGAGAAAGAGAGAGAGAGAGAAAGAAAGAGAGCGAGAAAAAGAGAGAAAAAGGAAGAGGGAGGGAGGGAGAGGAAAAGAGTGCAGGCCCCTTGCCAGGCACACTCCCTATGTTCAGATAAAAAAAAATGTTCTCCTTTTCCAGGATCAATGATTCATCTCCATGAGAGACTCGGTTGGTCCGTTCAGTTCGAGGCCGTCAGCGAGCACAGCAGCCGCCCTCTGGAACAGCCCTCTGGAACAGCCCTCTGGAACAGCCCTCTGTAACAGCCTTCTGGAACAGCCCTCTGTAACAGCCCCCTGTTCTAGCCCTCTGGAACAGCCCTTTGGAACAGCCTTCTGGAACAGCCCTCTGTTAAAGCCCTTTGGAACAGCCGTCTGGAACAGCCCTTTGTAACAGCCCTCTGGAACAGCCCTCTGGAACAGCCCTCTGACGGAGGAGAGAAGGTGGGCAAAAGAGAGAGAAGGAGCGAGAGACAGAAATAACAAGGGTGCAACTGGCATAGCAAGAAAGGAGAGGATAAAGAGAAAGAGCTTTCCAGGAGGAATACAGGGGGGAACAATCCTAAGGAAAAGGAAAAGAAGAGGGGGGGAGGGAGGGGGGGGACGGATTCAAAGAAGGCAGCATTTTGCAAAAGAGGGAGAGAATGAAGGCTCTTCAGAAGAACCAGGGTCGGACTGACCAGATGCTGGGCGCCATGGCTGACATGCTAACCTCCCTGGCGTTGCCCAACCAACAGTGGGTGAGTGACTGTTCCTGTTTGTTGTCTTTGCGTGCGGTTACGTGTCGTCGGTCACGGCAACAGCAGGTGTCAAAAGTCAAACATATTTCCGTCTTTGTGACTGGGACTTGTACCGGCACGCAAACTGTGACTTTAGCTTCGGTCCTCGTTGACTGCTTGTGAGAAGGTCTGATCTTGTGACATACTTTCAAAGGTATTTTCGGCTCAGTCAGACACGGTTGGAATTCCTTCAAGTTAGGGAAGATGGACGAAGCAGAAACAGATGGGACGTTTTCTACTCTGCAGATGACACTGTTGTTTTAGTCATATTTCTTGGAAGCGATGGACTTCTTGTTGACTGGTGCTGCATTTCCACTTGAATCTCTTGGGAAGCCAAACCCAGGGCTGACTTGGCAACAGCCTTGTAGCTTTCGCAAGTGCTTCCAATGCAGAGGAGGGAATCGATACAGGGGTATTGGCTCACTACTATTGAGGGAGAGAACATTCCCGGATTGTATTTACCAGAAAAACCTCCAGTACTTACTGTGTCCGATAACAGTCTCCATAAGCTCTCAGGAAACACGCTGACTCAACGTCACCATCTTAGGCTGACATCAGGAAGTCAGGTTTGATGGAGTGATGGAAGACGCTATTCACAAATGCATTCCTGGCATGAGACAAGCGACTGTGTATGTGCACGCGTGAGTGCTTGGTGCGCGTTTGCATGTGTGTGCACGCACGTATGACTTCTTCAAAGGCGATCAAGTAGCCAACCACAATATGCTCAAGGAAACACGAGGACCGTAGAAAACTATCTTAAGACAATCTACAGTTTCTCCTCATGCCAATACTACATTTAGCTGTCATATGAAGTCCTGACAGCCAGGAGATGCCAGAACAACAGCTCTGCGACACTTATCACAGATAGCAAAAGCCTTCAAGATAAGACACCAGACAGGGAGACAAACAGAGAGAGTCTGGGAGAGAAAGAGGGAGAAAGAGAGAGATGGAAGGCAGAGAAAGGGGAGCTAGAGAGAGAGAGAGAGAGAGAAAAAGAAAAAGAGAGACAGGGAGAGAGAGAGGTTGCAAGGGACCCATTGGTGCTTGAAAAGAGTGTTGTTGGCATCTGAGGCTCAGACAGCGTAGTAGCAATGATGAAGTCAGCCAACCATAAACAAACACACACAGGCCTAATAATCAGCCCTGCACCGCACTGTCACCCCCCCCACCACCTCTCTCTCTCTATCTCTCTTTCTCTCTCTCTCTCCCCCCTCTCTCTCTCTCTCTCTCTCTCTCCCTGTCTACTTGTTTTGTATCACTGTCTTCAATGTTCTCTCTTCCTTTCAACCGTCTCAACTGTTTAAATAATCTCTACTCTCAGTCAGTCTACCTCTCTCTCTCTGTCTCTCTCTCTCTCTCTCTCTCTCTCTCTCTCTCTGTCTCTCTCTCTCTCTCTCTCTCTCTCTCTCTCTCTCTCTGTCTGTCTCGTCTGTCTCTGTCTCGTGATCCTCTGATCTCTGCTTCCTCTCTCTCTCTCTCTCTCTCTCTCTAGTCTCTCCTCTCTCTCTCTCTCTCTTCTCTCCAGTCTTTTATCTCTCCTCTCTCTCTCTCTCTCTCTTCGTTCTCGTAGTCTCGTTCTCTAACTCTCTCTGCCTTTTTTTGACTCACACACTCTCCTCTCTGTAAACACACCGCTGCTGTAGGTCCTGGCACGGAAACCTGTCAGACAGCGGATTCAATCGTAACTGTTAGCATTACGGCCCAGTTGAATTTCTCCGTCACAAATCACTAATGGGGGAACCTGTCCCCCTCAGAAGTGGGGGAGTTTAAGGGATAACACTGACCAATCAGAAGTGGCCAATTTGGTAGACGTGCACAGTCTAACTCAATGCAAGAAAGCCCAACTGAAAACACACGGTCAAGAACCAATTTCAAAGCAGCACATTTGAACGGCAACACCGAAACTCAACAACACTTTAAACATGATGTGGTTGTGAGTACACATAAATGAAGTGACCCTGAAATGACACTCTAAAGCGAACAGTGTCCAGATAGTGCCCAGCTGCTGGAGAAGAGAACAGAGAAGGATGTCCAGTCTGGAACAGTCACCGTGGGGGGCTGGGGGGCTGGGTGTGGACTGATCATTTCCTTCCTTCCTATGAGATAGAAAAGAAAAAAGAAGGAGAGACAAGGCCCAGCGAGGATGGTGATTAGCATCTCTGTCTGAGGAGAGACAGGGATGGACAGATGACTTTAGAGCTAGTTACACTTGTCTGTTTATTTTGTGGGGCGCCATTGGGAAATTGAAAAGGGGTATCGTGAACTGGTTTGTACATTTTACACGAAATATTTCCCTCCAAATTACGCTAAAGCGTCGCAGTCAATGGATGGATAAGAAATGGAAAGAAAAAGCCAAATAAATCGACGTTTGTATTGTGGTGCATGACATTGGAGCATGCAGCATTCTTTGACATCCTAACAGTACAATATGCAGCGGACATGTGGCAATCTTACCATCACCTGTTGAGAATGAATGTTGTGCCACTGACCAAGCTGTGTCTGTGTCCAGCTTGCTGACAGCGATGAGCCTGACCCCCCGGCTGCCTTGACCAGCGCGGAGGGGAGGGAAGCCGTTGAGCCGGACCCCGGCCGAGACTCGTGGATCCAGGCAGGGCCGGTCTGGGAGACCAGCTCCACCAGCAACCTGGAGAGGGGAAGACGGAGAACAGGTAGGACCTGTACCAACCCACATCTGTCGGCTCACGCGCGGAAACACAAGCATTGTATGTGCGCAGCGCTGTAGTCCAAACATGGGTCTAACCAAACCTGTCTGAACCCACTGGACCACCTCTCTCTCCAACCCCAGAAAATGACATTCCAGGGTGGTTGTTCGCCTTTCAAACTTCATCAGACACATTGGAACAAATGGCTGACTAGTTGTCTGTAAACATGACTCTGGTTTTTTCGCCCTTGTTGCCCTTGTACGTGTGGAGCTGCACCCAAAATAACCTCCTCTTTTACCCAAAGCGACCCTGTTTGTGTGTGTTTATGTGTGTTTGTGTGCGCGTGCGTGTGTGTGTGGGTGGAGAGGGTGAGGGGGTGGATTGCTGGCCAAAGAGCCTACTACTGCTTTTTTCACCATAAACTGTCTTGTTATCAGATCGGACACACCTGAGTACTGATTGGAGGGTAATGAATCCCACCCTATATATCTAAACAGCACTGTTAGCCATTACAAGCAGGAACTGGGTAATGTACCATAGAGAAAAGCTGGGAACCCAAGCAGGGGTAGGGAGAACATATGTGTGTGTGTTTGATAAACTCACATGTGTGAGTGTGTGTGTGTGTGTGTTTGTGTGTGAGTGAGTGCGTGTGTGTGTGTGTGTGTGTGCGTGTGTGTGTGTGAGAGAGGGGGAGGTTAACTCCCTGCTTTTCTCCCTTCAGACATTATCGAGGGCAAAAACACTGTTGGTTGCAGCCATCTTGATTTACATGCAGGAGGTTTGCGTGTGCTGCCATGTTTCCTTGAGTGCAAAAGAACAAAGAGGCTCTGTAGCTGGCTCAATGTTAGGGGGGAGGGGGGGGGGGTTCTGGTGGTGGGGGTTTGGTGGTCTGTGTGTATGTGTGTGTGTGACCGTGTATACACCATGTGGTTGAGGCCACTAACTGTTGTGCAGAACACGGCGTCCGGAGGAGAGCAAGGGAGGGAGGAAGCTGTCAGCGATGTTTATCTGTAATAGTCTGGTGCAGACGGATTGTGCCGGCAAAGCTAATGCAGCCAAATATTATCTTAGCACACAGCTCTTGACTCCAAAAGGGTGTGTGCGTGCGATAAACGTGTGGTAAAAACAAAAAAGAAAGAAAGGTGTCAAAATCAATTATTCGTAAAGGTGTCGAGGCTCGGACGCTGGGGGTTGTTGGTTCCAATCCCATGTCCTCACCTGTTTTTACCTGTATATTCCTTTATCTCCTCCAACTTCTTCCACCTATTAGGGAAGTTGTGGCCTAATGGTTAGGGAGTCAGGCTTGTAACCTTCAAGTTGCTGGTTCGATTCTCGCACTGGCAGGAATTGAAGGTGGGGATTGTGAATAAACAGCACTCTCTCTGCCTTCGATACCATGACTGAGGTGCCCTTGAGCAAGGCACTGAACCCCCAATTGCTTCCCGGGCGCTGGGGCAATAGCTGCCCACTGCTCCGGGTGTATGTTCACTGTGTGTGCGTGCGGTTGCCCACTACTCACTGCTGTGTGTGCACCTGGATGGGTTAAATGCAGAGGTAAATTTTGAGTATGGGTGACCATACTTGACAATACGTCTCTTCACTCACTTCACTATTTTTCCCCACCACGAGGGGATGTAGACAGGAGGTCCACAGGATGACAGTGTGAGGCCGGCAGTGGGACTGGAACCGCTGCCCTTGTGGTGCTTCCACAATGTCTTCCAGATGGTGTGGCAGTAAGCAGCATGCTCAGGCCCGTAGCCAGCCTTCCATCGCTCTTCCTTGCTGCCTGATCCTACGTGTCACCCTGTCCCAGTATTTACACCTCAGTGTTCTCAGGTGGAGCGCTGAAGATCTAAATATACAGTGTGCGGCGTTTCGAAACCTCTGGCTGTGTGTTCTCGACGGTGGGTTCGTGTGCGTTTGTACCAATGTAACTTCAGTTTGCTGTGGTTGGGATAATTACTGTCAGAGTTTTGTTTTCTTTCCTCGCTGTGTGTGTGTGTGTGTGTATCGGAGTGTGTGCCGAATGTGTACACGAGAGTGACAGTGTGTATGAGCTTGGCTGCAAGTGGTAGCTTACGTTCGTTGATGTGCGTGCATGTGTGTGTGTTTGTCGGAGACCCCAGCCATCATCCATCTGGCAGTGATTAGAAACGAGATGCCTTCTGGTGGCTTCCCCCGCCGTGCCAGTCTCTTCTAAATCATAGTCAGACGCAGCATCCCTCCCTGACCTTCCTTACACAATCTTCATCCGTCTCTCTCTCTCTCCGTCTCTCTCTCCGTCTCTCTCTCTCTGTCTCTCACTCCCTCTCCCCTACTTCTCTGACCCCACGCGCCACATGCAAACCTCTGTTCGTCTCGCTCCCTTTCCGCATCCTTTTCTTTTGATCGCTCCTTCAGCCGTGACCTCGTACCATCTCCGCCTCCTTCCCTTTCCCCCCCCCTCATCCTCGACCCCTCGGTCCTCCTTCGGTCTCTCTGAGGAATGCTGAGGCACGGTGACCTCTCTCCAAAGAGCCAGGAGCGCCGCTCGTATTTCTCCCCTACCTCCCCAGGTAGCCCCGACCTTCCTGAACCTTCCCTCACCGCCCCCCCCCCCAGCCTCCAGCCTTCAACCCCCCGCTCCACCCCCCAAAAACAACCAATGAGGGTCCACGCTCTGCCACGGGTTTGGGAACAGATGACGGGTGTTCACGTGTCTGCACGCTCTCCCTTTTATGATGCTTGTCTCTGTCACAGTGAAGTGCTGGAGCTCACAACAACAGGAAGCTGTGATTGGCCGGTGCCTGCAGAAAATGTGCTCGCACACACTAAAAAGTCTCCTTTGTAACCATGGCAGCAGATTCTTGAGCAAGTCAATAATAACTTTACTGGAAATAAATGCAGTCAATAGACAGCATTTTGGGATGTTTTAGGGAATCTGTCCTGGCTGATAGGAAGTCAAGCCAATTGAAAAGTAACACAGAAACAGCTTGAGGCAGGACAAAAAGGTAATGTTGTCTGTAGATTCAAAAACACTAATTTGATCAGACTAGTCAGACGACACCCCACCATCACCTACTTTGAGAGATGAATTAACTTGACTCACTGCTACCAAACGGAGCTCTCTCTGTGTATCACACACACACACACCGATTATGACCAACACACACTCTTGGGTGTGTACATTGTGCAGGCCAGATGAGATGATGCTATTCTCCTCCACAGCCCCAGGCTGGAGAGAGACCAGGGGGGATGCTGGGTAGAGAGCTGTCCCAGTGGAGCCCAGAGTCGTAGCTCTCCATGACCTTATAAGGGCGGTGATCACCCTCCTCCTCCTCCTCCTCCCAGCCTGCTACACGAACACGGCCCCTGAGCAGAGCTGGAACCATGGGAATCAATGACCGGGCACAGGAGGGGCACCTATGGAATCAGTGTGTGTGTGTGTGTAGTAGAAGTGCATGTGTCCATGTGTGCAGGGGCCTGTGTCAGTTCATGCGTGTGTGTACGTGTGTGTATGTACGGCTGCGTGTGTTTGGGTGTGTGTCTGTGGTGTGGAATATCTGCACTGTCTGTTAAGGGTTGAACGGTTTGGGAGTGAAGGCCCAAACATCTGACATCATCAAGAACATGACAACTGTGGACCTGAGGTGGAGCTGTCTGAGGCGCGCACACACACACACACGTGCACGCGCACACACACACACGCGCACACACGCACACAGGTCTACATCATGGATGATGATCAAGTCAGAGGAAGTTAAGCATCATGGTTCCTGTGACCCATGTAGGAAGTTCCTGCTTTTGACTCACATGCTCACATGCTCACACACTCATGAACCTACAAACACATTTAGACGTAGATACGCCAGTCATCCAACACAACCTGCTTTTAAGTTTAGAATAAACACTTATCAACACTTATCAGCTGGAGAACTCAATGAAAAATCTCCTTCTTTCTCCAAGTGCTGGACAATGTGAACCACAGGCTACCCCCCCCCCCCCCCCCCCCCCCCCATCCCTGGCTCCCATGTTAAAACATCTTGACGGTGGAGGGGGGGTGAAGCCAAGGGCAACATGTGTGCATGTGTGGGCCAAGGGGGTTTGGCCGGCTTGGTGAACCCTGTTTAACTGACGCTCTTGCCGTTGTATGTAGTATTGCGGACTGAGTGAACATAAGCTTCTGATACAGGGTCAGAAAGAGCAGAGAGAACCAGACTGCCGACAGTTTCCATAGTTCTAACTAAGACTGCCATAGTTTATCCACAGTTCAATGGAAAAGCTGGATTAAGTGGTAGTAAATAGTGCCAGCTTGTGTTATTTTGTGGGTCTGTGTGTGTGTGTGTGTGTGTGTGTGTGTGTGTGTGTGTGTGTATGTGTGTGTGTGTGTGTGTGTGTGTGTGTGTATGTGTGACCAGTGTTGGGTGGCAGCCCTGAATCACTGTGTTCTGCAGAAGTCATGTAATGTGAGAGCTGCTCTGCTCTACGACGGGAAGCGGTGAAAGGCACAGTCTGGTACTAGCATGAGCGCAACACACTTGCACTCTCTCCTATAAACATACAAGGACAAAGACAGACACACACACACACGTTTAACCAGGCTCTGAATGTGTGCTCTGCGCAGCTGGAACGGAGGAAAGGCTGAACAAACAGACAGACAAGCAGGCAGACAGAGCGAAAGACAGACAGTAAGACAGACAGAGAGACAGACAGACAGACAGAGAGACAGACAGACAAGTAAACACAGAATCCTGCAGACTGAGGCAGGCCTGCATGGCCTGGGCCCACTGCCAACTCTCCCTCATTCCCCCTGGAGACATTGGTCTGCCTAATGCCCACTGGCCTTAATTGGCGCTTGGGAGAGAGAAAGGGAATAGTGAAGGGAATAGAGAGGGAGTGTGTGTGTCCGTGTGTGTGTCTGTGGGGGGGGGGGGGTAGTAGAAAAGGGGAAAAGACTGGTGCTGCCGCAAGTTAAGGTTGATGAGCATACGGTCGAGAGAGTGACACAGACAAAGGAAGGGGAAGAGTGAGGAGAGAGGGGAGGCAAACAAACGAGATGAGCACAAAATCAAAGTTCGGAAGGGGCTGCTGGGTGATGGAGTTCTGACTAGTTGGACAGTCATGCAAGCTAAATAGACGACCACACACACACACACAGCCTGGTGGTGAGCTGCAGTGAGCTGAACGCTCATGTCACATGCGTGTTTGGCGTTATCCATGCATGAGCAACACGCTTCCGAGAGGCCCATGTTACACGTCATGTTTTACACATGCAACCAGACGTTCGTGGAAAAAATGATGTTTCAAAAGGAATGTTCTAGGAGAGAAAGAATAGGGATTTAAAACAAAAGTTTGGCCTGCAAGGTATTACAAACAGCAGAGAAGACAGTCTTCGGTGATGAATAGGCCAACTTGCGAGACGTTTTCAGACAAACATTTGAATCACAGCGCTGAAACACAATACCGCAGAGAACGTTGTGTCTGGGATTCAGATTAGGCGCCGACGGCAGGCGGTCACTCTGTGTTGCGGGCGAGCCATGTGAACTGCACTCCCCCTGCTGGCAAGACTTGAGACGTGCGTCTCCATTTCGGCTGGCCCAGAAGGAGAAATTGAGATTCATTGCACACTATTTATCAAATCTCTAACTGAATGCTAATCTACTGCCACCTCAACGATGTAGACATGTTATCACAGCTGGTGTCTACTCTATTTGACATCATGTATCATTTAGTGCTTGAAACCATATCTTTTTCATATCGGTCTTTCCGCGCCTCGATGTGGCCACTGTGGGGTTTCCTGCGAACCCTCCTGTGAGTGTGGATCGAGTCCTGAGCCTAGTGGTCTCAACAGAGAACAGAGAGTGTAGCTGAAGCATCCATTATGAGAGGGAGAGAAAGTGTGAGAGTGAAAGAGGGATGGGGAGGGAGGAGGGGGAGGGAGGGGGGGAGGGAGGGAGGGAGAAGGACACCAAAAAAAAGATGAGAGAGAGAGGCAGAGAAATACTGTGCATGTGTGGGTGTACGTGTGTGCGTGTTTGTGTATGAGAATGAAAGGCTGGTACCTTCGTGTTTGGTTGCGCGATTGCGTGTGTTACCAGCCAGAACATTCATATGGACAGTAACTCTGGATGCTGTTGCCAGAGGGAGAACGTTTCATGAGATCTGCTTTGAAGTTGTGTGGGTAGCACTACCTCACTCCTTCTCCCTCCTTCCCTCTCTGTCTCTGTCTCTCTCTCACGCACACACACACGGTCACATACACTCACTCACACCTCTTTGTCACTTGCAAGGCATCTAATGCACTCAGACACATCAGAAAGCCAGTGGGGAAAAGAGAAAGAGAGAGAAAACAGAGGCAGAGAGAGAAAGCGAGAAAGACAGAAAGAGAGCAAGCAGTGGTGAAGACCAGACCAGCGAGGGTGTGATATCAGGAGTGGGCGTGTGGCAGTGCACACATTCAAACTGCAGGCAGAGCCGCAGAGACAAGCGTCCCTTCCTACCGACACCAGGGGGAAAATATAGGTGAGTCTCACCGCCTCTCCATCACCCATGTCCCTCCCTCGCCCTCATTAAAATGCTAGTTTATCACCCCCTAACCCCCCCGCACACACGGGTGTTTTCCCAGACCTGGCGTGTCGTGCATCAGCCTTACCCAGGCATCTCTGGTTACCGGCCGGCGCCCTGCGGACAGGAACCTTAGACGCTTGGCTCGTCTGAGGCTGCGGACGCCGCTGCCGCCAGTGACGCTCTGTCACTGGAAGCTGAAGGTCTTCTGGTGGGGGGGGGGGGGGGGGGGGGGGGTGCGTGTACTGGGGGGGGAGTGTACGTCTACTGGGTGGGGGGTGTGTGCGTGTACTGGGTGGGGTGTCAAGGTTTAGGCCTGGGGTGAGTTCAAGTCATGTGGCCTGATGTCACACTTCATGCGATTGAGCTGCAGAAAGTCTGGGTGATATGTTCCCCTGACGTGCATGTGTGTGAGATTACTTACATGGTAACCCTGCAACTAAGATGCCAACAGTCAAAGCGGTGCATGGATCCATTGGTCAAGTCAAGGTCAGTCATTGGGGCTTTAACACTATAGAGAACGAAAAATACACTAAGCTGATATTTATTAACTTTTTTTAACGCACACAATCAATTGGACCTTTCAATGTCTGGGAACAGCTTATGTGTGAGTGTGTGCGTGTGAGTGTGTGTTTGAGTGCATGCGTGTGTGTGTGTGTGTGTGTGTGTGTGTGTGAGAGAGAGAGAGAGAGAGAGAGAGAGAGAGAGAGAGAGAGAGAGAGAGAGAGAGAGAGAGAGAGTCTGTGTTTGCAGTGAGTGGGCCTAAAAGCTACCCAGGGGAACATGCACCTTCACTAAGATATGCAAACCCATGGATGCAGCAACACTCTCCAATCATCTGCCCACTTGCCCACTGCCCACTTCTGTTTATAATCTGACACACATACAAAACAACTTGCCGCAAAGTCACTCAGTCCAGCAAAGCACATGCACACAGTTGAATATAACAGCTAAAACGTACTCCCATACACATACACACACATATAAATGCAAAAAAGCCCAAATATTAAGGTCCAATCACAGGTACAGCGGATGTCATCCATCATCTCCATACAAGGGCACAAGTCAATAGTGGATTGGATGGTAAGCGTGTTGACTACAGGAGGAATGGGCAGGTGTAAAGCGCGGGGCCCAACTGTCAGGGCCAGGTGAGATATTATCTCAAACAGCAGGGTAACTTGTACGGCGGTCCTGGGGCCAGAGGCCCTTGGAGGGTCGGCCCGCAAGCTGGCGGCAGCGTTCCACACTCCTACACCTACACGAGGGCCTCTGTCCCACAGACAAGGACCACCATCCACCCCTGCGGTCCACTTGTCCATTTCTGCACTCCAGAGAACCCAGCGGTTCGGCTTGTTGAAACGTCAAGGTGAATGAGTAGGGTTACAAACACACACACGAGCACACACACACACACACGCACGCACACGCACACGCACACACGCGCGCGCACACACACACACACACACACACACACACACACACACAGACCCTCTCTTTCAAACCCAAACACAAGAGCATTCTCCTGCGACCCCGTAGACTTAGGAAGAATGCCAACATTGTGAAATCGGAGACCCCCTCAGCTTCAAGGAAAAGAAGACTGTCTCCTTATCGGCGCTTCTCATCGCACTGGAACACGCTAACGTCAATAGCTCCTGCACACAGGGAATGCAACCATTTTGCTCAAATTCACATATAAGGACACAAACATCGGCCTTACTGGCAAGAAATGACACATCCCCTTAACTCATCCCTCCTCGGTCTAAATATAATTACATCTGATTCAGGGTTCCTCATGTTGTAGCTCAGTTCATGCTAGGGTGCTGTGGCATTTCAGCACGGGTCTGGGGTGTAAGGTTTCCCTGAGAGTCCTGCCAAAGTCAGACTCGGAGCTTAATGGGAAAAACAGGATGACAAAGCAACGGCAGGCTACAGAGAGGAGGGAGATAGAGAGATAGATAGAGAGAGAGAGAGCGAGAGAGAAAGAGAGAGAGAGAGGGAGAGAGAGAGAGAGAGAGAGAGAGAGAGGGAGAGAGAGAGACAGAGAGAGATGGAGGGAAGACGAGAAGAGTGCTGGTTACTGTTTACAAAGGAGAAAGATAAAAAGCAGCTGAGAGCAACATCGGAAGAGACACATAAGAAACAGAGAGAGAGAGAGAAAGATAGAGGGAGACAGAGAAAAACAGAGAGAAACAGAGAGAGAGAGACAGAGAGAGAGACAGAGAGAGATACAGAGAGAGAGAGAGAGAGAGAGAGACAGAGAGAGACAGAAAGACAGAGAGAGACAGAGAAAGACAGAGAAAGAGAGAGAGAGAGACAGAGAGAGGGAGGCAGAGAGACAGAGAGAGAGAGAGACAGAGAGAGAAAGAGAGACAGAGAGAGAGAGAGGGAGGCAGAGAGACAGAGAGAGAGAGAGAGACAGAGAGAGAGAGAGGGGGGAGGGGGGAAGTGGGAACCTTATCCTGGAATAGCCAAGCAACTGGAGAGGCTGCTGCTGCCTGACTCCACCCCTCTCCCCCTCCTCTCTCTCTCTCGCGCTCTCTCTCGCTCTCTCTATTACTCCCTCTTTCTCTCAGAGGCAGTCTCCCAGTCTGTCCTTTGACCAGACTGTGCACAGAGCCGAGAGCTCTGCAACTAGACAGAAACAGAGAGAGAGAGAAAGAGAGAGAGAGAGAGAGAGAGAGAGAGAGAGAGAGAGAGAGAGAGAAAGAGCGTCGAATCATTTCATCCTCGAGACCTCCATAGGGACTTTCAGCTCTGTTCCCCTCCTGAGGTGGGGATCTACAGCCTGTGGATTAGTGGAACTCCTACTGAGGGCTTCTTCCAACTGGACGTGGGACTCCAAATCCGGCGTCACCAAACTCCCCTTGGGATTTAAGCTTTGTCCGTTGGCCCCCAGCTAGCGTGTGCGTGTGGGTGCTGTGCCATGCCCACCCCTGCCAGCCGTCCAGCCAGCCAGAGGGGTGCGCCATGAAGGGGGGTCACAACCACCACCGGGGGTGCGCCTGCCAACACTTGTTCCGTAAGGTCTTGGCCAAGTGTGGCTGCTGCTATGCCCGGGTTAGAGGTCAGTTGACGTGCGTACACACACACACACGTACATACTACATCCTTTACACTGTCAGCTGTCGGAGCTGCGTGTGTTTGGCTGCGTGTGTTTTGATCAAAGGCAGCGAGTGACTATGTGTTTGTGTAGGCACTATCAGGTATGTGGGAGTAAGTGTGTGTGTGTTCCAGTGTCTGTAAATCACGATGACCAGCCACGTCTATATCGACAACAGTTATCTCCTGTCTTCAGGCGCCGGTCTCCTCTCCTCCTGTTTTCCACTCTAACCCCTTAAACGGCGGTGCCTGTTCTCTGCTCTCTCGCTCGCTCCTCTTCTCCTCGCTTGCTCGCTGCCCGCCCACTTCTCTTATCTCTCTCTCTCTCTGTCTTTCTCTGTCTTTCTCTGTCTCTCTTTCTCTGTTTATCTCTCTGTCTCTCTCTCTGTCTGTCTGTCTCTCTCTCTCTCTCTGTCTCTATCTATCTCTCTCTCTCTGTCTCTCTCTCTCTCTCTCTCTCTCTCTCTCTCTCTCTCTCTCTCTCTCTCTCTCTCTCTCTGTGTCTCTCTCTCAGGGAGAGGGGTTGTAGTGGTTGACAACCAATGCCGAGCCTGGCTGCTGTCTGCTACCTCCAGTCAGAGCAACAGATGCGTTTTCCTGATCGACAGACAGATACACACGGTCACACACACACAGACACACACGCTCTCAAACTAAGTATGGAGGCGAGTAGGAAATATGTCTGTGATCGTACGTGTTGGCGGGCACAAAATATAGAGAGGGGGAGAGGGGAACACACTATGCCACTGAATATTGAAGGCAAATGATAGTGTAAGCTGTGTGTGTGCGTGCGTGTGTAGGTAAAGGGGATCCTGTGGAGCCTTTCCACCTGTGTTGTTTAAATATGTGCAGCACGTGGCTCTCTGAAACACCAAGGGACCCATTTGGAGACTGATTTCCCCCCAAACAGAGAGACCTGAGTAAACACAGCACTAACTCCCCCGCCCACGTCTATTTCGTTCCTCCTTTTTTCCGATCAATCACACTCCCATGCAGCCCCCCCCCCACTCCCCTTCTCTTCCCCCAGTCATTCGCTCCCTCTCTCCGTCCGTAATGAAGTACAGCAGGAGAGGTGGCGGTAGTCCATTAGACCGCTGATGCAGAGTAACAACAGCAGGGTGCTGATATGTAATAACCGCACAGCCCAGTGTGCACCAAATCCGAAAGGCTTGCCCCAAATGCCTTCTAATGTGGAGAGGGCTTGGGAGCACATGCCTGGATGCCTGGATTTCTTAGGCTGGGAGGTAAAGTAAAAACAACAGGGAGGGGGGGAGGGGGGGGGCGTGTGTGTGGAGCGCAGGTTTACACGACCAGATCCAGAGCCTTCAACATTTGCCCCCCCCCCCCCCCCCGCACACACACACACATGAACACACGCACGCACGCCAACATACACACTCACATTCCTCGAGCAGAACCATGCAGTACAGTTTACTCGAGAGGAGGAGGCGGCGGGCGGGGTGGGGTGGGGTGGGGTTAGGGGTTGGGGCGGTGGGGGTCCGTTTGTCAGGCTTCCTTATGATTGCCAAACATTCTCAGAGGGCAGCCTGAATAGCTGGGATTCCTCCAGTTTTAATCTCCATCTCTGTCTCTCCCTCCCCCGTCGTATGGACGTTCTCCTGTTCCATAAGAGAGGGCGAGCTGTGGGGCCCTGGCATCTTAGCGCAGAAGGCGGCGGGGGGGAGAGAGGGGGGAGGGGGGAGGAGGTACAGGGAGTTATTGGAAAAGTCTGTCATGTCTGTACTCTGGAGTTTTGTTGTCGAAAATTCACCGTGAAAAACAGTAGTTTGCACTCAAAACTGAACCGATCGTTCAGTCGCAAAAGGCACTGGGACGCACAAACAAGACTTGACGTTTCCGATCGGAGCCAAGTCAGGGATCTCTGTTTGTAACTTTTGCTGGTGACGTTCGCTTGGAGCCGTAGCTTGTCTCAGGTCCAATCCGATGGGATGGTTTGCATTTGGCAGCAATAACTATCGTGTTCCCTGATCTCATTTGACGCTCGCTGGCTTGGGGAGTTGAAGGGAGCTTTTTGTTATTGTTGAGAGGATGGTTTTAAGGAAAAGCTTCGAGAGAAACCAAAAATACCCAGAAAAACATGTTAACGTACGGCCGCGTTCTAGACGGTGCCCTTCCGAAGTAGATCTTCACGTAGTTGGGACGGGCTTAGTCACACTTGGGATGCTTGTGAATCACTGCGGGTGTCATCGCTACTGACACTGTTCGTTCACAGACTCCTAGCCTTTCCTGTATAGAAGGGGGGGTTGCAGGAGAGCGTCATAGTCATTATAATCCCTGTGTCTGTGTCCCTGTATGCATACTACCATTGTATGCCAGAAAATGATTATGACACGGGTGCCTATTATGTCTTTTACAGTTGGTCAAAGGTACCGTAAAGCTACGTCCTGTAGCAGTTTGTAGAACGCGAGTCAGCCTTCTATTCCGAGTATTCTGACCCACAATCCTTTGTGCAGAGGAAGTTCATCTTGGTAGAGGCAATGGAACAATTGTTACAAAGGTGACTGTGCCAGGTCAAGGTGCAAGTACATCAATAAGTAATGTGTCGGTTGGACAGTTGGAAATACATTAGAATTTCATGCTACAGTTGAAGTACTTACACATGTATAACAATTAGTTAATAATTAATGATCATAGGGTTTGCATGTAGACGCTGTCTGTTTACAATTTCCTATTTCGCAAGGAGACGTTATTGAAATGAGGCATCCTAGTTATTGCAGTTCTGATAATGTAGATCATGTAAGCTGAAGACATTAATTGTGGATTCTTCTGGACATGATCACTAGGCTATCTAGTTTTTAGTGTCTGTCTTTCACTCTTTTGCCACACCTAACCTCTCTCTCTGTCTCTGTCTGTCTGTCTGTCTCTCTTCCCCTTCACCACCATTGAACTGTCTGGGCTTTGACCCAGACTTCATGGAGTTAAAGAAGCCTTTATGTGAGCTCTTGCTGGACTGGGCCAGGCTCCTTCTCTGTTGTCATGTTTGCAGGAGACACAACTTCCTCCATGTGGGCCTGAACACGTGTCGGACAGCAGACTCCCTGACACCTGGGTCACTCGCCCCCCTCCTGCAGAGCCAACGACCCACGTGTTCTGTCACTTCTTATGTTCGTTTTTTTTTCCTGACTCTGAGCACTGCCCCTGCGCCCCATTGGACAGACAGAAAGAAACCCTGGTCATGTGACAACACCCATACGATGGCTCGGTCTGACGGTCATGTTGATCTCACATGACTTCCATCAGGAGGGGGAGAGGGGGGAGAGGGGGGAGAGGGGGGAGGGAGAGAGAGGGGGCGAGGGGTGGGTGTTTAGGGTTCCTCTGAATGTCAGTCGTATCTAGAGGGAGGCTGACCTGAGATGTGCTGACGCGTAACTGTCTGTCTGCCTGCCCCCTGCCAGGGGGGGGGGGAGACCCGTTACGTGCACTCCCCCCAAAAGCTGTCGGATTTTTCCCTTCTCTGAAAGGTCAGACGGATCCTGATTGGACAAGCGCTCCAACTGCTACATAGATTGTTTCCTTTGAAACCAATAGGTCGCCATGTGAAAACTGGTGTTCATGTAGACAGATGAATGACAGAGCAAAATCTGAGACTCTGAAATCAGTCGCCGGACTGTACATCTAGAGTTCCTGATAGGAGCGTAGAAAAGGGTCACTCTTCGAAATGGAGTCAAGTAATCGACAGTCGATGAAACATCCACAGAGAGCGTTCTGCTCTTCCAACTTCTGCCAAAAATCCCTCTTGTCCACATGAGTATGCTCCGGTCTTGGACTGTGGTGATGTAATATGAGATCTGCTTCCAAAAGTATGCTTCGCAAGTCTGGCAGGAGTTATCAACTCGGCTATCCTGTTTGCCACAAATACCTCGTTCAAAACACATCAAGCAACAATGTGCTCTCTAGTTAACTGGCCCTCCATGTATACACATCGAATATCAACTGCTTTTACTTACCTAGGAAACCCTTTTTAGTCAATCAGCCCCTAACATGGCCAGTTGCTGCACTAAGCGTCTCCTATGTGCCCCCTGTATGTGGGCTTCACTTCACACTCAGTCTAAAGTCTCCTTATCCAAAACATCCCCTGATCTGTCATTGCTTCAGTCTTCTTGGGCCTACTTGGCTGGAGCACATTAGTAGAGTCCCTGAGACTGGCAATATGTATCAGCATATCTGCCTTCATATATTAAACCCAGGATCATGTTCATAGATACATGCTAATGTGTCACAGATACATGCAATGGCAAAAAAAGAAAGAAAAAACGCAATTCTTCCATCTGCATGTTTATTTAGATGTTGCTCCTTGATGTTCCATGTTACACTGGTGCTTTAATGTGGGTCAGTCTTCTGGTCTTGTGTCTACACTGTTGTGTTCTTGGAAACATCTTTTCCCCCTTTTCATAAAGTTACTTTTACCACCAGGCTGCTATCATCAATAAGAATGTGTTTTTAATGAAGAGCCTCATTAAATAACAAAGAAATACAATGAGTACTGGCTGGTAGAGAGAGCTGGGATGGGGAGGTGAGGGAGGAGAGTGGAGGAGAGGGGAGCGGAGGTGGGGAAAGAGTTGAGAGGAGGTGGGGGAGGAGAGGTGCGGGGAGGGGAGAGGTGAGGGAGGAGACGTGGAGAAAAAGGGGTGGGGGAGGAGAGGAGAGGGGAGGAGAGGTGAGGTGAGGAGAGGTGGGAGAGGAGAGTAGAGGGGAGGAGAGGTGGGGGAGGAGAGGTGGGGGAGGAGAGGTGGGGAAAGTGAGTTGGAGGGATGTGGGGGTGGAGAGGTATGACTGGAGACTGCCATCATAGACCCCCAACACAGCAACACCCGCACACAGACATGAAAATCAATGGCCATTTCAGGCTCTGTCTTCATCTCAGACAGCGCTAACGATATCAAATCTGTTTAATGCTGTGTGACTAAAATCAATTTGATTCCATCACAGGGCCTGATAACGCGTGTAATATGTAGAATCGTGCATGGTCCTTTTGTAAGGAGATGAGTGTGCCCCTAGTCTGTCGCAGTGCTACATCACTGGGAGGCATTCGGAATGCAAGCGGAAATAGATGCATGCTAACAACCTCCACGGCCGTGAGCCTGGCGCTGGGTCGACCGGCTGGGGGAGAAGCTGGGTACGAAACTGCGTCCGCTCAGTGAGGTGACTGCCACCGTCGACAACACTGGAAACCCACACACGTGGATGTGAAGATCAACAAGGCATTCAGGCTCTGGGTCTCTAGGCTAGACATCACCAAGTTAGCTGGCCAACACAACTGC
The DNA here is from genome assembly GCA_036571765.1 of Plecoglossus altivelis. NCBI lineage: Eukaryota > Metazoa > Chordata > Actinopteri > Osmeriformes > Plecoglossidae > Plecoglossus > Plecoglossus altivelis. The sequence continues at coordinate 16,609,394 of BROE01000021.1, read as the reverse complement.
GTGGGTGGAGAGGGAAAGGGTGCGAGCGAGCACGCTGAGAAAGGACTGGACATAATGGAGTGAAATGGAGCCGCTATTTCACTGTCATTAGTTTGCGGTGGTGGGCTCTGGTAGGGTCTTTAGGCATAATGGTTTCCCGCGCTGCAGGAAAGAGAGAAGCCAGACTTGTTCCCCAGTACTAGCTTGCTGGAAAAGATAAATATTTCGCCATAAACATGATTAGAGACCTAGGTGTTTACAATGGGCCTACAACTATGTGCCATTTTCAGTCATTTAATTCTAAATGATTTTGGGTGAATGCAGACACATTTGTGTAATTATTCAGGCCTGACAGACCCGAGAACCCCCTCCCCCCCAGCTGTAGACGTTTCTGCTAGCGAGGGAGTGGGTCTGTGGGTCCTGCCTGGACAGCTTATGTTTGTCATGAGACAAGGCCTGTCTTCTCCAGAGCAAATGCTGGACACGTTCCCTTCTCCTCTCTCTGTCTATGTCTCTCTGTGTCTCTCTGTCTTTCTCTCTCCTTCCCACACCCTCGGCTAACCACTGTTCCCCCTTCTCTCTCTCTCTCTCTCTCTCTCTCTCTTTCTCTCTCTCTCTCTCTCTCTCTCTCCCACCCCTCCTCTCTCTCCTTCCCACACTCTTGGCTAACCCCTGTTCCCCTGGAGATATTGAAGGCTAGATCCCTGGGTCGTGACGCTCCCGTGGGCTGTCGGCGAGTCTGGCTCGGTTGCTGTGGAAGGCTGCTAGCATCTCCTAAGCATGGCGCTCCGCAGCCGCGATAGAAGACTCCGGAGGAAAGCTGCTGCGTGACGTCTGTTGCCGGGGTCGCTTTGTGAGAACGAGAGCCCACAGCTGCTCCACTATTGCTACTTTTGGACAGGGAGGAAGGGTGAGAGGGAGGGAGGGAAAAGAAAGATTCACAGTGGGGTCACAGTCACAGCCAGTGATGGTAGAGTAAAGAGCGGAAAGAGGGATTTTCGCTTCCTCTCCATCGCTTCTCCTTCCTGTCCCTCGTCCTCTCTCTTTAAATAGTGTGGATAAGCACGGGGCATGCATAATTGTACGTGTGTGTGCATGCATCAGAATCCTGCTTGCCTCTGTGAGTGTGTGTGTGTGGGGGGGTGGTAGTCAATTGGCACGGGTGGTCCCTGCAGCATCGCCAAGAGAAATGAGCGAGAACGGGAGGCAGAGAGAGGGGAGGAAGAGAGAGGGGGAGGCAGAGAGAGGGCAGGCAGAGAGAGAGAGGGCAGGCAGAGAGAGAGAGAGAGGGCAGGCAGGCAGGCAGAGAGAGGGGAAGCAGAGAGAGAGGGGAGGCAGAGAGAGAGAGGGGAGGCAGAGAGAGAGAGGGGAGGCAGAGAGAGAGGGGATGCAGAGAGAGGGGAGGCAGAGAGAGGGGAGGAAGAGAGAGTGGAAGCAGAGAGAGGGGAGGCAGAGAGAGGGGAGGCAGAGAGAGGGGAGGCAGAGGAAGGGGAGCAGAAAGGAGGGAGGTCAAAGAGAGGGGAGGCCGAAGGAGAGGGAGGCAGAGAAAGAGTGAAGCAAGAGAGGGAAGCCAGCGAGCGGGGAAAAGCTAGAAAGAGGAGAAGAGAGAGGGAGGCAGAGAGAGGGGAGTCAGGAGAGGGGAGGCAGAGAAGAGGGGAGGCAGAGAAGGGGAGAGAGAAGGGGAGGCAGGAGGAAGCAGGAGTGGGGGATTAAATTAAAGAACTCTGGGGCCAGTGCGTGGAACAATAACTGGAGCAATGCTAATCACCTCACAGTCCACGGCCCCTCAATGTGCTCTGCAGAACACCACACACAGACTGCACTGTCTCTGCACTGTCAGCAATGTCTCTCTCTCTATTCCACACTGACAGTGCTGTCATCAGTGTCTCTCTCTCTCTCCCGTCCTCGTCCTCCCTGCCATCATTCTCCGGTCATCGTTCTCCCTCCGTGCTGCTCATCTTCTTTCCTCTTGTCTTGAGGACCAGGCAGTCCAGGGAGTTGACTGCAAAAACACCTCTTTCAATCAACCCCCTCGCTCAGCTAGAAGCAAGACCTACCCCATCTCGACTTGTTTTGGGTGTGGGAACGGTTCGTGAGACGTATACTGGACCTGTGTTCCCTCATTGGCTGCAGACGGATTTAGGTTGGAGTTTTTTCCTTGTCATTCAGCTATAGGCTTTTCCTCGCTGGAGTCCATGCTGGTAAAAGAAAACGTGATTTTGATTAGAAAAAACAAAACTCGTAAGAAATTATTAGCAAATAAAATGTAAAAAGTTATGCAAGGGTCCCTACTTTCTTCAGTCTCTCTCCTCCCCTTCTTTCCTCCTCTCCTCTCCTCCCTTCTTGCCTCCCTCTCTCTACTCCCCTTCCTTCCTCCCGCTCTCTCTCCTCCCTCCTTTCCTCCCTCTCTCTCTCCTCCCCCTTTCCTCCCTCTCTCTCTCCTCCTCCTTTCCTCCCTCTCTCTTCTCCTCCCTCACTTCCTCCCTCTCTTTTCTCTTTTTTTTCTTCTTTTCTCCTCCACCTTCCTCCTTTCCTCCCTCTCATCTCTCCTCCCTCCTTCCTCCTCTCTCTCTCCTCCCCTTTCCTCCCCTCTCTCTCCTCCTCCTTCCTCCCTCTCTCCTCTCTCCCCTCCTTTCCTCCCCTCTCTCTCCCTCCCCCTTCTCCCTCTCCCTCTCTCCTCCCTCCTTTCCTCCCTCTCTCTCTCCTCCCTCCTTTCCTCCCTCTCTCTCTCCTCCCTCCTTTCCTCCCTCTCTCTCTCCTCCCTTCTTTCCTTCCTCTCTCTCCTCCCTCCTTTCCTTTCCTCTATCTCTCTCTCTCTCTCTCTCTCTCTCTCTCTCAATCTCTCTCTCCCCTCCACTTTCTCTCTATTTTTCAGCCTGTCAAGCTAGAACAGTTAGTAGACCAAGCTTGAACACAGTTAGTAGACCAAGCTTGGACACAGTCAGTAGACCTAGCTTGAACACAGTCAGTAGACCTAGCTTGAACACAGTCAGTAGACCTAGCTTGAACACAGTTAGTCGGCCTAGTATTACAGAAACAGCTCATCCATTTTACATATTCCCCATTTCTTTTTCACTTGACACTATTTCCCCTTTTGCTTAGCAAAGTGCACTAGTGTGCGCTCCTTCATCCGCCCCGCTCGTCCTGAGGGCTGTGTGTAAACGTGCAGAGGGGAGAGGATGAGGGAACAAATTATTGAAAGCAGGAGCGCATTCCATACCTTGTTTAGAAAGAAAGGAGTCTTCCCTAAGGAGGAGAGCAGCGACGGAGTTCTAACACCACTTTCGCCTCATCAGTCTCTTTTTAAAGTATGACTCGCACCACGCTGTGTAGTGCGACACATCCGGGCCAGCGGGCCACATACCAACGCCTAGCCTGCGGTCTGTCACTATCTCTGTGTTTTCAGTGTCAATTCTACATCTCCCAGAAAATCACTCATCCAGTGTATGGTTGACGTTTCTTTTGTTTGTTTAGTCTTTTTAAGCAAGATGTTAAACTGTTACTTGCGGGAAAACAGGTCTGCATGTTTAACAAGTCACAAGCTTCACAGCGGCAGCGAAGGGACTTCGTTTGACAGCACAAACGAAGCGCTCTGTCCCGCCAAAGACTCGGCGGGGAACCGAAAGCTTAGAGACTTTCCACAACAGAGCGACGAGGACCACTTTGTTTTCCCGTCAGTCAGGTGTTGTTGATTAGACATGCATTGTATTGGACTGACCAATGAAACACATATTAGCATTCTCAACAGGTTATCTAGTGGTCTTCAACCCCTGGTCTTCAAGTCACTACTTATACATCAATCCATGTATTTCTAAGCAGCTTTGGTGACCTGTGACCTTCGCAGTCTGAAGGACAGATTGTGCTGTTTGCTGTGTAACAATAGTATTCCCTGCTCATAACAGCAGCCATGTCCTCCTTGATGGTGATAGCTGTTAGACAGAGGAGGGAGTCCCTTGCCTGAATCTGATATAGGAGAGGTTTGTTGAGCTATGGTTTACAACATCCAGTGTACCAACCACACGTCTTAGAAAAGATAGAAAAGAACTGTCATGTTTTAGATGCGCCTTTGATTTGATGTGCTGCGATGAATACGTCTTTAGAACTGACATGCTTGACGAATTACGAATAGCACTTGTTAGCACAATGGCGCGCACCTGCGTGTGAGCGGGGTTGACTTCCTGTCGCTTCGACGGATTATCTTTGGCGCGCCTGTCCCTCACCCTCCACCTAGGTGCCGTTGCTATGGCAACGGGAGTTGGGAGCGCTCGATAGCCAAGGTGAAGAACGAGATCCGCTCGGAGACGGAGCGCCCAAAGGAGCCGCCACGCTCGAGCGAACGCACTTCACACACCTGCTCCGCGCCTTCGCCGCCGTCGCACGTCGCGCATGCGCATCACCCTCAGTGACGAGGAATAAGAATCGCACGGTTCCGCTGCCGCGGCCACGCGCACAGGAAAACCCAGCCAGGTGAAGAGAACTGGATGTCCGCTGACTGGAATGCCAGAGCCCTGAACCAGGCACCAGAGGTGATGAAAAAAAAGAGAGATGTATATCCAATAAAGCATTTGGATCCTACAGAAATATGATGAGTTTGTTTGATCTCTATTATCATCCTGGGTACCACGGAAACGATGGCACAGTCCCAAATGTACTCATCAGACAGCTAAATAAAACACCTCTCTGAAGTACTAGTATTCCAACTATGTATCTGCCTGGGGTCTGTCTAGCCTCTGCCCGGAAAAGATTTGAGAAAGAGAAAGTTGTCTTCGGTGGAGGAAAAACGGTGACGGCCTTTATTTAGCAGACAAAAGACAGAGCACCTTGTCGCCTTGAAAATATTCCGTCTGATACTGATCAGAACAGGCATTCTGAAATATTCAGACCGACGTTGGAAATATTCAGACTATTCCGGACCGATGATAGGTGAGCGGAGGGAGACAGTTTCACCTTTTGTATCGTCTCAGATTGGTCAGCCCTCGAGGAGGGACTGGTGTGTGTGTGTCTGTGTGTGCTGAGAGAATAGAGGCCCTCAGGTTAGATCTTGGAGACACGCAGCAGAGGAGACGAAAGCTGCAGTCTTCACCCTGAAGCCCGACGGCACAGACATCAGACACACGCACACACACACACACACACAGCTGCCATCTGAAATCACAATCGCTTTTAATTTGCTCTGGTTCTCAAGCACTTGAGGCTTAATGGCAGCCTTGTTTAGCCTCCAACAGCAGTGTGTGTGTGTGTGTGTCCTGCATGCTATGGGCCTGCTGCTTCAAACTGATGAAGGGCTCGACTGTTCATGACTATCATTAGTAGACGCGCACACACAAATCGCTGTGAATAAGTTGCGAGGAAGGCTCCAGACTTTGCTATAGCAGGCTATTACCTGCAATGAGCGAGTCTGCCAAGACGTCATTGCCATCTGGGCACAAGTCCACAAGCCCCAAGCTCATCTCCCTGCAGATGGGCATGATTGGGCTGATGGCATAAACAGCATGCGTTTGCACACACACGCACGCATGCCCATGTTGTTTCCAGAAACACCCACAGCTCGTCACGCTCGCCAAAACGTGCGAACCGCACAGTTTGTCGGCAAGCATCCACTGCCCCACGTGCGCTAAGCTGTGCGAGGGGGCTCCCAGTTCGTCTCTCCTGGACGGCTCGGATTTCTCCGTCCGTCCAACGCCATGGATGGAGCGGTTCCTCCCAGCTCAATGCTGATCAATAGCATCGGCTCATGGAGAAACACTGGGAAATGAAGTTTAAGGCTTCTGATGAATGTCTTGGCCACAGCAGGTCCAGGGGAGATGAATCACACAGCAAGGGGAGGGAGACGCACACGCGCACACAATGGTCATAAAAAAGGGTAGGATGGTTTTGAGGGAGAAAGTTCCGGAGTGCGCCCCCCACCGCTGTCAATCCAGCGGCGCCGGCCGTTCCTTTCTCAGTACGCGTGGAGCTCGAGGTTGTCGACAGCGTCGTTGTGATCTCAGCGCATCACAGCATCCGCGCCAGAGAGACTGGCGCAGGCAGGGTCTGGCCCCCAGCTGTCACACTACAAAAGACACGAAGGGGAGGTACAGTATCTCCAGGATGGCAGCGATGAGAGACCAGACTGAGAGACCATCCTGCTGCTGTCTAAAACGGAGCGTCGTTTGTGGTCTGGCCTCTGAACCGTTGTCTGGCTACCATGTGGTCATGCGGCCAAGACAACCACAACCACCTAGGAGTAGTCGCTTGTCTGAGGCAGAGAGGGAAATATCCTTCTATTTTTTTCTGGAGGAAATGAAAGGCGCCCTTTGTAGCACACACGCAGGCACAAAGTCTGCCTTGCTCTATGACATCAGCCGGTAGTGAAACATCCCAAAACTGTCTGAAAGAGAGAGGTCAAAACAAAAAGCAAGTGTAGAGAGAGAGGGACACAGCGAAAGACAGAGAACAAAGGAGAGGTGGGGTGGGGAGAGAGGCGGGGTGGGGAGAGAGGCGGAGGACAGATACAAAGTACCTACTTAGTACTGAGTGTACCAGAGTTCTATAAGCAGACATCCACAGGTTCAGAGAGGAGTTCCCCTTGTTGGCATCGTCTGACACGGGTCTGATGTGGTGGGACTGCTGAGTGTCTAGTGGGTGAATCGTTCATTGTCCACTGGATGCTTAATGGGTCGTGCAGGAGGACGAGCCACCCTAAGTGTCCCTCCCTCTGTGTTGCTCTCCTGCTGGGAGAGCTCTGTGCTTCCTGCTGCCTCTCTCTCCTGTGGAGCAGAGCCACACAGAGGTATTTGAGTGTGTGTGTGTGTGTGTGTGTGGTGTGTGTGTGTGTGTGAGAGAGAGAGAGAGAGAGAGAGAGAGAGAGAGAGAGAGAGAGCGGGTCAATAAGTGCCCTGAGCTGACTGGGAACAGGAATCACTGCTCACCTCCCCACCGCCTCTCTCCAGCCTACTTGACTAACACACAAACACATACACACACACACATACGAGATGTGTGCTACTGTGTTGCACACTGTGTTGCACACAGTAACAATGTATTTCAGCTGTGAGACTGGACAGCATGCTTTGTGCCAGAGCTGGTTCCGGCCTGATACACCAGATGTGTGTGTGTGTGTATGCGTGCACGTGTGGTGAACCCTGGATTAGACCTCCCCCACCCCGCCTCCTTTCTCTTTCTTCTCCTCCTCTCAGTTCAGAAACACAATGTTTCAATTTCACCTCCCTCCCTCCCTCCCCCCATTCCTACCCCCTGCAGGACATGCCCTGACCTTTCTCTACAGCTCATATGAATCATCAGCCCCTTCGCTCCTCCTCCTTGCTCATGCCTCTCACTTTGCTCCACCCAGTCAGGGAGACCCCTCTGGAGCCAGCTCCCTCCATGTTCTAACAGAACATCAAACAGGCTGAAGACAAACCGGATCATGTGTGGTAGTTATTTTGTGTACCGGTGCTGAAGTTTGGTTTATATCCAGTATGGCAGACCAGAGGAGACTGGAGACAGCTTCCAGGGCTGTGTGTGTATGTGTGTGTGTGTGTGTGTGTGTGTGTGCGTGTGTGCAAGTGCTGTTCTCAGCACCTTTAGCCTGGAGAGCAAGGTGAGGTGTCTCTCCAGAGGGGGGGGGGAGCCTGGACATACCGCAGTGCAGGGCGGTCAACAGAGGAAGAGGAGAGGGGGACGAGAGAGAGAGGGGGGGGCAGAGGAGGAGAGCTGGACTGAACTGCTGAGTCGACAGAGAAGGGTGCAGTGCGGGGAAAAGAGGGTGTCGCGGGCGAGGGAGGCAGAGAGCAAGGGAGCGAGAGGGACAGCAGCCAGCCCTCATTAGGTGGAGTAAGCACAGAGACGTAGAGCACTCCAGGGCCTGGCTTGTAAACATAGGACCACCACAACCAGCAATCAAGGGCCGCCGTTGATGGTTGAAAACCTGACCAGGCCTCTTGTGTTCACCCGGAGTCAGGTTGTCTGAGGACAGCGGCCCTGAAAGTGCTTCCTAATGGGCCAGAACGCTGAAATTACTGTAAAAGTGTGCGGTTAAAGGGGCGTAATAGATCGACGGCACTCAATGCGATTGGCCGACTTGCCGGTACTAAGTCGTTTTCCACGTCTCCCGGGTGACTGAGTGGGTTCTTCCTGTTTGTCTCTCTGTCTCCCTTCAGTCTGTGGAACAGCACAACCCTGCATTGCCCCTCCCCCCAGCCCTCCACCCCAAGTTCTGCCCTCAGCCCACCCCTGCTACCTGATGGGAGATGGGTCTTTTTTTCTGACTGGGTGAAATGTAATATAAAGCCTTGTGACGATGAGCATCGAAGACAACGAAAGAGGAGGAGAGAGAGAAAAAGAGAGATCGAGCAAGAGAGAGAAAATAAAGAGGAGAGAGAGGAGAGAGAAGTAGAGAGAGAGTGGAGAAACCGAGAGAGAGAGAGAGAGAGAGAGAGAGAAAGAGGAGAGAGACAGAGAGTGTGGAGAGAGACAGAGAAGGAGAGAATGTTATAGACAGAAAGAGTCAAAAACTGAAAGGACTGGTGTTTGAAAATTGATAGATATGTTGAAAGAGAGACAAAGTAGGTGATAGAGGGGAGAGAGAGAGAGAGAGAGAGCTAAGAGTGCTGGGTGATGACACAGACAGATTCAGGCTCTAATGAATGTGTGTTACTGCCCAGGCTGTGCTTGCAGGCGGCTGGGAGCTGCAAGGTGTTGACAGTGATTGACAAGGCTGAGAGCCACTCAGAGCCTCTCAGGCTCAGCTGGACGGAAAGCCTGGTTAGGAGGTCTGCTCGTGCACCATAGCGACCAGGCAGTTGAGTGTGTCAGAGTCCAGACAGACAGACACAGGCAGGCAGGCAGGCAGGCAGGCAGGCAGGCAGACAGGCAGGCAGGCAGACAGACACAGACGGACAGACAGATTGACAGACAGACAGACAGCACAGATCACAGATTATGATCACACTGGCACCAATGGTACAGCAGTGCCAGTCTGCTGCGATAGCCAGCATCCCTGGGAATGCAGTGTTTATGTGTGTGGAGCGAGTGAACAAGATAAAACGAGTGTGTGTGTTGGAGCCTGATGATGCCTAAAGAGCCTGTGGTCCCGTGAGATGAGCCGAGAGCCAGGCAGCGCAGGGCTGTGAAGCCGTGTGCTCCATTACCACCAACGCTTTTAGGCTGGTCTGTTGGCTCAGCAGCAGTCACTTATACACCGATCGATGCAGGAGGGAGGAAATTGGACCAAACTTCCTCAGTGCTTCCATCCAGCCGTCAAGTCGGCAAGTCCTGCAGCCTGGTAGGGAGAGAGACGGCAGGCCTGCAGCCTTCTGGCCTCTCGCTCAGTCTCGCGTCACGGTTATCTGCCCCTGGCTGGAGAGGGCTCCGCAATCACAGACTGACTGGTGTCACCAGGCAGGAACGGGCATGCATGTCCAGGAGGCAGCCATGTTTGTTTCCAGTGGCGAAGGATGGATTATTCATGAGGACTGTTTGACCTGGAGCCCCTCTCCCCAGCTTCCCCATCCCCCCCTCCCCCGTTATGGTTTTACCTGATGGGGGTCACCAGTTGATGGAAAACCCATTTGCGTTGGTTCTGCCGCACACCCACGCTTTGGATTACATGAGGGAGACTTGTTTGGGCTAGACCTTAATTCCAGTTATCAGACAGTCAACTTGATTGACAGAAAAGGGCCGCACGCATTGCATGTGTGTGTGTGTGTGTGTGTGTCTAGTGAAAGGCCGACATTAACGGATCACGGCACGCAACTCAGCATAACGCGGCGTCTTTCCACTCAGTCGTTAATTACAGGCGCGGCGGCGAAAATCAACGGTCCACCCACATTAACGGAATGACCCCGTCGTAAATCTGTTCCCAGAAACACGCCATTACAGGAATGGCTGTAGGGAGTCAGCAGAAGGACAGGACCTCGTTCTCCAGACAGACACAGTCCAACCATGGCTTGCTTCCCAATAGAACTGTTTGAGGCCTGAAACGATTTGAGAAGAGCAGCTCTTGTCCAACTGAGACGGAAGCTGATGAGAAGATGCCGACCTGACGACCAGACCAAACTGTGGAACTGTGGAAACCAACATGGCACCATGGTCTCCACTTCTCCTGTGGACACCATGTGACTTGAAATTCCATTCAGACAGAGCCATGTGCCGTGGTCGGACGGCTCCATCACAGTGGGGTTCACCGAGGACTGATAGGATGAGGGGCTTCTAGAAACCTCCGGCAGATTTCCCCAGTCGCTTGTTGATATTGTTCACGTTTCTTGGTGATTCCTGAACGACTGAACTCTGGATCAAGACAGGGACTTAAACTACATTGAATCTGTTGTTTGCCATGGTTGTGGTTGAGAACTGACTTGGCATGTGTGTGCGTGTGTGTGTGTGTCTGTGTGTGTGTGTGTGACGAGTCGTGGAAAAACGGAGGTAGTTGGTTGCCATGGCGACAGATTCAGGCGAAAAAGGAGGTCCGGGTGGAGGAAAAAAAAAATGCCAGTGATTATGGGCCTTTGCAGAGTAAACGCTGTACTCATGGTACAATTATGACACTCAATTTCACTAAATCCGGTTTTTACCATTGGGTGTCTTCTGTCCCAGTTGCGAAAAGGCCTTGGGCTCGGAGTGGGTTGCCAGATATGTCTCCTTTTATCCCTCAACACGGGCTCGGTTTCCGCTGCAGTCGACCATCTGCTGTGCTTATGGTGCAGTAAAACTCTAGAGATAATTCTGTGTGACGTGATTGGCTATCTGTGTCCCCTGACCCCACGGCTGAAACAGAGCAGAGAGCTGTAGGAATCGCAGGTCAACATTATCTTAACAAAATTCCATCTAGATGAGTTTCAGGTTCTAATATTGTCCAGGCCGTGATGAGCCTTAGGCTCTTATACAGCTTGAATGGTATCATATTCTTGATACTCTGATATTCTATATCATATAGCAACACTAGTGTTATGCTCTGTCGGTCCCCTGACCTCTCTGGTTTATTCAAAAATGTCTTTCTTTTTTTTGCTTTGCTTCTTTCTTTCTCTCCATTCATCCCCTCACCCCTGCCAGGCACAGATCTCCTTACACTCTTCTGTGTTTCATGGACATGTGGGAGTCTGGGGGATATTCCACCCCTGACTCACACAAACACCTACAGTACACGCACCTACTGTACACACACACATACACCTACAGTACACGCACCTACTGTACACACGCACATACTTGCAGTACACGCACACACACACATGCACCTACAGTACACACACCTACAGTACACACACATACCTGCAGTACACACACACACCTGCAGTACACACACACACTTAACTGCAGTACACACACACACATGCACCTGCAGTACACACACACACACATGCACCTACAGTACACACACACACCTGCAGTACACACACACACACACACGTAAATACGTGTTATTAGGTCAGGGAGAGGAACTGTTTTCTCATGGAATGAAAGGAAATACTTCTGATGATTCAAATGACACTCAAGTCATCTTTGAGCTTCTAGGTCACGATATCTGTCAATGGGACTTTTCACAATGCTGTATTTGCCAAGAGACTTTCTCAAAGAAATGTGGTTTTCCAAGCGAGAGAGAAAGAAAAATGTTTTTATGACTTGGTCTAGAGGAATGGAACACTGGTCGTCTTTGTATTTCAGTGGGAAATGAATTGACCCTGAACATGGTGTGAAAAGGCCCAGTCATTTTGCTCACCAATACTGAGAAGGGATTGTGGATTTACTTTAGGCTGGAGGCTTTGATGTGGAATTGCTTCCAATCTGGGCCACAACGAGGAGCTTTCCGGAGCTAAGCAGGCCCGCTCCACAGTAGTTCATAATATCTCTCTCTCTCTCTCTCTCTGGCTCTTTCTCGATCTTACGGACTCCCTTGCAATCAACGTTCCACTTACAGTAGGCCAAATAGATGTACGAACCCTCATTGTTGCTGGGTGACACAGACTCCTCCAGGGGCCCCTGTCTGTCCGTAAACACCCCACCAAGCACAGCCATATGGTTGCCCTGCCACCTTTGTCCCACGGGGGAGGGGGGAGGGGGGGCTGGTGGACGGCCTGCAGGAGCTACAGAGCCCAGAGACGTCAGGCAGTTCAAGGCGTTTCAGCAACAACAACAACAACAGTCACCCCTGGACAGGAGTCAAGGTGGCAGAGTATGTGTGTTGAGGGTGGGGGGGGGTGGGGGGGGTTAAAGGTCAACGTGAGGGCAGGACGTGTCGTGGAGATGACTGGTGTCCGTGCAACAATGGATAAAAGCCTCGGCAGGATTAGAAATAGGAAGGACGAGAAAACCAAAACAAACGACCCTCAAACAAAGACCCCCACCCCCACCCCCACCCAGCACACACTGCGAAGGATTAAAGTGGACTTCCTGTCCTCTCTTTCTCAACCCAGCCATGTTTCGCTTCCCATGTCCTTGTGACATCACCGCAGAGGGGAATCTGGTCAGGGATTGGCCATGGGGGGTGGGGGTGGGGGGGTTACAAAAGTAAATAAGTGTAACTCCCCTCCAGTTTCACCTCAAAACCCCAGCAGGTCATTGATTGGGAACCGCTCTGCTCTGGGGTTACTCAAAGGGGGGCTGGAGGGCAGGGGGCTGGAGAACGGGGGCTGGAGGGCAGGGGGCTGGAGAGCGGGGGCTGGGGGGCAGGAGGCTGGAGAGCAGGGGGCTGGAGGGCGGGGGGCTGGGGGGCGGGTGGCTGGAGGGCAGGGGGCTGGCTCTCAGAAACAGGTTCGGTTGGACAAGTCTGAACTTTAGGGAAGGCTCAACAAAGCTGTCTCCGTAGAAACACTGACCAGATGCAAAGCTGTGTTTGAAGCATCTGACTCTTTTTGTACTCTAGCGTATTTATTTGGATTTTTCTCAGCCTCTCGTCCTCTGTTGCCACCATCTGCTCAGCATCCCTGACAAGACAGGCCCTGCCGCTGGCCTTCCTGTCTGACCACCTCTGCTTGGCAGGGTTCTCCCAGAAGAAGATTTACCCTAGTCTTGGATTGAGACCACATAATGTGTGTTATAATCCTGCACTAAACCTAATCTAGTCTATTGCCCAGTGTGGCTCTGGAATTTGGAAATCTATTTTTCCTTTTCCTTTTTTATTTTTTTGTTTCTATTGGTGGCAGTAAACTATGGTTGACTTTACTCCTTGGTCTGTTCTGTAACCTTTATCCTTCTTCCCTCCCTCCTTCCCTCCCTCCTTCCCTCCCTCCTTCCCTTTCACCTTCCCTCCTTCCCTCCCTCCCTTCCAGACTCATACTCAGCAGCAGGCAGTGAAGGCAGCATCTCTACCTCCGTGGTGTCCCTGCCCCCCCAGGCCTCCAGTAGCTCCGCCCCCAGCTCGCCGGCCTCCCGCCGCTCCGTCAGCACCCTGAAAAAGTGGCTGACCAATCCTGTGCGCAAGCTGAGCGCCGGCGCCACCAGCATGGGCGGGGCCAAGGGGGAGCGGCAAGTCCGCAGGCTGGAGGGCAAGCCTCCTCCGCTGCCCCCATGCAGCCGCAGCCTGGACCAGTGCAGCCCCTCTGGCCCTGACGAGCTCTTCACTGCCCTTCCTGTCACCCGCAAACAACTGGTGAGCACTGGGTACAGTCACGCTCTAATGCCACAGGGCACTATGACATACAGCACACAACACAAAACAGGCCATACACTGCACAATGTCTTGCTGTCACAGTCGCAACTGTTGTGAGACTTCAAAACGGATGCAAGTAGACAGGAAACTTCTAGAATCTGCAGGAAAGGATTACCCTGTTCTAGCGCCTTCATTTGAGCAGGGCTGACAGTGTTTACTCCTCCCACAACCCAGGTATGTGTAAATATGTCAAACGTGTGTATTATTTGTGGAACACTTATGCAGTTGTTTGACACCAAACATCTTCAGTACCCTTGTGACAGACAGACCACATTCCTTTTTTCTCTCTAATAAATATAGTCAGTATACAACCAAGCACCAAAAGCAAAACATTTTGAGAACGTCAGATAGGTTGACATGTGGCGTATATGTTGACATGTGGCGTATATGTTGACATGTGGCGTATATGTTGACTAGCCTACCTGCTTGTACGGATTACCTGGCATGTAATCTGTACATGGTACATCGCCATGCTTGGTAGACATCCAAAACAGGGTAGGGTTGCAATGTTGCAGGAAGGTGTGCCAGACGTGATGATATTGATGATGATGATGATGATGGTGCTCACGTAACAATACCAACTTTGCTAGCTCACCCCAAGGGAACTAACCGACGGTTTGGCACAACACGTTCCTTTTGGTGTTAACGTTGACTTTAGCGATGCGTTGACGCGGTGCTTTTGCTATTCCCCTGCTGCAGGAGTGGAGAGGTGGTCTGGCCAGTCCTGAAGACCTGTCTCCAGACACGCTGCAGTCTCCCAGCTACCTAACAGAGTCTTTACAGAGCTGCACACTGCTGGCAACAGGTTGAGACCTACATAGACGGCACGCTAAAGCCACGTTACATGAGTTAGCATTGGCTGTACTACATTACTACATGGATTGAAGCGGAAGAAGAGCGATAGGTTATACCTCAGGACCAAAGCTAGATTACTATTTTCTGAGATCAGATGCGTATAGCTTTTATGAGAAGCGTTTTATGTTAAAATGTAGTAGCGATCTCCATGTATATTAGCAAGATAAAACACAGTAGGTGGGATCTGACGTAAAGCAGCCTGGTAGATAAGTTTATGCAATGATGTGTGAGGGGATGGTGGTCAGCGATTGAGTGGGGTATTTAATGTTTAGGGTTATCAATTTGTACTAGGTTTGTGTTATCTTACAGATATTCAGATCTGATGTGTGTGTTATGTTTGATGCTGTGGTGGTTATTGCATCTCCAGGATTGTGTGTGGTGCTGTGTAGTGTACCATCCAGCGCTCTGCTTAATATATTTTCTTTCGAACATTTCTAACACCAAACAAGTCTTGCTCTTTGTGTTGTGATCATTATTGAACTTCCATATGAACCAGGAGTTGTTGCTGGTGGGTCAAGAGGCTGAGAACGTCTGTTTCTGAGCGGCCTTTATCTGATTTTCGTTCGACAAGATCACGAATCGGTTCGACTAACCGGATTACCATGACAATTGCAACAAGCACACGAACTACGGTCGGTACGAAGGAAGCCACTAGAGGGTTCTGCTTTACAGCAGAAAGAATAACGAAAAGTCTTGAGCGTCTCTCGTCTTCCACACTTTTTTATAAATGGTATTTTTAAGATTGGCGATAATTATGACGTCCATATCTTGGGGTTAGTTAGACCATGTTGAGAAAATCAAACATGCAAAACCTGCTCAAAACACATCTGGATTCAGGACAGCTTGATTGAGTTCACACACAAACTGAAACCAATAGAACAGTTAAGCTACATAGCATAGCATACTTTGAACTAAAAGAGTTCAATTTCTGTGTTTGCCCAATATCATTGGACTGGATATTTTCTGGGCTGGGAGGGAGAAGGTACTGCAGGGAGGTAAATTAGTGCTCAAAAAAGCTAAACGGACTGTCTTGGCATCACAGCTAGCCTCACGAGGTCACCACCTGGCCCTGCCTCCACCCAGCTTTGCCTCCACCCCGACTCTGCCTCCATCCTGGCTCTGCCTCCATCCTGGCTCTGCCTCCATCCTGGCTCTGCCTCTATCCTGGCTCTGCCTCCATCCTGCCTCTGCCTCTATCCTGGCTCTGCCTCTATCCTGGCTCTGCCTCTATCCTGGCTCTGCCTCAAACCCACCCTTTACTTCAAACTTTAGTGTCAAAAATAATATCAAGCAGTAAAAAAGAATTATGAGAGAAAGAAAGCGAGAAACAGAGAGAGTGAGAGAAATGGAGACAGAGTGAGATGAAGACATCTGGGTCATTCGTCTCAGGGTTGTGCTAACTGTCGCAGTGCTGCTTCTTTCACTGCCCTGAACGAGCCAATCCCTGGAGCTCAGATGTCTGGAGGGTGGCACAGTACATTCCTGTGGTTCACTGCTCTTTCTCTCCTGAAACCTCTCTTCCTCCTGGCCTTACAGTGTGACATGGCCCCCTTGAAAAAGGTCTAGTTTTGATCAAGTGTTTATTGTTTATCAGCCGATGGAAACTTCTGGGAAGGGTGGTGTATTGTAAAGCAGTGAGACTTTGCTGCAGGGCCAGGCTACAGTTCACTGTTATTTAGCTCTCAGACAGTTTCCTTCCTCTCTCAGAAACCTGTTTGTACACCACCAAGGTCCAAGATCAAGAAAAGAATCGGAAAAAAACAAAAACAAAATTGAGGAGAAAAAAATAAGAAAGAAAAAGGAAGAGTTGGGAACGGACTCCCCCTCTCCCTAACCCCCTTCCCACCCCCCTAACCCCCTCTCCGCCCCCCCTAACCCCCTTCCCACCCCCTTTCCACCCCCTCTCCCACCCCCACCCCCCTAACACCCCCAAACGAAAGCACATTTTCCAGCAGGAAAAACAACAGACGTGATCTCAGGTTTTATTAAAACCCGTGCAGATTTTCGACTTTGGCTTCTGGGTAGAAAAACAAAACAAGCGACTAAAAGGGAGCAGGAGAGGAGAGCTGGGAAAGAGGGGGAGGGGAGGGGGAGGACGGACATGGGAGGGGAGGGGGAGGGGAGAGAAAAAGAAGAGGGAGCTTGCCTGTGAACTTCACTAGAGCACATCTGGAGGTGATCAGGCAGTCAGTGGAGACTTGTCAGCCAGGACGGAGCTCCCCATACTGGGGCAGAGGACGACACACAGACCCCCCACCCCCTACAATGTACAATACAAAAACAGCACACTCACACACCTTCATCTAGGAATAAATACATACATCAGAGTAAAGAAAGGTGTCATGGCTGGACACGTTTGGACAACAGATGAAGACAGAACAAAACAAGCTGTAGGACTGGGGTCACTTGTTCATCGGTTGGATGCACATGTGGTGACCCAACTGTGGGTGAACCAGTCGAACCAGGCCACCAGGAACAAGCGAAGGACCTGAGAGGGTGACCTCCATGTATGTAGGAGGAGACACGGGATTAGGACTCTGTTTGACTTTGTCTAGGGTGGGGAGAATGTTCTGGATCTGTTGGCCATACGCACACACACATGCACACACACACATGCACACACACACACGCACATGCACACACACACGCACATACATACATGCACACACACATGCACACACACACTCACACATGCACACACACATGCACACACACACACACAGGTGCAGAGAGAAGGACACGCCCATAGATTTACTCAGTGTGAATGAATGAAGAGGTCATCAGGAAACTCACGACCCTGAACTAGAATAAAGAGGGGAGGCTCTCATGAGAAAACTAAGATTAAAATGAAATGATTGATGATGGTTGGTCAACAGTCTTATTTCAACAATAAAACCTCATGGATATATGCTGTCACGCAGTTCAGAGACCTTAATGAACTGCACACGTTTGAGAAAGGAAACTCACAATAAGTTGAGCTACTTTTAAAAACATCCTTAATGTGTAATGCAGATTCTTTGTTATGTGTCAGTTTGCTAATTGTGGACTTGAGGCATATTCATGTATTCTGTTTCATGTTGTGAGCCGGGGAAATGAAGTCCTTTTCACCATGTAAACAGACATTTTCAATGTCTTGTACAATAACAACAAATATCTAGTCTGTGGCTCTTGCTTCTCTCCCTCTGCTTGCTTTCTCTCTCTCTTCCTCCTCTTCCGTCTGTTCATGCAGCGCCTCTGTCCACATCCCCACGTCTGCTGCGAGGCCCAATCTGATCCCCTTATCATTCTGTCACTGTCGCCAGAGTCTCACTGCGCTCCTTCGTCACCGTGGCAACCTGAATTATTATTGTTTCTCTCTCTGCTCTCCCTCGCCCGCCCACCTCCAGCCACACCGAGGGATGGCACGTGCATCCTAACCCCCCCTTTCTTTGTCGCCCGCCTCTCTGTTCCACCAGGACCCCCAACCCACCAACACCCTGCTTGACGATGACGGCTCTGTCCTGATGGACGACGCCTCCAGCCAATCATCGGCCGTGGCCGACACAGAAGAGGAGAGGAGGAGTGCCTTAGAAAAAAGCCTGTAGGTGGTTCACCTGTACAGTGCATTGTCTGTGTCGAAGACCCCGTAATAACGACAAAAACACAAGAATCTTACTGAACGACAGCTTCTACCACAGTATAATACCACCCTTTATTTACAGTGACCTACCCATGAAGGCTATTTGTCCCCACAGTGAGCTAGTGAGTCAAATGCACTGAGATGAGGATATTGGGTGAGTCTAAGTCAGACTGTTTTCTTCCTCTGCACAGGTACGTACTGACGGAGCTGATCGAGACAGAGAAGCTGTACGTGGGAGACCTGGCTCTCATCGTGGAGGTACAGCAACCACAGTCTCACACCTGTGGACAGGATAAACACAAGCGCATGTGGGGGGGGGGGCACACACACAAACGCACACACACACAAACGCACACATGCTCTATCACTTCACAATCTCTCCCCCTGCTTTGCTTTCCCTTTTTTGTCTCTCTTCTATGTGTCATACCTGAAAGATGTCCAATGAATTTGAGGTTAAATCAAATCCTCTTCAAAAAGTAATCCACCTTCCTCAGACGCAAACTGGTGATCGCATTTCAGTCTATCTTTCTTTTCATGCCGTTTGTGATAAATGGTATGGAAGGGAAGCCCAGCTCTGTTGGCTGAGCTCTGTTGTCCATATTATTCTGCAGTAGCAGACAGTCTGCAGGTCAGGATGAGGAGGTTATCTCTAAGTCTTTTGTCTTCCATCTCAGGGCTACATGGCCACCATGAGCTCCAGAGGAATACCTGAGGACATGAAGGGAAAAGACAAGATTGTGTTTGGGAACATCCACCAGATCTTTGACTGGCACAAAGAGTGAGTGTTGGCTGGTTGGAGGCGATGGCTGTCTGGTCCAGATGTAGAGAGGTGTGCGTGTGTCTTTATAGTCACGCTCGCCGGTGAGTAGACCCCTCCTAACTGTCTCGATGCTTGTGTGTGTGTTTGCCCTCGTCTGCATCTAGCTATTTCATGGCAGAGCTCAAGAAGTGCGTGTCTGAACCAGAGAGGCTGGCCCAGCTCTTCATCAAACATGTGAGTCTGGTCCGACGCCTACACACACACACACACAACCTTGTCAGCCAGAGACATCAACCTTCACTTCGTGGATTCATTAGGTGAGGGGAGTCAACTGTACTAAGAGAAGAAGAAGAAAGGGGGGGTACCCATGATCCTCTGGTGTTTATCCGGCACCGTGGTATCTCTGTCCTTATCTCTCTCCCTCTCCATCTCTCCCCTTCGGCCCTGCCCTCCCTCCCCCTGCCCCCCCTTCCTCTTCCCTGTTATTGATCTGCCTCAGGCTGAGCTTGGCAGCAGTGTTTTCACAGCCACGCAGACCAGCCCTGCTCCCCACTGGGACGCTCTGCTTAGGAAACCCAAACAGAGACAACAGTGGCCCCTGACAAAGACGGCAGGAATAAGACCAGCAATAATAAATAGCAGGCTAAGCCGTTTGATATGGGAGGCTATTTTCAGATTGTAAATAAAAACGGGGGAGGGGAAGGGAAGTCCTGCTCTAGGAGATGGAGGAGAGCCGGCGTTAGCGAGGGAAGAAGGACTCGCTGGAAAGTTTGGTTCTGAAGCGGGGAAAACGGTGGATGGGAATCCAAACACGAACCTCGAGGCTCGCTAGCTTGGAGCTCATTGGTTCAGCGCTGCTGGCAAAGCTGTACCGTCGGTCGCTCTGGCCAACTTTGGCCAGGTTGAAACCGATTCCGTTTGAATCCCTGCAAGTCTCTTCCTGCCCCCCCCCCCCCCCCCCCCTCCCCCTCTTCTCTTTGGGCTCTCGGAACGGTCCAGTGAGGTGGAGCCCACTGGGTAATGAACTTAAAAAGCCTGGAGGGAAATTAAGGAACTCAAAGTAACTAAATCTAAGCGTGGTGTCAAACTGTGAAAACAAGCCGAGTGAGGCACATATAAACCCTAATCAGAAGCAGAGACAAGGTGAGGTTGAGCCAGATTCAACACACATGCACTCTGCAGCACTGTGCACACATCCACTGAAAACTTCAAATAGTTATCCAGGAGAATTAAGCCCCACAGGCACTGCAGTGTGACGTCGCGATCAGGTTATATTAAATCTAAATCCATAGCTTTATTACATACGGTACATACATATTGTTGCCGTCTAATCTCTTACGTAACCCGACGTTACGCAACATATGCACCCGAAAATGATCGGAGAGTTCGTTCAAAACCTGCCACGCTGACGGCATCGCAAACTTCATGAAAGACCTCAAAAACCAATGGTCAAACAAGGTCAGAAAAGACATCATGATGGCATCCTGACAGCCCACAGGTTAGGGCAGACACAAAAGTATTTACCTATGTAGATGCGTTAGGTTTTAAGGCACACAATATTGCATGTACGCATGTAAATAACAATGAATGGTACAGGCTACACGATATTATGGGAGAGATCATAGTTCTCACAGTGGTAATTCGAGAATAGTGTAGTGGCCTGGGATCATGATAGAGCACACATGATCTTAAATAATCTTTACAGGAACGACCTACTGGTGCTTCGTTTGCTAGTTGTCAGGGACCGAGTCCAGGCCGCGAGCAGGTTGCATCAGGGATGAGAGAATGGACCGTTGGGAAGGATACTGTTTAGAGTTCCAGCTCTGGATGTTACTAGCTGTATGCTACAAACTGCAGTCGAAGGGCTCCAGTTACATTGAGGATTGCCTAGTTAAATTATACATGTCCTGTTACTCGTTCAGTTGGAACTCTTGGGGCTGCACACTGCCACCAATTAGTCACACAAACCTTAGCCGCGTTAGACAGAATGCCGGCTTCAAAACCACCGGCTTTGGAAAAGTATTGCCTTGCTAATACTTTTCAATCGGAAATGACATGAGGGATGCAACTCGACGCAGATTTCATTAGCATGTTGATTTCAATCCGATGTCAGTCATTTAGCACAGTATTGTTGATGGTGGATGTAAAGACATACTTTCCCCCCCTGTTCAGATAGAGGATCAGGATTGTATGTTGACGTGTGTCTGGCTGACTGTGTTTTGACTGTATTTTGACTGTGTTTTGACTGTGTTCTGACTGTGTTTTGACTGTGTTTTGACTGTGTTCTGACTGTGTTTTGACTGTGTTTTGACTGTGTTTTGCAGGAGAGGCGTCTGCACATGTATGTGGTGTACTGTCAGAACAAGCCTAAGTCTGAACACATTGTCTCAGAGTACATTGAGACCTACTTTGAGGTGAGCAACTTTACACACACACACACACACACACACACACACACACACACACACACACACACAGACCCACTGGGATGGCAAGCATTAAAACAAACTGTCGGTATTACACAAGCACACAAAATGTAATTAAATTGTACGGACAAGGAATGATGAACTGTTGTGTATAATATCAGATGCACATGGGGGGGAGAACAACTCAGACGATCCTTTTATTGACGTGTCACCAAACCAACATTTACGGTTATTTACGTGGCCACTATAAACACGGTTGTGCTCCAGCATGTCATGTCCTATGAAGTCCTGAACGCGTCATGTTTCTGGGTGACATCTTCTGTCAGGAGCTGCGCCAGCAGCTGGGTCACAGGCTGCAGCTCAACGACCTGCTCATCAAGCCAGTCCAGAGGATCATGAAGTACCAGCTGCTGCTCAAGGTGAACTGCAGGCCGCCGGCCGCCACACACACGCGCCACGCACACCACACGCACACCACACACACACACACCATGCACACACACCACACACACACACACACCATGCACACACACCACACACACACACACACCATGCACACCCACACACACACATACACCAGGCACACCCACACACCATGCACACCCACACACCACACACACACACACACCATGCACACCCACACACTCCACGCACAACCACACACCATGCACACACACACACTCCATGCACAACCACACACCATGCACACCCACACACTCCATGCACAACCACACACCATGCACACCCACACACTCCACGCACAACCACACACCATGCACACCCACGCACTCCAAGCACAACCACACACCACGCAGATGTATGCGCACCCACACCCACACACACACATTATGCACACAGATCTCAACCCCTTGCCTGCCCTAACACATGGACTGATCAGCCATGGGGTTAGCACAGACTGTACAAAGATTCACACACACACAGTTTGACTCCAGAGTCAATAGCAATTCACACAACAAAGTAACACCTCCTCAGTCTAATTCAATGTGGAAACACAGGTAAAATAGATGGGAACGTGCAGGGGCTTCAAACATGTTCGTTAAACTCTATGGATCGTGCCAGCCCTCAGCTGCTGCACCTCCGGCTTTCAGGCTGAGATCAAGGCCTGAAATAACCCCATTAAAGCATCCCCCAGATGTCCTCGCCTCCCCATTGCTAGTAAACGTCCATTGTTGTTAACCGTGATGTCGTAATCATGCTGTGTTCATGTCAACAGGACTTCCTGAAGTATTACACCAAGGCTGGGATGGACACAGAGGAGCTGGAGGTGGGGGTTCTGCTTGCACACACGTGCTAGCTTCGCTCCTGGCTAGGTTCTCTCTGAGAGCGTTGAAACGCAGAGTGTAGGAACTCTGTTTCAGTACTGTGTGTGGCTTTGGGCCTTTGCTGTAGGTAAGGAAGTGAAGGAGATTTGCAGATAGCGCTGTATCGCTAACCCTCTCTCGTTCTCCATCTCTCTTCCGTCATAGAAAGCAGTGGAGGTCATGTGCTTTGTGCCCAAACGCTGCAATGACATGATGAATGTGGGTCGGCTACAAGGCTTTGAGGTACCAGCCAATGAGCTGCAGGGTTAAAACTCCACGCACAAGAACACGATCCAGCGAGAGTTTGTATTTTTTCCCCGCGAATCAATGGCTGTATCGTGACTTCCTGTCCGCAGGGGAAGATCACAGCCCAGGGGAAGCTCCTCCAGCAGGACACGTTCACCGTTATCGAGCAGGACAGCAGCTTCCTGTCCCGTGCCAAGGAGAGGCGGGTCTTCCTGTTCGAGCAGCTGGTCATTTTCAGCGAGCCAATCGACCGCAAGAAAGGTTTCTCATTGCCGGGCTACATCTTCAAGAGCAGCATTAAGGTTAGTC
The DNA here is from genome assembly GCA_036571765.1 of Plecoglossus altivelis. Classification (NCBI taxonomy): domain Eukaryota; kingdom Metazoa; phylum Chordata; class Actinopteri; order Osmeriformes; family Plecoglossidae; genus Plecoglossus; species Plecoglossus altivelis. The sequence continues at coordinate 16,586,251 of BROE01000021.1, read as the reverse complement.
TCTTATCCAACCCACAAAATGTTCCGTGCTCGAATGAAAGAGTTGTCCGGTTGGCAAAGGTTGTTAACGAGAAATCTGTTTTTTTCGGAACAATTAAAATGATTTCACACAGGTAATGAGTTACGTAACAGACACAAACAACACCAAGGCTTACGCAACCGGTTGTGCGATGACGAGGCTCTGTTTTCTTGGAATTCTTGCATGTTGTTCCCTGTGTGAGGCGTTTAATGCCCTGCACCACAGGAGATCTTCTCAGCAGCTGCTAGTCACATCTGATCTGTTCCAGGTGAGCTGTCTAGGGGTGGAGCCTAGCGTGGAGGGGGAGCCGGGCCGCTTCGTGTTGACGTCTCGCGGGACGGATGGCAGCGTGGTGCGCTTCCAGCTGCAGGCTGCCTCGGCCGAGGTGGCCAAGGCTTGGGTCAACGCTGTGGGGCAGATCCTGGAGACCCAGCGCAACTTCCTCAACGGTAGGAAGAGAGAACCTCGACTTTTCACAAGCAACTTTGACCGGCCCCCCGTTCAAGGACCTTTTCCATCTCTGACACTGGGAGACTTTTTACTGGTCATGTAGTAAGAGCGGGTGCAATCTGCATGAAGGCTGTAAAGGCAAACTAAAAAGCAGGCTGAGGGGGGTTTAACTGGGCTGGACACGGTCCATAAAATCCCAGCACTGATTTTGACCTCAAAACAGATGGAAGGAGCAGACAATCACAGATGCTAGCAGAAATGCCTGGCACTTCTAACCCCTTTTTTCCCCCCATTTCAAACCACAAACTTCCTCTTTGTCTCTCCTCACAACATCCAGCCCTGCAGTCACCTATCGAGTACCAGCGCCGCGAGAGCAAGTCCAACAGCCTGGGCCGCAGCATGAGGCCCACCCTGTCCTCCGCCACCGCCCTGCGGCCTCACTCCTCGGCCTCCATCGACCGCCAGCGCCTGCCCTGCCTGCGCTCCTACAACACCTCTCTGCCCACCCTCTACCTGCCCAGCCAGGGCCCGAGCCAGGCCCCCGCTGACAGACACCGCGAGGTGAGGGCCCGTGTTGGACAACAAACAGAGGGAGGCTGCCGCGGCCCACTGGCCCGGTCAGACTGGAATAGCTTCCAGCCAAGCCTGACTGACTACATACAGCTTTGACATAGATGGTGTTCACAGTAGATATGGGATACACACTGTAGCAATGACCAGCAAAGGTCCGGGTGGCAAAAAGGACAGATGTCCCACGCAACGCTAAAGATAATGACATCGAGGATAATGCGCACAGTCTCGATCTGACGATATTATCGGCACCTAACGGGTCTGAATTGCCTTCAGAGATGAGAAACTATTTGTTGTCTGCTCTTGTTTGTAGTCTACACTGGTCCATAATTGCCAAGCGGAGGTCAACTCCCAGACAGTGTCCCCGTCACACGTTCAGCTGGCGTTCCCAGACCAGGCTGTGCCGCTACACTGCCAAACTGTCTCCAACGGGTTGTTCGGCCCTGCCATGCAGAACACACAGGTACCTGCTCACGCACACTCATTTAATCACTCAACTAAGTGACTGGTCTCTTCTGAGAAACTGATTTACACAGTGAATTGGAACGATACTTTATTAGATTGATAGTCTGGGATAACTACCCTCGTCAGTAAGATTGAACAGCTCACCACAGCAACGGAAATTCACTTCTGAAGAGAACTAATTGGCCGGTGAAGGAAGGAAGATAATTCTAGCGCGCTCATTACTGTTAATTAAAAGCGGAGAGGCTTTAATAAAACTGGGCCATTTGTTTCCTGAGACGTGTGGGGAGGGAAGCCAAAAGGTGTGCTGTTCCACCCCCTGTTGGACAAAATGAAAGGTGGAACTAAACTGAAGCTTGCTTAAACACATTTTTTATCGAGACACCAACTTTAGAGAGACGTCCTAAAATACAACGATGGCCGCGACCTCCGCAATGTTGTGCCGTCGCCACAAGCGTTGCTCGATCCCTCCACAATAGACGCATGCATCGTCATCCATCCATCTGGCACGTAGTTGTCAACGACCGGTTGGGTCAACAACCCAGCCTGTCCTGCGGCCGGGCGCACCACCATGGTGGACTACATCTCCCTCTGTCAACACTGTGCACTTGTCTCTTAGTGGCCTGGCACTGACAGACAGAGCAGCGCTTTGTTGTAGTTTCTGCGGGTGTTTACTTTGGCTGGATGGGCTGGGCTCGTAACAAACAGGAAGGGGACCGCGCCGGAGGAGGAAGTCAGAGATGCCTATCAAAGGGCTCCATTCTTCTCTAATAGACGTACGGGAGAGATACATGGACATGAAGCATTGTTGTGACTAGTTTTGTAAACAGTAAAAACAATATTTCTTTTCAAACAAAGTTCTGTTTAGTCTTCATAATATATATATATATATATTTTGTTGTTGTTGTTGCTTAATGCACACCGTAAATATCTGAGGATGTTTTGTCTTTCTTGTAAGAACAACAACAACTGCTGTTTCGTTTGGATGCCCCTCTTCCTAATGCAGTGTCTCCCCCAGCAGAGAGCAGGAGAGGGCTGTCGCAGGGGCCTTCCTGAGGCTGGGTCTCACACTCCTGTGGCCGGCCCGGCCCCTTCCTCTGGACGGCGCTCCAGCAACCTGACCCAGCTGGCTGAGGATGACCTATGAACTCTGAGAGAGGGGTGAGGGCAGGGGGCGGGGGGTGGGTGTTGTCGTCTCTGGGGGCCAGTACCCTTGCAGGCTGGCGCCTGGTGCTCGTCCTGCTGGCGTCCTCTTCAGCTTTTCCAGATCCCCCCCGTCGCCTCTTCTCCCTGATGTTTCCCACAAGGACAAGCCAGGAGGGCGATGGAGAAAGACAAATGAAAAGACTGCAGAAGGATTTTGTTTCTGGTGCTTGTCAGCTTGAGGGAAACTCCCTTTCACCCCCCCCCCCCGCGCCAGGCTGGGGTTGAGCGTGAAGGACGCTCGCCGGACTCGTGGGGTGCGGTGGCGATGACTCATCTGTTCTGTTTGTTTGTTTTTCCAAGAGTTTCTATATACTGTATATTCTGTCTTGTAAAGGGCAAGGTCAAGAAAAAGGAGCATTCCTGACTGGGAAGACCACTGGAGGTCACTTGTGTGAAGTGTACGTTTGTAAATATGCGCGCGTGTATGTGTGTATGCCTGTTTGTGTGCGCGTGTGCGAGTGTAGAGTTTGCACAGGATAGACGGTGTATCTTGTAAACGTGCAGATGACTCCCCCTTGTGTTCTCTGGTTCCCACAAGAGGGACGATGGAATCGACCGTGTTTTCGACTTCTACGGTTCTTTCAACCTGCTGGTTCTCTGATTGCCATTCGCGAGGACAAAACAGGACTATTTACAGGCTATTCAAAACGTGTCCGACCACTGCAATAGCCCCTCCCGCGCCGGACGAGCAACCGAAGCAGGAGACGACAAACACTCTGGATATGGCAGATGTGAAGTCATCAGAATTGCATGCAACAGAACAGAAGTTCCTGCCGTCTGCCGCGGTGTATCAAAAGGGCGAGAACTCTCCCATGCTCTCCTATTCTGTTTGAGCGTTTCCACTGAAGTTGGCCGCTGTTTGATCCAGAGCAGAAGGGGGTAAGGGGGCCCCCTGGAGGCCTTGCGCCTTGGTTGGAGGGCCTCGCTTGTGGACACAGAAAGCTCGTCTCTGGGTTGGACAAGGCCAGAATTTGAGCGGGACTACAATGTCTACGGGCAGAACTCCAGTTCGAGGTTGTTATAACACACAAAAGCTTTGTTTTTAGCCCAGATGGGAGTTGTTTGACGTGGTTTAACATGAAATGTGCTCAAATAGCTACCGGTCCAATCAGCCTTAATCTTTCTATACCTTTTTGCTACCACACAAAATTCTGCTTGAGCCTGCAACTCTAAGCAGCTTTGATTAGACACAATTGATTAACTGGATAATTGGTTGATAACTGAAGAAACATTTTAATAGAAAAATACTGAATCTGCATGCGACACTTGTGCCAAAAATGAGAGGCTTCAGATTTCACACTCGCCTTCTCAGTTCAGTTACTGTTGCCACGGTTATGTATAGCAAGGACAAAAAAAAGTCGTGTTTTTTTGTCTCTGTAAATTTAAGACGTCTGTTCAAAGATTGTTGGAGTTATTTTAGTATTGCCAATGACAGTCTCAATTTGCAAACCGAAGCCATGCATCAGTGATACAGTAACAAAAGTGAACTCCCACCTGTACATTAAGTTGCATTACTGCTCATGGCCAGTAGGGGTCACTACAATGCTTTAACAGTTCCCCTAGCAAGCAGCTGCATTGAAGAGAAACTTGCTTCAGTATCAATGTGCCGCAAAAAGAAAACACACAAAAAACGTTGCCTTTTACATTTGATCCTTAAATAATCCATATTAAACAAGTGATATTCGAAAAAACAAATCTGGTGTAAGACTTAATTTTTGATTGCCCCATTTAACAAAATGTCACATTTGATTGAATTTTATTCTGAAGTATTGGTGTAAGTTATGTAAAGATCCAAGACAACCTGGAGAAACCGAATGTAAAGATCACGGGACAGTATGTTAAGATGATTTACTGAGTACACTCTTGCTATATCATATCAAATAAAAACAAGTGTCTCTTTTCTGGGAAAATGCGTTGGCTTCTCTTCCTGTGTTTTTATTTGATTGTGACGGGGTGACGGTTAAGAGACTAACCTTATTAGAATCAAGGAATCCAAATAAAGGAAGTCACAGATGAGTGGATGCAAGGGGAAGTTCATTTGAACAATTTACTTAAAGGGAAACAACCTTTTTATTGAGAGAAAAGGCAGGGAATTTCACGTTTCAATTGACGCACTCTCCACCCTTCCCACCCCCTCCTCCTCCTCCTCCCCCTCCCCCTCCTCCCCACCCAGAGAGCAACTTCAAACAGCCCCCCAAAGACAAAGACAAGCAACCTCTGGACCAGCAGACATCTGGTTGGTTCGGCCCCAGAATAAAAGGGGCCATTCTGCAAGCAGTAAAGCCTAGTCTGATCGTAACACGCCTGTGATATATGGAGGTCGGGGAGAAAAGGGGGCGAGGGTATTAACTTTCACAAGGGTGCAGAATCAAAGGGAGTTCCTGTCACCACCAAGGGGGTCTTAACAACAGGGGGTCCATTCAGAGGGAATTCCTCCCCGACTGCCCTCTGTTGCATCTGTTGACTCGATCTCATGCATCGGGTGAAAGAAAACACTCATTAAAGCCACATGACTGTGAACTTGATTGCAAAAGGCAAGACAACTGCCCCTCTGTCAATGGGCTCAGTATTGACTTTGAGGCGTCAGATCTGCCAACATCCTAAACATCCGCTCTCCTTTATGCTGGCGGATTGCCACCATTTGTATTCTGAATGCGATCCAATTATCATGGAAATAAAATGAGATGTTTTTGTGAATGGAATGCCATTCCTCAAATCTTCACACGTTGTTTAAATTCAGACATTAAGCCCCAAACTTTCGAACATCTATGACAGAATGTCTTGAGGCCAAAGCAAACCGTGTTAACACATTTGAAGACAACGTTAGAATTTGATTTGGCACAAAACTATGTTTATTAAAATGTACATGCATTTTTTTTACCTCAATAAAGTTGTAGGGCAAATATACACATTATCTACAAGAGGCATACACATTAACATTTCTGTCCTATATTCCACAGCAATGGCAACTCACGCAAGGATTAAATATATTAATCATTTTGCAGATACAAAAAAAAGTTTGTTTTCACTTTCAGCACTGGTCTCGTCCTCCACTGGTAGATTCATGAAATATTATGTTGAATAACCAACAGCAAACAAGGTGATTCAACTGGAGGCTACAAAAGACTGGAGCAACTCACCTTGTTAGTACAAATACAATGTTCAAATCATCGATGTGGACTTAAAATTGCATATTGTAAATTCCAGTGTTGAGACAACTCAAAATGTGAAATGTGCATTTTCTTATATTCTACATTTTGTTCCTGAGCCCCACATACATTCATCAAATTAATTTCCAACATGTCTAAGTGAAATGATACAGGACAGCCTTGTAACGCTTCTGAATAAAACAGGCGAGAATGCGTCTCGAATGTTGTCTGTTAAACGCCTGCAAAGAATAATCACCAACATTGCTTCCTTATTGTTGCATGACATTCTTAGATTGATAAGTCTCAAAATTCCTCGCATCGATATAAACTCCTTATCGAGTTTATCGCGCCTTCCTTAACATTGGTTCTTTCAAAATACCTCTAAAACACATATTGTGGTAACAATATGATGAGGGCACAGACCAACGCTGAAGTGAAAAGTATGGCTTTGCCCACAAAAAAATGGAGAAAGAGAAGCTGGGATGATTGCTTAGCTTCCTGTCTCCAGTTAGTCAAACACAGTCTCTTCATCTCTCGCTCCTCTCTCCATCTCTCTCTCGCTCTGTGTTCAGTGTGATGTGGCCCCCTCTTACTCTCTCTTGATGTTGGTGAGAAGGGGGTCAGAGGGGCCGTGTTGGGAGGGCTGGCCAGCCCTGGTCTTCCTGCCCTGGTGGGTTTTGACGTGTTTGGACAGGTGATCGCTCCTCATGAACCTCTTGCCGCACTGCTGGCAGCCGAAGCGCTTCTCGCCAGTGTGCGTGCGCAGGTGACGCTGCAGCTCGTCCGAGCGCGTGAAGCTCTTCCCGCAGAAGAGCCAGTTGCACACGAAGGGCCTTTCCCCAGCGTGCCAGCGCAGGTGGGCCTTCAGGTGGGACGTCTTCTTGTACACCTTGCCGCACTCGGGGATGTGGCAAATGTGCAGCCGTTTCTTGCCGAACTCCAGCCCGCCACCGTTGGCCTGGCAGTTGGGGCACTTGCAGCGGCGGCAGCGGCGCGTGGAGCTCAGAAGCCCTTTGGAGGTGCCCTGGAGGAGGGCAGCAATCTGGGGCTGGTGGCCCAGGACCAGCTGCCTGCCCAGGGAAAAGTGATGGTTGGAGGGGGTGCTGTTAGTCTGAGGGAGGCTCCACCACTGCTGGCCCTCCTCCATGTGAGCCCCGGACAGGTGGTGTCTGGCTGAGGAGTTCTGGATGAAGCTGGGGAAATTCTGCCCCACTGAGTTGTGCTGAGGGTAGTAGGGGCCACTGGCCTGCGACTGAGAGGAGAGCACCTTGACGGGAGAGAGCTCAAAGGAATAGGCGGACGGGGGCTCGGCCGGAGGGGTGAGAGGCAGCTCGTGGTGGTGGTGGTGATGGTGGTGATGGAGGTGGGGGTGAGGGCCCAGGCCGGGCTGCATGTTGCCAGGGAACTGGACCTTGGGCACGGTGAAGGTCATCTGGTGGGAGGTCAGGCCGGCGCTGGGGGCCACCTCGTTGCTCCAGAGTTGAAACATCCCTGTGGTGGAGCTCACCGCCCCCTCGTAGGGGAACTGGGCACTCTCTGAGGCCACAGAGCCACCCACCTGCCAGGCCTGGCTGCAGGTGGTAGCCAGGAACGACAGAGCGTTGGGGGCTCCCTCTGGGGAGGAGCTGGGGGTACGGTCCTGAGAATGAAGAAAAACAGAGGAAAAGAAAATGATTCGTTTCTACACACATAAGTAAAAGGACAATTATTGATAAAATATTCTAAGACATGAATAGATTTAATAAAATCAATCGCAAATTAATCAATCAAATGTATTTATTTTAAAAACGGAATATAATATACCTGTTTCTTCGTAAATTAATAAATAGTAACAAACTAATAAAGACATTTTAGAAGGCTTGCACGCAAGTTATTCAAACTCATTTATAATTTTCTTTATGCCGAGTCTATGTAAACCGAATCAAGTAAAATTTCAAAAAATTTACAAACCTGCAAAAAGGTATGCAAGAAGTTGTCAGTTCTCTGTATAGTCAGCGCAGCCATCTGTCCACGCGCTCCGTGTCTCTGCACCTGCAAGACGAGCCGCGAGGAAAGGCAGCGACGCACGAATTAAACCAAGAACTCGCAGAGGTGAAGGGAAGTGATTTTCAAGCACTCTGGTCCAGAATGATGACCAAACTGTGCAGTCCGAGACAAATCACGAATAATCCAGTAATTCAAGTGCCCCCTCTTCCGCCTGGAAGTCTAAAAAGATGAACTCTTTCCCGTGTACTTATTCCCCCAAACCAGTCGCCTTCGTGCGACGAGATCGTCTTGTGAAGTGCGAGGAAAGTATCGCAATAAATCCTGTGGATCATTTCAAACACGCCTAGGCTGCATCTTCTCTTTATAGAGAGAAAAGGTCCTCTCAACGGGGTCTCTTAAGTATGTTCCAGGAGAAGTAGTCAATAGAGAGATGTGAGGGAGGGAAGGGGGAGGAGGGAGGTAGGGAGGGAGGGGGGGGGGGGGGGTTACATTGACAGTTTGGTGAGGGGGTGGGCTGCTGATAATTTCACTCCATTTCAACCAAATGCTGACCCCCAGGAAATAAACCCTTCTGCCATTGTACTGAAAAAGTTTAAGGTCACGGAGATCCGCAGTGTCAAAGTTTGTGAATGAATACAATGTCAATGCGAGTTCAGAAAACGATTTTCTTTCTACACTACAACAACGCAAAATAGACTTTCCTTTGCGTTTATAGAGCAGGCCTAGAGGAAGATAGGGCGTGATTTCCTTGATTTTTTTTTACTTGGGCTACAGCACGTTATCCAAAAGAACATAAAACGACAAATTACTGATAATATATATTTTAATCATCCAAAAAAAAGATTTGATTAGCAGTGAACTCAAAATCCGTTTTCCAAGACTGTGAGTGAATTGACTGGAAGGCATTATTATTGCTGGAGTCGGCAAACCACCGTTAGAGAGGATGGTGACAGACAAAGTTATATATTTGACCAATCCAAACCTTTTTGGTTAAATAAGGGGGTTAAGGATTCATTTAATTGTGGCTCACTCTTCTGCAGATAAAGAGACTGAAGCAGTGACCCAGGCAAGTCATAGTACCCTTGCATGACATGTTTACCCTCACAAAGCTAATTGATAAAAACCTAATCAAAGGCTCCTGGGTTCTCACTGGTGGGTGACATGTCAAATAGCTCGCCCTGCATGACACTCTCACATTTCAGGGTTCAAGCAGGGGCCACCTCAGATCACATCCATTTAATGCAGATTGAGGTTTAATCTAATTCTGTAAGTCTGTTCACCATTACAATGTTAAGAGCTTCAATCCAAGCCGGGAACTCATTTCTCATGTAAATAGTGGAGCTTCAGCGCTCCTCTCCTCTCCTAGCAGGTCGGGATTCTCATTCAAAGAGGAGAATTGAACTTTGTCAGTTATTTTTATGTGACCGGAAATATCTTTAACAATTTAAATTCATCTGTAAAGAATGAAAGAAATATGGATGAGAATTTATCTCCCCCAAATTTTTGAAAATGAAAACATGATTTGTTTGCAGATTAAGATATATAGTATCTGTTGGATAATTGAGAGTTAAGTATCATTACAACAGATTTTTTATGACAGAACTACTGATGCACATTCTGACAAATGATGTTGTGTAAATTAACTATGATATAGAAAGAAGAAAGAAATATAGTGTATGGAGATCCTATTCTGGAGCTCAATAGAAGGTTCTTTCTTATTAGGTTGAATAAACACATTAAATTAATTACTGATATATTTTTTTTACAGATGGTTGAAACTCTCTTCATAATATTTTACATTCACAGAGGATATTTGTATCTAAAGAGGTGGTTAGATACTCCCTTAGCAACCTCGAATGTCTAATGATGCAATTCATACAGGCAAAAAGGCCCATTTGACGCAGAGATAAAATAAAACTATTACGATTAAAGTAACAGCGCGGTAATAAAAGAGTCAAGCCGAATAACGAAATGAAAGAAGACATCAAATGAGAGCGTGTCTTCCAGGCAGAGGCAGACTGGCTAGGTCTCTCCCTCTGCTTTATTACGGAGCAGAAGTTGTTAATTACCCTGATCCTTATTTCCTGTCCCCACGCCGCCCCCCCCTCCCCTCCCCCCCCTCCCCCACTGTACCGACTGCCTCCCAGATGAGTGGCTTTGAAGTGCAAAGTACTCTCTCCTCACTTTGAACTGTGAAAACAATGCTCATGTGGTGGGGCTTACCTTCCCCATGTTACCTCATTTAAATAGACCTGGATACGGCTTCCACAGTTTTCAAGGGAAAACTCATTTCCAGAGCGGGGTCCCTGTGTTCATTAAACAGCTGTTGAGACGCTTGGCAATCAGGCCTGTAGCCCCCCATGCGAGCCAGCCCGCCGTGACCGAGAAGCCTCCAGCCAAGGCAAGAACCAAGGAGGACTGGGCGATCTTTTATGACATCATTGTTACATCTCAACCATTTAAAGAATTCAAATAAAAGACTTGCCCTTTAGGTGGAAAACAGATTGCAAACCACATCCAAGTGAGAACATTACACAACAGCAGTTTGTTTGTGTAACGCAAACTGGAAAAGAAATCAACACCAAACTAGCTTTATGCATTCAAATGAATCATATAAATAGTTATTAGAAGACATACATTTGTTCAGCCCTTCATAGATAATCCGGTTTTAGTATCCTGATCAATTCCCTCTTAAAAGCCCTTGAAACAATCCAGAATATGCTAGCGGCTAGTCAAGCTGGTTTTATCATGCCTGGGGGCCATTTTAAGAGCCTCAGATCACTAAATTGTCCCAGCTGTCTAGGCCATCTGCACTCTAAAAGGCCAACCACAGAGGAGAGGGGTGCCTTTGTACTGGTGGCCATGTCAAAAAGCCAATTTTACAACACTGTGCCGACTAAATGACCCTCGTGTGACAAACGTGGTCTAATGGATGGGACAGACCGGGAGCATGCTGAAGCCTTCTGCTGAAGCGCCTCGCTTTTAACCATCCGTCATTTCCCGGACGGCACAAGATGGCCCATGATTACCATGACAGTGCTCTGTTTTGGAATGGGGGGGTCGGGCAACAGAACCAGCTGGATGTTACAGTAGAGTCATTTCTGAGTTCACTCAGACATTTGGGTTCCTGTGTCCTGTGGTGAGGAGAGGGTGGTAGAATGGAGGAGACAAGTTCACTGAAAAACATGGGGCTTCAGAGCTAGTTGCTAGGTATCTTGATTTTCCCCGATGTTCTTTAACTTCCGGGTGCACCTATCGTGAAGCAGGAAAAAACATCACTGTCTGAAAATACGGACTTCGTGAAACCGTATTTTGCCAGTAGTTCAATCCGTGTTCTGAAGTGTAGAAGGGAAGAAAATGAGAAGCGCTGGTTTGCAGATGCAGAAAAAAATGGAGAGTTCTGGTTTCTGAAACCTGGCATTTTATTTGCTTTTTTTAAAAATCCTCCACTCCTCACATCAGCGCATACCTGCTCGCATGTGTGCAAGTTGGAAAACTCCTCAACCATGGACCAGACATGGACAGACAGCACATCTCCACGCGTCAGAGGGAACTTTTATCAATACCAGGAGCACTTGAAGTTTGTTTGCATTTTGTTTTCCGGCACTCTTAACAACTTCAGAAGTCAGATCACAGGAGTGTGTGATCAAAGCGCCTCTCGGTTAGTTCTGGAAACACGGGAGTGCTTCGCCACACTTTGATACTCCACATCAATATTTCAATTCAACAATCGCTTGACATGCACCCGTACTCCCAAAGACGAAAGGGGGAGAGAGAGAGATATATCTGCGGAAAGGGGGGGGGGGGGGCTAAGGAACCTGATGGAGAGAGAGAGAGATGGAGAGTGAGGGTTAACATGGCCTCTGCTAACTTCATACTAGTGTTGCACAAAGTGCACCCAGGTTCTCTGACTGGGTTTTGGTCATTGCATTTGATGATGTCAAAAGGAAAAGCATTTGATGTTTTGTCTGGAACATTCCATGTCCTGTGTATATATATATATATTTTTCCTGGTGCGTCTGACTGCATGATGTCAGTAACTGATCCACAATCCCTCATCCAAGAATCAAAAGACACCTGCGCTGCACATATTTAGTGTCCATGAATAAAATGATTTGAAGTGGTGCAGTAGAGATAGCGAAAAGGCCCCTCAAAAGACTATTCAAATGATGACAAAAAATGAAAACTGACAGCGACAAAAAGTAGACGCAAAAATGACACCAGTCTAAATCTGCTGATGTACAGTTTGGCAAGGAGGTCTACCTGTTCCATCACTGTAGATGCTGTGTGTCGACCTGCCGTGTCTCAGACGTCAGATAATCAGAACCTGGGCAGGTTTCTTATGGTTCAAACCTCAAAGAGGTTCAGGCTCCAAACAGCCTTCCGCCATGTCCTTAATGATACACATCCCCCCCAGCGCATGTCTGCCGGTGACACCTAACTATCCTACTGTAGTCTCATCCTCACAGAACGTTCCGGAGACGCTGCTCCGAGTCACGAGCAGGGAGACGTCTTCAGCTGAGGACCTGTTTCAGGTAGTTGATATCAAAGCGAGGCAGTGCTGGCGTGTCACCACTCACCGAGAGATAAAGAAAGACCTGCGATATGTCACTTTGATGGTGCTTAATCATTTCATCAATGTGACACTAACTCTGGGAGAAGATATTGACGGGCTTTGCTAGTTTTATAAAATGCACTTCCTGATCAGGATTAAAGAGTTGTGACAGAATGGTGTGAGATGAACCTACTCACACTGCGGTAGGGATTCGCCTTGGAACTTGCTAGGATATAGATGCTGGTTGGATTGGGAGTTATTGACAAAAAGAGTATGTACTTCCGTAAAACAAGGCTGTTTTAGCCATTACTGCACTTACCTCCTTTAAGACTATGGACAACACCGAGGAGTAAATGACCCCCGAGAGAGCTTTACTTCAACGTTGTCAGAAAGCTTTATGTAGGCGACATTATCAGCACGAGAACAAAGATAATTGACATGGAGGGCTGTGCAGGTCTTCTCTGCACAGCCCTCCAAACCCCCTTGGTCATTTCGCTGTTAGTTTTCCTGTTTTTCAACCGTGTCGTGAACAGCCTCAGAGCAATACATGGGTACAAAATGAATTTTCCTGGTACAGCATTCAAAATGGATGATAACTAATATACCTGTGGGAGGAAAATATTGTTTATTCATAGGGTTTGCTGTGTAAACTCTCTAAAACAACGAATTCCCTGCAATAGCTGTCTGGAGAATGCCACGTAATATTAATAATGAAGAAGCGAGGGCAGAAACGAAAGGGGGGAAAAAAACAATGGGGTGATCAATCACTAAGCGGCTCCCAACACACTCCTACATACAGGAACAAAAGGTAAATTATTCGTTCCGATGCTTGACGCCGTTACCTCACACGCGTCAAGTTAATGTGGGTATTGTGTTGGTGTTTTGGACCGCTTCCAATTCACCTTACCGAGTTCCACCGTGACTAGAGGCCTGTCACTCCAGTACTGGTGTCTGATCTCAGCTATGTACTCTGACGGGACTCCACATCACATGACTCCTGGAGAGAGAGCAGCCTGTAGCAGTGGAGGCCTTCTCACAAGACATGAACAGAGGAAGCTGTCACAGGTTTTTGGATAGACTTGTCACTAATAATGCACGCGCATACACTTTATTCTGGTTTGTTCTTGAGTCATTCCTGTTGGAAGGAACCCCAAGAGAACCCTCCATAATAAAATGAGCCTTGGGCTGTGGAGCTTACCATAGGTGGCAATGACTCACAGATTTAGATCAGGAATTAAGTCACCCTGAATTGATCTGATAAACCAAGGGCCTAAATGGAGTTCAGGGGGAAAGGAGAATTGATTTCTCACTCATTCGAATCCACATTAAAAGTACGGCACTGCGGTTGCAGTGCTTCTTTTGTCTTGAGTCAGGAAGAGACCCAGATGGTCCCAGTTTGGAGTCCCAGACTGCTAAAACAACAGCAGAGGAAGACTCTGTCCTCCTGACTCTTATCCTGCAGAGTCAAGGCGTCACCTGCCCTGCCTGCCCCAGCTAGGCCAGCCCAGAGGCAGATGTAGTATCTGAGCGCTTACAGAGGTGCGGCCCTCCGGAGGCGTTCGGTCCCCCGAGGGGGGTGTTCATCTGGAGCCGTCAGCCCCGTTGGCCTCTGCAGGCTGCTCGCTCAGCCTTCGCCACGAGAGAAGTGTCACCCTGTCAACACCACGCCATACACACCAGACTCCTACGTTCTTTCATTCTCTCTCCCTCCTCTCTCCCTCTTTTTTTTGGGGGGAGGGGGGGTGGGGGGGCGTTCGCTGCAAACCGAGCAGAGCTTTTGAGGAGGAGAGGAGAGAAAAGTGACAAGAGAGACGCTTTCATCTGATCCTTGCTGTGTAATTTGCACCTCAGTAAGTTTAATAGATGACTACTGATCAAATGCTTGTCTTTGAAAATCAAATCTTTGGGATTGTTTTCCACCCCCCCCCCCCCTTCTCAAATCCGCAAAAAGAATTCTTAATGTTGCTGATGAGGGTGTAAGTCACTATGGTGGAGTCTTCCGATGGATCAGTTTGGAGTGGGTTAGTTCTCTGGCCTCGATTGATAAAAAGCAACAACCACAGCCCACCTACAGAATAGAAAACCAACAGACTCTCTACGTTAGAGAGTGTGACTTTTACACGAAACCTAATGAGAGCTTTTTCCTTCATCCCACTCGGCTGGTTCTGAAGCCGCCCGCTAGTCTGCTGAGCAGCCCGGCGGAGCGGTGCGGCAGAGCGACGCGGCGGAGCGACGCGGCGGAGCGACACGGCGGAGCGGCGGCGCGCGCACCCATCCTGCGTTCCACCTCTGGAGGTCTGACCTGAGCTATCAGTGTCACTCAGCCGAATGGTTGGTGACAGTCAGAGCTTATCAGTGTCAACACCGCGCAGCTCGGAGGAAGTGAATCGGTTGGTTTACCCAGAGCTGAACAGAAGGCTCGGCTTTGCAAAACAAACCCGGCAAACGAACGAACGAACAGGGGGAGGGGGGGGGGGGGGGGGGGGGGAGGAAAAGCCTGAAGAGAGTGATGAAAGAGTAAACAACACGGCCTGGTGACGTACCCCCACAGCCATGACACTTCCTAAGTAGGTTACCGGGCTGCTAACCCAATTTAACACGTGGGACTCATCTTGTCAGAGACGTACGAGAAGCTTGACAAAGTTCACATCACTGCAGGACACACATCAGGTGAAAAGGAATCGCTCAAATACCCGCGCCCGCCCGCCCGCCCGCTCGCACACACACACACACACATACGCTCAAACACACACAGACGTATAACACTTGATGTAGGTAAGGACTAAGGAGTCAATCTCTTGATGTTGCCTAACTAATTGTAAAGCGGGGACTCAAAAGCAGATGTTGCATTTCAAAGCAGTTGTGAGCAAGGAGACAGGTTATGATTTATGCTAAAATGCATGGCTTCAAAGCACCGCACGCGGCTTCTAAACAAATTGAACAAGTCAAGCACTATTCACCCAGGACCAGGAGAGAGCCTGGCGCGTGCAGATCAGAGGAGCGCGGCTGCCGCTTGTAATATCCCTCACTTGAGGAGAGGTCCCACCAGGAGTGGGGAGGATGGAGAGGGGGGGGGCAGCACAGAGAGGCTAGTGCTGAGCATCGCTAGCAGAGAAGGGAATTGTGTTCAAGACACAGTTGCAACACCTGTGCGGGATGTGCCCACTCCCCCCCCCCCTACGACTCCTGAATTGTCAGGCTGATAGGAGGGAGGGGAGAGGGGGTGGGCAGCACCTTGAGACTTGACACCCTTTCTGGGGATGGTGGATGGCAGTATTACTTGGGAGGAGATGGAGGAGTCGCTGAAAGATACTGGGGCTTGTGTCAACAAGCTGATGCAATTTTGGTAAACACGTACGAAGCCACGTTACCTTAGGAAGGGAAGCACTTTAAAACGTGTTTATCGTCTCTGTTCTCTCCCAGATGAGGCGCTCTGGAGTGCCGTTGCCGGGGATGAGAGACCAGCTGATCCAATGGATCTTTTTAGAGCTTCGCAGAGATCATTGTTGGTGATTCTGGAACAAAAGAATTGCACTAGGCCTGCAGTGAAAATGATATGAGTCAAACATTATTCATTGTGATAAACTTTACCCAGCATCATGGGGCATCAGAACTTTGCGTTAAGGTTAATTATTATGTATTTATTACAAAAATACCGCGCTTAACTGTATTTTATTAAAATACAGTGGTTAACGAAAAGATTTTTATAACTTCGAAAATAACGAGATTTCAAAAATGGGGTTATTTATTCCTTATACTAACAAAAAGGAGAAAAACAGTTGGATAGTAAATCCATTTTCCAAAGAGGAAAATATAGTTTCAGACCTAGATTTGAAAAGGTGTTATTTTTTCCTGTCATGATGTTTCTCAGGAAACGAAAACAGACAGACTGTACGGACCCGCTCTCACAAGTCATCTTTCCTTCTGCTTTCTTCCATTTGATGCTACCTGAATAGGGACGGGAGAAACGAATTGCTAAATTTTTAATTAACTTCACAACATCTGCACTTGTGCTTTGAGAGAGAGCAGCGTGCTTTCCTTTTAACCTATTCCAGCACATTTGCACACCAAGGTAGATCTTGATGCTGGCACTCTCACAGAAAGGAAGGGGGGGGGGAGAAAAAAAATCAAAAATGGAAATGAACTTGTGTGTGCAGATCAAAGAGGCAGAATTATTCAACTTTTTTGCCATTGCTTGATCTTCAAAAAGGAAGAAGATAAAGTAGGGAAGAGACTAGATGGATGAAACAGTTTGAGTTCGATGGTTTTTGGGTTGGTTTATCAGGGTTCCATTTTCTCCACAGCCCCTGTCTGTCCACGTACCCCTGGTTGTACAACTTCACGGTTCGCTACTCCACTGTGGAGGCCTGACAGAATACTTAAAAGGGAATCGTTGTCTCGTCTTCCCGCGTAAATGACCTTATTGAGACACGGCCTGATTGCTGGTGCTTTCAATCGAATTAGTGTCATTTTATATTCAAGTGCATCGTTTTGTATTCGACTGCATTGGGAAAATAAAATGACAATAACCACCAACATCTCGTTAGCAATAAAAAGAAAATTCTACTATACAAATAGTAAAACGAGGATTTTGGAGGGCAGTGTGGGGTAAAAACAAATATTTTAAAACCATTTTCAATACCGCCCACTAGGGAGAGCTACTTATCCAGAGAGCTTTCGAAATGAGACGTTTCTAAAGGAGTCTGTGCCAAGCACACAATAGGAGATTCTGCAAAGGAATTTAGGAACTAAATATAAACAGGTCAACATTTACTTTATGAGAAATGTCAGTTTATCCCCCCCAAAAAAATTCAAAGTTCCACCTCAGATTCAGTTACCAGTATTACAGTGTAGCTAGCGACTTTAGAAGCTGTGAAATCCGAGCAAGCGGTCGACCCCCCAGCTAAGACAGGCACCTGCACAGGCAGCCTGGCTGATGGGCCTGATATCGCCACACAGCGCAGCTAACAAGTCCCCCTTTGATGCTGCTCACACAATGGCGCCTCTGTGGGACACCCTCCTACCTGCCCGTGTGCGGAGGGGTGCAGCCCGCTTCCCCCAGCTGAAAGGAACGAGGCTGGAGACAGGCTGGTGGGAGAGACAAAAGCACTGGGAAGATCGTGGGGGGAGGATAGGGGGGAGGAGGGAGGGGGGAGGAGTACAAAGTGTAGTGACTTTCTCTGTCCTCGCCACTAGAGGATGTTGTTTGCCGTCGGATCCTTTTCGCTCACGCTCCCCCGAGCAAACTGTACACTAATATACATGACTATACATGAACTATACTAACTATGCATGAGCGATACATGGACCAATAAAGAACTCAGGTCCCAGATCATCAGACGCACTCTTGCGGATGCTTTGAGAACAACACCGTCGGTTTCATTGGCACCACGCTCCCTTGTGATTACCTGTCTGACCCATCAATCAGTCAACGAGAGTCAAGGGTGATGATGTGCCTAATAGTATATTATCATAGTGTTGTCCAGGCACTGAATCTCATGTGGTCACTTGAACTGCACCGTTAACTTGAGGCCCTTTTGTGGATCAGTCAGTGTTTATTCAACTCCTCAAGCCATGGACATAAAAAAGAAAGGGAGGGGTGTGGGGAGTGGTAGAGAGAGAGGAAGAGTGAGATGGTACACAATGGGAGAGAGATGAAAACAGAATAGACAGATTAAATAAATAGAAAGGAGAGAGATAGAAACAGTATGTGAGAGAGAGATTACAGAAGAGAGAGGTACAGAGAACCTTACCCCAGTGAGTGAGACTGAGGGAGGAGAGAGAGGGGGAGAAGGCGAGCGGAGGGAGAGGGGAAGGGGGGGTGGTCCTCCAGGCCCTTGGCTTTGTCTGCCCTGTTCGGTGTGGCCATCAGATAACGGCCGGGGGGACAATGGCGCTCCATTCTAAAGGCGCTCTTAAAATGAGCAGGAAGCGTTCTGTGAGCGCCGAGCGGGCTCTTCTGGTGGTTCTCCCTGGAGTCCGCTCAGCCCTGACGGAGCGCGCCGCTGAATGGCTGCCGGGCCGAGGAGGAAATGAGAAGCTGGTGGCCAGCCAGCCGGAGCCACGGACGCCCTTTGATGCTGCGCTGACGGGGCCCAGGGTGAAGGGTGGGGTCCAGGGTGAAGGGTGACCATGACAGAGGAGACCACGAGGTGGGGGAGGGATGGGGGGAGGGGGGGGATGGGGGAAGAGAAAAAGAAAACAGAGAGCAGAGCGAAGGAGGGCAGAGAGAGGTAGAGCAGTGGGCCATCATGTTGTACTGTGGAGTAGACCTATCGCCAAGCAGCCCTGGAATTATAGATGGACCAAGGAGGACTGGTGGACCAAAGTGACCAGAGCCAAGAGGTTGATTTGTCCTTCGGTCGAACATTTTGATTTGTTTTATAAGAGGTGCAGGAGTGATGCTGAAGAGGTTTGGTCTGGTAGCTGCTACCTGGAGGAGGCACCTCTCTATGCTCCCCTCGCCCTGCTGGAGAAGAATGGTCCGGCCCAACACAGTACGTGCAGACAGCCAAGGTCTGCTGATGAAACAGCCCAGGGACTTCCTTAGGTCAGTGGGCAGATCACTGGTCAGAACACAGGGCTGGGAGGGCAGTGCCAAGCCCCTGCATCCGTGCTGGAAGGTTCTTGTGGGTCTGGCACAATGAGCTGCAGTAGACAGGGTGTGTTTGAGCACAACACTGCTGACCCGTGCTGAAAGATGTGTCTGGGGGGGGGTTGCAATTGTAACTCTCAGTGGAGGGGATCACAGCTTTTATGTTTCCTGGAAAGGTTAAAAGTACATTTCGAATATTGCCTTTGCCCTTCGGCGAGAGGAAACGGGGATGTAACGTTTCCAGAGAACATTTTAGACGGCTTCAGTTAGGGGCGGCTAACTATCACTTGGCAATGTATGGTTACATAAAGTCTAACATCCTTTTCAACTGAAAACCAGGATGTCTGGTTTCAAAAGGGTTGATGCTGCATACACAATGTTTTAACTTCATTCATATTCTGTGCAACTTTCACAATCAACATTTTTTGACTTTTTTCCCCCCACTCTCCTCCACCTTGTTATCACTTGAAGCTGAGCCCCTGAATATATCAACTTGCCTCACATTTCGATGACGCAAAGTCACCAGCGTCACGTTGGATGTAAAAAAAAAACATTTGAGCAAATGCCCCAACCTGAGGTTGCAGAATGTGTTGAGTCAACAATCTGGCTGGTGAACACGGATGACCTGTCCTGAACCTTGGGGGCGGGGGGGCGGGGGCGGGGGCTGGTCACCCTCATGACTCTCAAGCACCCACTCCAAACAGTCCCACGACAGCAGTGCAGGCCAGATGCCAGCTGTCTGTTCTCAGTCCCCTGCCCCCAGTAAGGATCACACTCCAAGTTCTGGTTTGGTCGAATAATGAAGATGCCGTTTTGATACACTGCAACAACACACAACCTCGAGCGCGATTTCGTTTTTCGGCAAGCACCATTTGAATAGTTAAGAAAGCAGCAAAGATTCATGATTTTGATTCTAAAATCATTTTTTTGCATTTTCTTAAATGAACTCTGCTAGACTTGTGTCAGGTCGCACCATCCCATTTTCCTGATTTTGTAGCTCGGCCTCTAACTCCATGTGGAGGACCAAGGCTGTGTATCCCACTGCCCCTTGTAGCTGCACAATGCTCTGGTACGAGCCAGGATGTGACAAGCCCTAGGGGTGTGTGTGTGTGTGTGTGTGTGGGGGGGGGGTCAACCTCATCCCCCCCAGGGAGGATGAGGACAAAGTAGACCCTCTGTCACACGGCACCAAGTCAACATGAGGGAGATACCCTAGATGCCTTCCTCCAGGCAGCTCACACAAAACGCACTGAATTGAGGGAAAGAAATAGCACATATTTTGGGGGCATTTCTGCCTTTATACGTTGTTTTTATTTTATTTTGAGGGACAGTATTGTCTGACAGAAGAGAGAGAGCGAGAGAGTAACATGCAGCAAAGGCCCCTGGTCTGTGTGACAGGGCCCATGTTAATCACACAACTCTTCTGGTGAGCCACCAGTGTGTCCCCAGGGACCAACTTAGTTACAGCAAAGAGTTGTTACAGGCTGGATGAAAGCCACATCATGGTAAGTGACCGGTCCATGACATCCACCTAGGCCATGCAGTATCTACTGTAGCCCCCTGCCAAAGCAGATCACATTTCTCTCACGGACGACAGCATCGACGGTGATCTTTGCATGTTGTCACTCAGGCAGGACCGACAAGACAGCCAGAGGAGGGTTGTTGTTGTTGTTGTTGTTCTCGCCCCGTGGTGCCGTGACAGCGCAGGGCCCGTGCCGGGCCGGGCCGGCAGGGCCTGGACGATCCGCGTCATCGAGGAAGGACCGAGGAGATGCCGGGCTCCGACCTTTTGTTTGCGTCCGAGGCTGCTTAGACTACACCTTGACCTCCTGCAGTCATTGTTCTGTTACTTAATCGTCCCCCCCCCTCACCCCTTCCCCCCCCCCCCCACGATAATGAGCACAGTGATCACATGCCTTTGTTTCGCTCACACGCAGCCGACCAAGCTTGCACCGCAAACCATTGTTTCATCTTGTGGATTTGCTGTCTGGTGTTGGAGCCTGAGGATGTCTTCACTTACCTCTCGCTCCCCCTTCATCTCCCCTTTTCCAGCTTTCTTTCCCTTCCTATCACTAGTTTTCTTTTCTTTTTTTTTGAAAGGGTGCAATTGGTAAATCAATGGTGAGGAATTTCAATAACACCTGACCTTGACATACCGAACAGACCCTCCAGACGCACGGGAAATGCCACTGACAATAAAAAGGTGTTTGCTGTAACAGAGTGTTGAGACTTGTAAATGTGTCGAGACACCGCACCACATAAACAAGCCTAAGTGGGTGCCAGGCAGTTGGGGGGTATGGAAACCTTTGCTGTCTTAGATATGAGGGCCTTCAGGGAGGAAGGGGAGGGAATTAGGGAGGTACAATTCCAAGTAAAATTGACAGAAGATAATTAGATCATAGCATACGTTATCTGGGGAAATCTGAGACATGCTTAATTAACTTTACAATCCACATAGAGACACTGCCGAAACTCCTTCAAATAGTCATGTTAACCTCATTACACGTGCTCTGCGTATGGGAAAATGAGTCAAAGCATTTGTTTCCACCATCTCTGGCAAACTGGTGAACGCTTGTAGCCGTGTCTAAGAATGAAAGCAACGTACGGGAGGTGGACGAGTTGTTTGGGCTGGACCGGCTGCATGTGGCGTCTGTCAAAAGGAGGCGAAGAGCAAAAATAGGTGAACCGAACGATCGGGTTTGATTCAAACTCGATTGAAACCCCCTTCATCGAAGCAGACATAACTAGAGAGAAACAGACAACAGCAGCGATAACGGAGGAGCCAAGAGAGAGAGAGCTGTGGACGTCAGAAGGCGAGGAAGCGCGAGCGGAACGGGATGGGTGAGGAGAGAGCGACGGGGACACCGGGAGAGGTGGGCCGCCGCCCGCCCGCCCGCCCTCACAGACACAAGGTCACATCCAAAGGACATGCCCAAGGAGGGAGGGGAGGGAAGGGGGGGGGAGGAGGAGGAGGGTCAGGACAAGCATCACATAAAGCAGATAAAGAACAATAGGAGGAACTATAGCACACAAAATCACAGCGACCCCTCCCTGGTTGAGAAGAATGGGCGACCGCTGCAAGGACCGGTCCCTCTTAACCCGGGGAAGCGGGGGACACACTCAGCATGCAGGAGACAGAGGAGGGAGATGAGATATTTTCGTAACTGAAGTTAATTAAAGTTCATGCAACAAGGGTAATGGGATCATGAGACACGTTGCCAAGCACAACAACAGTTGCCATTAGGGGTTATTTTTGGACAATCCACAGGACTCTCCGTTATTCCAACTCTTTGTTTGGCCAAATAAAAACATTACTCATCTCCTTAAACGGCACTTGAGAAATCTGACGCTGATGATCCTGCAAGTAGGTGCAAGGCTTCGAACCTAAATTTAAAGTCACTCCAAATTCAATCAAGGAGGGTTCACCTTGTAGGATAGGCCAATATATTGTTTTTGAGTTTTTTTAACGTTTGACAGCTTGGCTGGACATCTACAGTGAAGGCAGTTGGAAAGAGAGAGGATGATGAGCAGGACACGGCCCCGGGGCCGGAATCAAACCCAGGTCCCTGCGTTGGGGCCACAGTCCATCATAACCACGCTCTACCTGGAGAGCTTCCTTCTCTCATCTCTTAACCCTCATTAACTCGGCTCCACGCCTAAACAGTCTCCTTCAGCAGCGCAGCTAATGGAAAAGATGCCTGCCTTGACATGATATTACCAGGTTATACAGTACACAACATCTGTTACTTTGCATCACTTGTCATCCCCGTATTTACATTGTCATTGTTTTCAGTGTTACGGTGACCTGTCCGTGTGTTGGGGCATGTTGGGCTGCTGTCTCGCTATGGGCTTTTAGTGCCTCATATCCTCTTCCATTCAACGCATTGTTCCCGTTACCGCTGATTAATATCTTGTTTAAACAGCGACCAGACACACCAACACTGAGAGTGTGTTCATAAATCCTCTGGTGCTGATCAACACAATGGCTTGCATTCTTTTTTTAAAAGAGCAGACACCCCCCCTCCCCTCCTCTCCCTCTCTCTCTCTCTCTCTCTCTCTCTCTCTCTGTCCCTCCCTCCTCTTATATCGCTGCATCTGCACTCTTCCACAAGAGACAAACGAATTCTAGGAATGTGGGACTGGAACAAAAACATCACTCTGCCTTTCTGTTGACTTTATTAATATACAACATGAGCTAGGTGGCGACGCATCAGCCCAGTGGAACGTGTCCCGCTGCACAGCTGAGATCCTGTGTGGCATCGACTGAACCCCCCCACCTCAGCCCCCACCTCACCCCCCACCTCACTCGGCTCCAAACTCATCTGGAGCAATTTGCTCTAACAATAACAATGTAGTAAACAGAGATGATCGAATGCTGTCTCTCCTGATTTTTTACTGCCACTATTATTTTATTTAGAGAGAGAGAGAGAGAGAGAGAGAGAGAGAGAGTGAGAGCAAGAGCGAGAACGAGCGAGCGAGCGAGAAAACAGGGTCATTGTGTCGTACAGACTCCTCAGAGCTTCCCTCACACAGACAGTCCTGTGTGTGGGGTCACCCAAATATAACACAGTCAGCCTACACAATAGTCCCACCAGAACAAGAACATACTAGAACCGATGTAGCGAGATGAGGCATTTCCTCCATTCATGATCCTGATGAAGCTCCAATCTATGAACAAGTGCTGGTTTTTAATATTAGACTGCCCTCTGTAATGTTCAAAGCGTCTTTCATCTCCAATGCTGTCCTTTCCAAGGAGATACCTCTGTACGTTCGGGCCGAGGAACAGGTCCCATCGTTAGGGCCTGGTGTCTGGGCCCCGGTTGGCGCGTGTGAAGGGACACGAGCACCCACGCCTGTATGCATGTTTCTCTGCACGGAGCTCTGCATCACTCTGACAAGGTGGAGTCCATTCACAAGCCTGCCAAACGCTGGGCTCAAACCAAAACAAATTCTCCTTTTACATTGTACGATTGTTTCTTTTTTCCTTTGTCAGACTAAACGTCACATTAGATTGTAATCGACCTCCCTCGTTTGGGAGGATACGCTACAATAAGTATACGGTGAGATTTTGTACGAGTGCTGTGACCAGCCTCACGTGTGCTCGGCAGGTTAACAGATGGGGCCCAGACCAGCTCCTAGATTAAGAAAGCAGCATTGGGTTTGGCTGCAACGCTGGTACTGCGATATATCACAACACGCAATTCGAAGTAAATGCCATTAGAAAGAGCTCCCATGCCACACTATTACTGCTCAATACGATGTTTTACAGCTGAAAAGCAATGCAGGAAAATTGTCCTAGAGACAAATTGTCCAATAGGACAAAAGGGAGAGGATTCATGAATGGACTCCTCTTTATTTGTAACTCTTTTACTCAGGACATCACGGGAGCCATATGCTCGCTCACCTGATAGCAGCTGTAGTTTGATCAATGGACACTTAAGTGTGATTGGGTTTCACATGGTTCCCTGACCCAGACTCGTACCCTGTGGTTATGCAACCTGAACACCCTTTACCACAAGAGAAATAGACTCCTTTAGGATATGATCAGCCAGAGATTTGGTGTGACTTTACACCTCTAATTTACCAACAATACCACTTTGATCTGGTTGGGGTTTTCACTCAGAGCTGTGTGTTGTGTCATTACTGTATTATTCTAGGAGTTCTGTAGATGCAGGCTGAGGAGGAAGTACCAGTGAACAGTCAAGTACTGTGTAAAGTAGTTGAGTGTGTAGGTGTGTATCCCTCAGTGTGTGTATCTCTCAGTGTGTGTATCTCTCAGTGTGTGTATCCCTCAGTGTGTGTATCCCTCAGTGTGTGTGAGCAAGAGAGAGAGAGAGAGAGAGACAGAGAGAGAGAGACAGAGAGAGAGAGCGAAAGAGAGAGAGAGAGAGAGAGAGAGGAAAGGGAGAGAGCCAGAGGCAGAGAGAGAGGGGGGAAAGGGAGAGAGACAGAGGCAAAGAGAGAGGGGAAAGGGAGAGAGAAAAGGGATAGTAAGAATATGGGTGATCAAAAATCCAGAGAAAAAAACCTTTAGCAATAGGACCCAGAGGATTGTAGCATATATCAACACAAACTTTGGACAAGGACACCTTTATGGGGGTCTCTGCCAGACAAGGATGTCAAAAACCTTCCAAAGCAATTCAATACCATATCCAAAAGTTTTAGTTTCGAGCTATGTCATTGGCTAAGAAACAGCTGACAGGAAAACACAATGACTCTTAAACCCAGACCAGAGTGTACTATAAAGTAGACAGACGGCATCTTTTCTTCACCGGAGAGAACTTGGGACTTTATCACAGCAAAGAAACTTAACAGAAAAAGCACTCACCTGGAATGCCAAGATGAGCGCGTCTGTAGCAGTGTACAGGAATATTTACACCGAGGACCGGTTCAGGCAGTCATTTGGTACCGAGGATAAACCGAAAGCAAGCGTGCGGCTCCGGGAAAGGTTTTTAGGATGGTGCAGGTGTTCTCGAGGGACTTGTCTTCACCTGTTGCGAGAGCGACTACCCATTTTCAACTGGCTGCCGAAGTACAGACTCAAGAAATGGATACTTGGCGATACTATAGCGGGACTCACAGTTGGTATACTTCACATTCCACAAGGTAAGTCGTTTACTGTACTATCAAATTCCGGATGAAGTATTGCTTCTTTGTCCGTAGAAATGTAAACTCCAAATTGAGGCGTTGAATGACGATCAGTTATGCACACTGTGCTTGACACCTGGGAAGAAATGATAACCAGCTGTCAACAATTTGTTTAATATGTCCCACT
The DNA here is from genome assembly GCA_036571765.1 of Plecoglossus altivelis. NCBI lineage: Eukaryota > Metazoa > Chordata > Actinopteri > Osmeriformes > Plecoglossidae > Plecoglossus > Plecoglossus altivelis. Next base: position 16,560,485 of record BROE01000021.1, on the reverse strand, counting down.
GAAGTAATATTGCAGAAACGATGACAATGATCTATTATACATTTGTAACAACATTTCTTAAGTAAACAAAACGTTTTGTTTGCTTATTGGAAATATAAGTTATTCATGTAATATTCATTCCGACTTTAGTTTGTCTGTGGATAATTACAAAGGACAATTACATGCATGAGCATGGCATCCTTTCACCGTAAATTGATTGTGAACACTAGAATAATATTTTTAATTAGATTCAAGGTTGATGAATCTCTATTTTTATTCAAGAGTAGTCCATCAGTTACACTGACAGGAAAGAATTAAACGTACAAATGGAATTTAACGCTAATAATAATGATCATACGATCAATATAATCATGATCGTATGATCATTTAATGATCATAATTACTATCAAAATCTGAACCTGTTCCTAACCATGAACAGGTATGGCCTTTGCTCTTCTGACATCTGTGGCCCCCATCTATGGCCTGTACACATCCTTCTTCCCCGTGGTCATCTACATGCTGTTTGGCACAGGCCGCCACGTCTCAACGGGTGAGTGGCACAGTCGTCCCTCAGGACAGACACCTGAGTTATACAGCAAACTGTCAGCATATCAGTTCACATTGTTCTCGCTCCTTTCAAACATGCAAGCACTGACCTTGCCCTGAGAGACTGTATAATGGGGATTTTGCTTGTGTTTGTTGCGCAGGCACCTTTGCGGTGGTGAGTCTGATGACAGGCTCTGTGGTGGAGCAGCTGGTGCCCACCCCTCTGGAGCTGAACTCCAGCAGTCCTGAAGCAGCCGACTTTGAGGCCCAGAGGATCGGTGTGGCCTCGGCCGTAGCCCTCCTCTCTGGGGTCCTGATGGTGAGGGTCAGCGAGGGCCACGCAGCGGTGCGGACTAGCTCAAACAATACCGTCAGGGGCCTCAACATTGCAGGCTGCATCCTGTCGAAAAGTGAACCGTTATGGTTTTGCGTTGGGAGCTGTGTCTCCAAATGTGTTTTTAAGCAGTGTGATGAGTTGTGTTCTGGGGAAACATGGGAGAACTGTCCTGACAGCTGTGGCGTGTTTAAACGGGAGACCCTGGTTTCCTGTCGTCTCCACAGCTCTGCATGTTTGGGCTGCAGCTGGGCTTTCTCTCCACGTACCTGTCGGAGCCCATCGTCAAGGCCTTCACCAGCGCTGCCGCCTTCCACGTCACCATCTCGCAGCTGCAAAGCATGCTGGGACTGAGGCTCCCTCGCCACACTGGACCCTTCTCGCTGTTTAAGGTCAGGGTTTTAAATTGCTCACTGATGTAGGAGATGTAAGCGCTAGAAGTATAGCTTGTCTTATATTGATAAGAAGGGGCTCAAGTTTAGTAAGTCTATTACAAGACAATAATTTTACAGCATACAGTATGGTGCACGTATATATATACACAAACATAAACCCGCAACTTTTTTGTGCGACAGGTGACATATCGTCCGCAGATTTGAATCACATAGACAATAGATCTGCTTGTGCAAATGGAACATTCCAGAGTATTTTATTTGAGGTCATGAAGCCACTTGTCACGTTGGGTTTCTGTTGTTCCTCAGTCTGCTTTACCTCGTCCCTGTTCCACGCAGACACTAGCATCAGTGATAGAGAACCTCCCCCACACCAACATGGCCGAGCTGCTCATCTCCATGGCGTGCCTGGCCGCCCTGGTGCCGGTGAAGGAGGTCAACATGCGCTTCCGCCGACGCCTGCGGACACCGATCCCGGTGGAAATCCTCACGGTCAGTCAGTAGAAAAAAAAGAAGGTTTCGCTTCGATTTGATGTCACTCCTTCTTGAACTGAACTGGTAGAGAGCCAAGAAAATCTGTACCGTGATTCAGTTCTACTTCAGTATGCATGCTTAGTTTGGTCTTGACTGTTTTCTTTCAGGTCATTATTGCGACAGGGGTGGCTTATGTGTCCTCGGTGGACTCAGCCTACGATGTCCAGATAGTGGGCCACATCCCTGCAGGGTAAACTACCTTGACACAACAGTTACCAACATTTCATTCCGAGTCCTCCATTATTTGGCCACGTTTGCCGTTTGACTTTTGAAGTGTCACAGTCTTTTTCACAAACAGAAAACAAAGCCCCTTCTTCTGTGTGTCATCAGTTTCCCCAGACCAAGGATGCCTGCCTTGCACACAATTCCAGACATCGCCGGGGACACAGTGGCCATCACCTTTGTGGGCTACGCTGTCTCTGTCTCCCTTGCAATGATATACGCTGACAAACATGGCTACTCCATCCATCCCAACCAGGTATGAAGAAAAGGTGTCAATGTTTTCATTCAACCACTGACACCGGAAATATGACTCTAATATAGCTGATTTAACACATTTTTTCGGTAATAGATGAAAAAGACAGTTGAACTCTCAGTTCTGATTCGTTTCTGTGTGCGTACGCACATCTGACAGTGAATGCTGGCCCTAAAGAAAGGGTCACAAGCTTAATTGCTGTCACGTACAGAATAAAGACAGCCCCCTGCTTAAGTAGTGGTGTTGTGCGTGAGAGCCTGTCTGTACTAAACATGGACGTGTGTTGGGACTGTAGGAGCTGCTGGCCCACGGCATCTCCAACACGCTGTCCTCTCTCTTCACCTGTTTCCCCAGCTCTGCCACCTTGGCCACCACCAACATCCTGGAGAGTGCTGGAGGGTACACGCAGGTACACACACCTCCTCACCTGCTTCACATCTGGCCCTCGGTATTTTGTCTACATGTCTCTGGGCTGTTAAAGGACTGCTATGTACTCATGTGCCATGGTGACATTTGGCACATTATTCATGGCTCCTAACGCCAAAGTGTGTTTCTGTCTTGGTTCCTCCAGCTCTCTGCGCTGTTCACCAGCCTGGTGGTTCTGATCGTTTTACTGCTGATTGGACCTCTGTTCTATTTCCTGCCCAAGGTGAGAAGAGGAATGCATGTTTGAAGCTTGTGGTTCTGAGGATGGGTTGAGCTTGTGTCTGAGTCCTTATTCTCCATGCTGGTATTTGTCTTCCCCCTAGGCAGTGCTGGCCTGCATTAACGTGACCAGCCTCAGACAGATGTTCCTGCAGTTCCAGGACCTCCCGGATCTGTGGCGAGTCAGCAAGATTGACTTTGTGAGCCGCTTCTCCAGCTGACAGACACCTTTCACATCCTTCCCATCCTAACGCTCAGCTGCATCAACCCACCACAGGTCTGAAGTAGCAGTACCACAGCTGTTCTCACCCCGGGTACTGTGCATCTGTACAGGTCGTCTGGCTGGTGACCTGGCTATCTGTCGTCGTGCTCAATGTGGATCTGGGTCTGGCGATCGGGGTGGTCTTTTCGATGATGACCGTGATCTGCAGAACCCAGAGGTACAGAGAGTAAGCCCCTTCAGTGGGGCGATGAACAACATAGGTCACACAAGCTTGTGTGCGTCTTGAATTTGGGAGTGATGACTGTTTCATGGAAAGCGGTGGCTAACGTGACTAAGCCAAATATATCCGTTGTGTGACAACTGTTTATTGTCCTCTCAGGGCTGGATGTTCAGTGCTTGGAAGGGCCAGTAACACCGAGATCTACAGACCTGTAGAGAACCACAACAAGGTGAACACACCTATTACTGACTCAGTACAGCTGCCATACTGTATCCACACACCTCATACAGATGTGCATGTGTTAAGGTACCATGTACTACGTTAAAGTAGTTATATAGGCTGGTGTCCCATGTATCAAGTAGTCAGAGTTTTACTCTACAAGGGGAAAAAAGAAAGTTTGTATAAGTACAAACCAAACTGACACCGTTATAGAAACTAAAACACAAGGTTGTGGAATGAACAGTTGTGATCTCCCCCCCACCTGTGATCTTCCACAGTGCTACGAGGTGCCGGGGGTCAAAATCCTGACCTACAACGGGCCCATCTACTACGGGAACCGTAGCTTCTTCAGGGAGGACATGAGCCGGCTGCTGGGCCTGACCCCGGAGAGGATCCTCAGCAGGGAGAAAGCTAGGAAGGCTCTGGAGAAGAGGGAGCAAGAGGCCATAAACACAGTGGTGAGACTGGAGCGTCAGACACACAGACACACTTAGTCTCCCCAAACAGGAGTGGAGAGAACAGGGGGGGGAGACTGGTCCCCCTGGGGTTGAGTAGAAATCACAGTTGTCCCCCGCGATATTTGTTTGAGGGGGGGAAAATGCAAGAATTTCTCGAAATTGCAAGCAACGTTTCAAGTGAGCACTTGTCTTGCTTATTGCTGGTGAATGAGTTATGAGGCACAAACACACAAGGGGAAAGTAAACAAGGACACACTAAATCTGTTCTTCATCATGTTTTACTGTGTTCTTATTTCTCTGCAACAGGAGAGAGGTGTAGCAAACACCTCCTTTTCGTCTGAGAATGAATTCTTCAAGTCTGGTAAGTGATGATACAGTTGCACGAAGGAATGATTATGCTTTTAAAATGAATACTTAATCGTTCCATTTCAGAGTGATAATTGCCAACGTTGTCCCCCTCTATTGTGCAGAAATGTCTGAAAGTGAGGTCCAGGCTGTGCTCATCGATTGCAGCAGTGTGATCTTTGTGGATGTTGCCGGAGCGAGACTGTTTATACAGGTGAATGTCCAGATCAACGTTACCTTGGACGTTTAACATTACAGAATATAATACATACCTGCTGAAATAAACAATGAAATGTACCTCTACCTTTGACTTTCCCTAGATGTGCATTGAATGCCAGAAAGTTGGGGTCCTTATTTACTTATCAAACTGCAACGGTACGGCTCACCCTGTGACACTTACGTTTCTTCACAGTGACACTGTACTGTATACGAATGTGTACCCCTATATACACAAATAGACTGAGTATTGTTCAGTATTTCCATGAATTCACCGCCAGTAACACAGACCAAGAATGCAAATCAACCTGTAAGGCGGAGCACGTTTGTCCTTCACGTTTGAACGTTCTCAAATGTTGTTGTTCCTAGAGAGCGTGCTGAAAATCCTCACCTCCAGCGGCCTGATGAATTACATGAGCCCTCAACACATTTTCGTCACGGTCCACGATGCCGTGGTCTACATTCAACAACAGAAGGTAGCTCTCGGCTGAACCAATCCAGCGCATCCTAGCATCTGCTTCGTTAATACATGATGATGTCTTCCCGTGGCATGTTTCAGTTTAGCCAGTTAACGCATCTTTCGCAGGAGAAACCTCCCGAAAACACCACAACGGTGTGGGTGTGAGATGGACAACCATTTTTACGGATGCAGGTCAACCCCAGTAAGAGGACACCCACCTCGCCGATGCAGCACCTGAGGGTGAAACACAGAACGGGGCACTAGGAACCAAAATGGCCCCCAACCCACGCCTCCATCTCCCAGCCAGGACGTTCATGTGTGACCACACGGGGGCCCGTGGGGGTGGGCTGTCTGCTTGTCCTGACTCGACCCCTTCTGCTCCAGGTGTTCTCTACTGTGGAAGGGTTTAGTAGTGGGCGGTACAGTCCGTGCATACTGTTTCATCTCAATTCTAATTCTAATTCAATAGAAAATTCAAGAATTGGAATGCCAATTATATGCCAATGTTTCCTTGGGGGGGGGATAAACATGTTTGTCCTTTTATAGCATTATCTGCACTGTCACTATCTGAAGTGATGGATTACAGTATTGAACTAGGGAGTAATTGTACTGTTGTCATACAGAACAGTAGCAATACTATATGGCTGTACTAATTAGACAATGCTTTTAATGGGCGTAGACGAGACAGTATTGGAGAAGTCTTCAGCCATTCAGAGGATCTGAAAGGCACACGCACACACAACTGCACTGGTGAGCCACTGCTTGATCAGTCCACCACCCCTGTTTCTTATTCTAGACTGAGGCCAGCGGATGAACTAAGGGTCAGCATATTTTCATGAATAAAATGTCATTTAACTTGGAGTAAATGCTGGAAGACTAATGGTAAATCGTTACTGATATTTATTATGAGTTGGGTATATTTACAATACATAAATAAAATGCACTGAATGCTTTCTAAAAGCAAGACATTGCATGAATGAAAGTGCTTGCATGATATGTACTTTGCTGTCTTTCCATAAAATGTTCTCTTGTTTTTTTTATTTGAAATGATTCATCGTTTTTCCCACGTGCTTTGACGTTGACTTTACAATAAAAATTGATTTAAGTGCATCTGGCCAATACACCAATATTGGCAGACATCAAACAGAATCTTTTATTGAAAAAATAATTTAAATCATCACAATCGAATACAATCAGACTGGTTCACAAGTCTTTTCTCATGACAAATGATAGCAGGACAGACGTGGAATGTGGAGCACGCTCATTTGACAGGTTTGAAAGAGAGAACAGTGTTTGTGGTTGATGACGGAGGGCAGAACGTAAGAACACTTTCAGCCTCACATGGTAATAGCCTGACATACAGGAAACTAGGCTAACGGTAATGTTGGCTGCAATACTCACCACAAGCAAACACTCACTCAAGTTTTAATGACACATTAACGAGAGCAGTCTGTGAGCAACTCATATTCACGATACCACGGTGAACCGAAAAACGCTGACGTCATTTTGTACAATCAAACCTTATTGTCTGTCAGAAAGGTCGAGACAACATTGTAAAGTTACATCAAGAATAAAGTGAGAATATAAAAGGAATTGCTTCGCACGGATAATCCCAGCTGATTTCGTAGCATGTTCGCAGTAAAGTGCGACAGGGAGCAGAGGAGACCGCACAGTGCCCTCTGCTGCTGTAAGCATCTCTCTCCCAGCGGGACAGAACCACGTTACCTTGACCTGATAAAAACATGTGCGATCGAGTTCAAAAACGGGGCAAAAAAACCCAACAACAAAAAAACTGGAAAAAAAACTAATTATTTGCTTACTTGATGTTAGATGCCCAAGTTATTAATTTTTTCCAGTGCATATTTCAAAGAACCCTCTAGACAGTATATCCTTCGGGTTTTTCCCTTTAAAGCTCAAGGAGTGTGTTCCTAATTGGCAGGAAGAAGCCCACTTCAATTAGCAGTGTGGTACACAAGGCTCTGGCCAACTGTTTACCAAGCCAACTAGGTGCCTCCAATAGCTCTCAGTCCCAAACACACACACACACACACAGGGTGGGTGCGTTTCTACACCTGTCCCAGACACACACTATGAACTCACAGTTGGCCACAGTTTTCACAGTCAGAGCAGTCTAGGTAGCGCTGAAATGTCAGTAAATCTGTAAGCTTTGACACCAAAATAAGGTTTTCGGTATAAAACCTTATTGATTTAAAATCCGTAAGATGTATTGTCATGGTGAAACTGAGTAGCATGTAACAGTATATATTGTAGCAATACTATATGAAATTGGATGACACGTACAGATCATTAGCTACAATGTATCGGTACAACTGAGGCAAATTTACTGCAATGTAGCATATCAAACCATATAGCTTGTCCAAGACAAGAAAATAGCTAAATGCACTTTTGACATTTGCCTTCGACTTTATCATTTCCAAAAAATAACAGCTGACTTCTCTATGCCTAAACATGCTTTCCAACTCCTTTACCAACCCTAGCAGGACACATACTGCTTTTGTTTAGCAAAGATGCATGCCCTTTTCTGGTCTGTTCGTTCAGTAGTATGTGCCTGGTCTTTGAACGCTACCTTGTGGTTACATAGAGATACTGCAGCCTTAGATGAACTCCAAATAACATTGTTCCCTCATAATGTCCAAGTTATCTGCAGAGATGACCATAATTTTTTTTACAAAGAAATCCAATATATTAAAGAAGAGGCAAAAAAACAGAGGTCTGGTTTTCATTCCAGAACTGCATACAAAGCTAACCTGTGCGAACAATCATAAAGCCCACATTTATGAACTGCTGTAAAATATCTCCCTGCATTTCCGGATACGGGCTCCTGGGAACATATTGTGTACATCGAAAGTTAAATATTTACGCAAAGGTGCAAAGGTGAGGCAGCTATCTTTCTCTAGCTGATACAGGGTTGTTACTGTAGTTATTGACAGTCATGTAACAATTTTAACCAGGCATGTTGAAGTCCGTACCTTCGAATTCTGGCCCAACTATTACCCAAATGAAGTTTCCTCTCAAAACACACGTCGAGATGACTGAAAAATTGAATAGTTTCTGGAGTTGTTCTTTAACGCACCCCTGTTTCCGAGTGGAAAAGGAAATGTTCCGAGCTCATACATTGCTGTACATTAGACAGCTTTTGCTCTTAATGTTGTAGGATGTTGGTCAAACAAAGTCCAAAGAAGGATTCGATGATGTGGACCTTTGTTCCTTCACCGGTACAAGGAGGGAACACAGAGGGAGTGGGACACCCACCAGTCATCTCAATCACTGGACATGCACTGGAACCGCTTCTTAAAGTAGTAGAAGTCACGCATGGTGTTGGTGCCATTAGAAGAGAAATAGCGGAACTTGGCGTAAGCTTTCTCACTCTCCGACTTGCCCCATGGCAACTTGATCTTTGAAGCGTGATTCACCACGACGTCGCTGCAGGAGCCAATGTGAAGAGAGCCCAACCCATCAACGAAGAACTCTAGAGAGGGGAAGAGAACAGCACCTACTCATGCCAAACTATAAAAATGATTGATTCATTGGTGGCAATGACAGGATGGTCTGTGCACACATCGTAACAGGGAGATGGGGATGGAGATGGCAAGGAAGGACTGACATGGATTGGTGGGTGGAGACACAGACAGAAATATAAACACTGAAAGGAGTCCTGGGAAACAGTGTTAGGCCAAACTGTACTTAGCAGAGCATTGTGGGTATGCGCGCCGGTTCGGATGTCATCACTTACCCAGATGAGCGGCTCGTGCCAGGCGAGGATCGAAGCCCACCTGCCTCACCTTGTCCGTCCTCGCCATGAAGAAATTGATGACGGCGTCCGCGACCACGCAGTTGGGGTAGCCCTCGATGGTGTGGTGGTAGCCCTGCCTCATGTGTAAGCAGTCCCCGTCTTCACCTCCTTCTTCCACAGAGATTTTGTGGCGGTAGGTGGCCGTATAGCCGGTCACCTCCCTCACCGCCCCACCCACCTGCCAAAAGTAGGAAGAAAGACTCTGAGACCAGGGACAGCGGGATCGGGGCTGCAGTTGCGCACAGAACAATTTGGACATCCTATTTTAACTGCTGCACTGTTAACCCACCCGTTATCACTTACGGCATATACGTAGCATGTGCATCATTGCTGTATTTATTTCATTTTGGTATTCAAAATGGTCAGATCTATTTTCAGCACGTTGCTCTTCAAACCTTGCATCAGATTACACAATCATAACCAACTGTTGCCAAACAGTGAGGACGACAGAACCAACTGCCCTTTCAGGCGATGTCACGATAACAGCTCAGAGTACTTTATTTCCTTCCGTAAAAGACCTTCTTTCTCCCCCAAAGAGTGTCTCTTACAGCTAACTACTCATGTCAGTATGCAAGAACTCTTAGACTGACTGTCTGTCAGTCCGTCCTTCTAAACAGGAACTGTGGAGGCCCCTTACCAGGTCCAAGGTGGTCTTCTCCAGGATGTCCACCATCTTCTCCAGCTTCGTGTTAGCAGAGAAGATGAAGTCATCATCCACCCAGAGCACGTACTTGGTGGTCACCTGGGAGATGGCTAGATTTCTACCAGCAAACCAGCCCTGAGGAGGAAAAGGCCACCTGTCTTATAAAGCTCTTTGTGACAATGTGACAATGAATGTCATAACTGACTATAAAATCTAATTGGATCTTGGTGATCTAAGTAATCAGATACTAAATGATATATTAGTGGGAGGTATGTCTATCTTGTGTAGATTATTTAGAAGCAGAGTTCCAGAGGCCTGTGGGGACCAATCAATAAAAAAAGCAAATAAAAAATTAACTACAATCCTAACGGGGGGAGTTGGTTAAGTTGGTTGCTATTAGTGTTACCAACTTTGGAGCTCAAATCCTTCCCTCCCAACATCCTCAGAAACCACAAACACCATCTAAAATGGACGCCCCCCAAAAATCCACAGCTTACTCCTTCATGACACATTAAGTAGGTTTTCTCACCTTTGCATATGGCATGATGTAATGCTCTATGTGAGGGCCCTTAACTGGCTGGGGCTTCTCGTTGTCGTCGGCGACCACTATGACAACATCAGGGTAGTACTGCCGTATGCTGTCGATCAAGTCCTGCAATTTATCGTAGCGAAGGAAAGTCTTGGTAGCGATGGTGACGAGGGAACCGATGCTGGATACTAGGGTGAAATGAAAGAGTTCATACAAAAAAAATACATGGTTCCTTCTTTGAAAACAATACCTTGATTTTGACCCTGCTTGACAGCAGATGACCAAGTGTGTAACACACCTTGTTCTTTGAAGGCTGGTTTCGCCAGTTTGGGGGTGATGATGTGTCCAACAGTGATTGTAAAGGATGAGTGGTGTCCTTGGGTGTCCATCTGGACTGGAAGAACACAGGATACAGTCACTTTGGATACAAACACTTCAAAACCGGGACGTCTTTGTCACATCACCAAAGTAGACAAACAGAAAAACACATTTTCAGTTCTGTCTAAAAAAGGAATTTGCGATTTCCCATATGTGTTGTACTTGTTTCAAATGAATGTGTTTGTGTCACTGAGCATCAGTACTGCAGCATAAATAACAGGACAAAAACCTGTTGCTGCAACAACTGTTGCTGCAACAAACAGCCTTCGGATACGTGTATGTGTAAAAACGCTGTGGGTACGAAAGTAGGTCAACAGAAAGACCATCCAATGACGGCAGGCAAACAACGTCTTGGCAAGAGAGAACTTGCGGCTCGACAGATTTCCTTGAATCGAACCACTTTAATACGATTAGAACAATGCCTTTCTGATACTTGATGTTGCTGCACTTGCTACAAACAATGAGGAATGTGGTTTTCTACCTAAGTCAGTCAACGTTGTTGATACTTGTTTACGGTCCTAGTGTGCTGCACAAGCTTGTCTGATCTTCCTTTGCCCCTCCCCCCTCCACATACAGCCATCTAAATGACAGCACGTGACTTTGAGTTATATGACTTAGGTCGGTTTAGGGCACCGCTGCTCATTAGTCACCAAGCTATCCAGGGCAAGGTCATGGGAGGAGCAGGGTGTGGGTTAGTTAGGAGGTGGTGTGGAAAGGAACGGGTGGCATATGAGAGTCGTTCCAAAATCTCCTGTGTTATTGTGCAACAAGGACAGTTTGTTTTCTCTCTGCCTAGCTGTGGTTCCTCGCCCACTACGTCTGTCCTGACACATCTACTGTATATGGACAGCGGAATAGCCTTTACTGGAGGTTTAAGGAAATGGTCATTTCTGATGTCGTTGATATTTATGTTAGACTCACGTGTGTCGGCTGTCCTGGGGTGGAACACGGTGTTTGTGTAGGTGACGAACTGAAGCTGACGGTTTAAATGTGCCAGATGTTTACTGGACATGCTTATGTGCATCTGCCCTGACCCTGTGATGAAGACTTCATCCACTGAGGCAGCCACATCAAACGTGCCCATGGTGGCAGTCAAATTCACCTGGGATAACGCAAAAGGCGCATCAAACAAATGACTCCAAACAGGCAAGTGATGCAAATCATACAGCCTCTTCTATAACCACATGACGCTGCAAACAGAAAGAACTAGAACGTACCATGTGAGTGGCTTTAGGCTGTTCTTGCAGACCCAGCCCTTAAAGGTGATGAATGGGGGAAACCGTATTTATTCTAGAGAAAGAGACTGTCTTCCTTCATCTTTAAATGAAACTTTGTCCTCTTTATCCGGTTTCCTATCGGTTCTTACCAGGGATGATGATAGTCTTGAGGGGCCGTACCTCCAGTCCCTGGGTAGGGTACTGCAGAGGACTGTTAGCCTCGGCTATGATGAGAAGATCCAGAGAGCTGTAGGACCTAGGGTAATAATGGGGATGTACAAAAGCATCAATCACACATTAACAGTTACTTTCCATCAAATTCACGTGGTTCAACCGGACAGCGGAATCCAAGAAGTTGGGGAATCCTTTTTGTCCTGCGATGGAAACTGAGTGGGCGTTGGAGGCGTTTGTGTGTAGGCCTGCATCACCGTCCAACGAAATGCTGCCATTTGGAGCTTTGTCAATGATCACCTCTATGGTTTTGCTTTGGAGTCAGGGTGGGGGCCAGGGGGGAACATTTGTGTGTGCTGTTTTCCCTGTCAAATTTCGTATTGATTTTCAAATTCTTATGTTAACTTACGAGGCATTAAATGGACTTGCTCCTCAATACCTTACAGAGCTTTTAATACTTTACATTCCGACACGTGATCTTCGTTCGGCTGATGCTGGTCTTTTAGTTGTTCCGGTAACACAGTTAAGAACAACGGGCGATAGGGCATTCTCTTCAGTTGCCCCAAAGTTATGGAATTCTATGCCTTCTGAGATTACAAATGCAGCATCCATAAAAATGTTTAAATCATCCCTTAAACTCATTATTTTAGGGAAGCATTTGGGTGAAAAAGTAATTCTGGTGGTTGTTATGTGATGTATTGTATGTATTTTTTTGGCTTATTTTATGAATCTGAACTCTGCTTATGTGAAGCGCTTTGAGAAATTAGTTTTAAAAGCACTATTCAACATAAAGTTATTATTATTAGTATAAATACCTCCTCTGGAACTGTTTGTACTCCTGCATCCTGTGACTCTGCAGTTCGGAGTCCTGGACAGCGGAGAGGAAATCATGTGACCACACGCGCGGAAACAGCAGGTGGGCGAGTGGCAGTTGGATACCTTCGTCCCTCTTGCACACGCATGTATCCTGCTTCAGACGGCTGGATGGAGAGCACACTGAGTCATGCCAAAACAAGCAAACATCCTGCCAAGTACACCACTGTGGAGGCCACAAAGTTTGGATCGGTGTGTCACATGCTTAACACTGAACCAAAGCCTAAGCAGACAAGGACTCATCACTTACCTTGCCACACTTTCCTTGACATGATAAGGGATATTATCATGCTGTTCCACCGGTTTATGAAGCTTCTTAAACAGACGACTCTCGAGGTCCAGTTGCGGGCGCTCGTTGACTGGGATGTCAGTTGACAAGTTCCATGAATGGAGGGCGTAAATCAATACGCCAAGAGCAAGAAAAAACACCAGGGCCTTGCGGGCGATACGCATTATGGAATACGAGCGCAGAATCCAGTGGCCAGGGCCTAGTATGGAAAGTGTCTGCAAGAAAGAGAGGGTGAGAGATGCAAGACACTTCCTAGGGCAACGGTCAACTTCAGCACTGCTTTCAGGATGTGCATTCCATTAAGATCCGGGATCAGGGATTATCAGAATCCCTGATAAGATGGAGTCATGTACCATCTCACATGTATTGACGTTACTTTCCTGTCAATATTCATGTTTTGTGCTCTCAGGTCATCATCACATCATCCTTATTTAGAAATATGTGAAAATAAATATGAATGCAACATTCTGTATTACAACGGGAAGATGGTGGTCAACGGTGTTTGAACATATGAAGCTCAGGCCTACCCAGTTAGAGAACAGGAAACGAAACGCCACAAAACTTTCATGCCACTGCCTTATCAAAGCAGAAAGACCAGCTCTTTGTCAAGGTTAGAGTGCCATAAGCGAAATATTATAAATAAATAAATATATATATATATATATATATATATATATATATATATATATGGTATTATTTATAAAGTAGTCTAAATACTGTACAACAGACTTCAAAGTAAACTGAAACGCATAAGTGATTTTAATAATTTTACTAAATGACTATTTGTGTTGATCCTCTGTCATATTTACCTACAGTTTATAAATCTCCCTTATGTTAAGTTAACCCTGCTGTGTCAACTACAACTGCTTTCCTCAGGATATTTGTCATATTTCTTATGATGAAACCGTAAGTTTAACAACTTGCCACACCCAACCAGTCAAGATTCGCATTTTCAAGGGCAAAAAAAATGAATCCATAAATATCTATCTTGTATAGCCCCCCCCCCCCCCCCCCACACACACACACACAATGACAATAACGATATCTAAAAACATCACATTTCTTGAATTTGATTTTAACCATCATTAACAAAGCACAGAAGGTAGAATATCCTGGACCGTTTAGTAGAATCCTGTACATAAAGAATTTATATGTATGCGCACAATTATATACGTATATATATATATATACATAATTTGATTTAAACTGCTTAGCGTAGAAAAACAATTATATGCTTGGTTCAAAGTCAAAGACGAAGTCAAATTTACCTCTCGATCTCTCTACCTGTCCTTAATTACCCGGTGTTGTGAAGTTTATGCGGTAAGAATCTCCAACCAGTTTTTCTCATGTCCAGACGTGGGCGCTATCAAACATGTCGATGCAAGCAAGGATGGACTATGGGAAAGTAGCCTACTTAAATTGAATGAATAATTGCTCGTACAGAATTAAATGCGCACATTATGTGCTGACCCGTACTTAAAACAGGGGTTAAGAAATAAAACAGAATTCGCCTCGGTCTACTCACTTCCGTATGACAAATGACAATTCCAGGCTGTCTCTTACCAAAAAAAGTAATCATCCTATCTTGAATTTCAGGTCGGTCCCGCTTCACCTACGCTGGTTTGGCGAGCCGAGATCAGTTGATTGCACTCGTTTTAAGCAATTGACGGCTCAACGGCTCTCTCTTTAAAGTGTTTTTCTTCGTCTAACTTACTCCAGACTGGTTGATATACTGGGAATGTCCACTTTTGCTACTTCCCTCATCTGTCAAACCTCTACACTTTGGACTAAAACGTGAAAGCTCCGCCACACCCCATCACATGATGCTAGTCAACCTTTCCATTCTCCTAAAGCAACTCTTGCACTTAAACTGACATCGGTACTTCCGTAGGCTTCTTCTGTTTTCTAATGCCCGTATGCATTGTTTGTACGTTATACCGGTTTGTAGGATGCATTTTCACTCCCGGTTTTATGCTAAGTATATTTCATTGGCACTGTTTTTGAATCTCATCCAATTGTACCATGTACATGGGTACAATTTTGCCTCATTTTGTAAGATGGAACATGTTAATGTAAAGTGCAGTTATCTTGTACAGTATGCGTCCTTTGTTTAGCAGAAAATGAGCACCAGAGTTGGATTGGCTATGGATGGATTTAGGATTATTGGAAACCTTGAAGTACAACAACATCCACTGTACCTTTCCCTGTCTCTAGTGAGAAGTGGAGTGAAGTGGGTGCCCCCGCCCTCCAGCACACCCGCACCACGCCCACAGTCACCCAGCTGGTGTCCATTGTTATCATCAACCTAAGCTGTGCTTCAGCGTTGCTTCCTTTGGCTATTTGTTTGTTCTATTGGCTGCTGGAATTAAGGACCAACCAGAAAAAAACTGTTTAAAGAAATGAAAAAAAGGGAATTTAAAGTAGAATATGATTGAGGTGGCATCAAATGTTACAGTAGTGATGTTACAAATGTAATAATTGTGTTGATTGCAAGATGGGTCGGTCCTAACTAAAGGAACCTTTTCATTTTACGCTATGACTCATAGCCAAAGAAGATGAACATGTATCTCTTTGGAATACTTCTACAAAGACCGAGCTTAATTCCCTTTTCTCAGCCCTTCCTTCCCTTTTCTGCAAACTTTATGGACCTGAAATGATAGGATCTCCTGCTGTGTTGATAAGACATCACTGGAGTTCACACTGAAACTGGTACAACCGCCTCCACACCTGCAGCTGAAAAGACAGAACTGGACTCGCTCGAGAACTGGAGTCAGCTGATGTATTAGACTGGGAAGTACCGGTTCTACGAGGTATTGTTAGACATAACTGGTGCAATATTCTATAGGCTTTACAGAATGCTGTTTAGAAAAAGGGAACCTGACAAAGCTGCTTGGTTGGAAAGTGCTAGTTCATCTGACTCTTTACCTCCATAAACATGTCTCCTTTCTGCATGCTGAAAGCAATAAAACTGGTCTTGGCTTCATTGATTCTGTGCAATGCTTCAGATCAAATTTTCCTGACAACTATCCATAATTCAAAACACTGAATACGGCTCATTTGGAACCCTGTTGTTTTTGTGAGCAGCCAAAAGATACAACGTCTCCCAGCTCCCTTCACAGCATTTAACAGGGTACTAGGCTCAATTCACTTGGATGAACCAAACCCATGTCTGCAACTGGTAGTGTTATGAGGATCTCACTCGTTTCTGCAAAAAGGCACTTTTACAAAGTACTGAGTAAAAGGTAGGGATCATTTGTATACGTCCTTGTAATACATGCTGAGATGCAGTCTGTCATACATAATACAAGATGTATGTGCATGTACAATACATGATGCGAAGAAGGGCCTCTAGTGGTCACTGTGGGCCTCTAGTGGCCACACACACTCACACATACACACACTCACACATACATACACTCACACACACACTCACACATACATACACACACTCACACATACATACATACATATACACACTCACACATACATACATACACACGCTCACACACACTCACACATATACACACTCACCCACACTTACACACACTCACAGATACACACGTACGCACACACTCACACATACACACACTCACACGTACTCACACATACACTCACAGATACACACACTCACACATTCACACACATACACACTCACACAAATACATACATACATACATACACACACACACACACACACACACACACACACACACACACACACATGTGACACAGAGACATGTATTTAGATGGACCATCTTGTTTACATTTCAAAAATTCTATCACATCCACATATTTTTGGCAAACTTCAAATTCAGAAAAACAATGTCTCAGCAATGCTGCTTAAGAAACCTGATGTCCTTTAGAATGCCAAACACACTCTCACAAAAGCTAAATATCAAATATCATTCTCGACCTCAAACCACACAAAGACTGCTGCTGGTACTAGAGCTGAATGTACCTTACACACACAAAAAGAAAGAAAAAAGTACTTAATTGCCCTCTAAATGATTGGTGTGTGTGGGCATTCAAGTTGGTGACGGAGCAGGACTACTCTTAAAGTTTGGATTTAAAATGTGTCTGACTGGAAGACTGGAAGAGGGGAGAGCGACTGATAACAATCTCTTTTTGGTGCTCACTATTTTTAGTGGTGCCCCTGTTTGTAGGCCTACCCCCTGTTATTATCTTACATCAGGCACGTTACACTGAGGACAGACACTCCAAAAGACAGCAGATTTCTTATAGCTGCGAATTTCTTGGATTTGGTCTATTTACTAAAGAGGCAGTGTACTTTGCCCGTCTACCCTCGTGGATCACGATGACATTGTTAATGTTCAATTCTGGAAAAGGTTGGATTTCAATTGTGTAGCCTGCCGAACATGACCTACTTATTTCGGAAACGTAAGTGAGTACGTCTGTTAATAATATGCTTTATTCTTGATCAGGATATTGGAATAATATTGAAATGTAGATTATGTTATTCATACAATAATATTTCTTTAGCATTTAAAGGGAAGTTCACTTGGCACTGTCACAATTTGGATTTAGGAAAGGCGGGTTGAAGTGTACGCAATCCGAAATCGTCCAATGAGATGCTAGTATTCGAGAGATTACTCCGTGATGCTGAAGAATGTGACTCTGAAGCACCAGGATACTCGTGTTTACGTTAAATATACAGAGCGAATGGGTAGCATAAAGAGACATTCAAATTAAACTCTCATACTGGGAAGATGTGTGGGTAGGGAAATGTTGACAGTTATGTCGCGTCGCCCATATAGTTTTAAATGGACCAAAACAAGATAGGATATGTTCCGTCAGCGCTGTCTTGCAAATGTAGACTATCTTTCCAATATGGGCCTGTCTAAAGAGTCTGATCTTCGCACAAAGGTAAATGAGACATTTGTCGAAAAAGAACATGGGTGGAGAAAAACATCAAACTGATATGTCCTCTCATACAGCGTAATCTATCAGTTTTTCATAAATACTACATCCGTCTAGAAAAAGAAGTGGATTTAACGCATTACTGGATTTGACCAACTGAGGACCTGTCACCGTTGTTTGTCATTATCGGCTTTTTTGTAATTTGTCAGTCCCCTTAAAGACAGGTCGTATATATCAAATTAAATGTATTACTGTTGTCTGGCTGTATAACGGTAGCCTAAATTATGACGATACACCGCCGTAATATCAAACGGTATGATCGCTTGGTATGGTAATTCTTGTCGATGGCAAAAAAACGGTTGCTGACTTTAATGCCAATCAATTAATTTAATGGTGAGAAATACATCCTGTTTTAGGGGGACGCTTCAGTCAACATAAGCAGCTTATGCTACCTTTGGACTGCAAATAAATAAGCTAATGTGTGTTTTGGTTCTGAGTTCTTGCTCTAGTCTTGAGTTTTCAGTTCATTATCAGTTCACTTTGCAACGGATACAACTAGTTTGTTGGGGATTAAGACAATGAGGGTCCCTGTCACTCAGTTCACTGAACCCACATTGCCACACAGACTTCCGAGAAAATATGTTTTTCTCTTCTAATCATAGCTTTGAAGGCGAAGGTGGCTTTTATCCTATAAGTATTACTTTATTCAGAAACCTTCCAAGCACTATACCTGCAAAAAGAATATCTAACTTAACTGTAAATCAGCAGTGTAGGCTATCATAATTTTACGCAATCACTTTTACATTTGAACTTTAGGACACCATGACTACTCTCCTTCCCCACCCTCTTCCTGTGATTGGTTAGGTGTGTGATGAGCCTATTTAGGTAATTACTCACAGGTGCAGAATGCGCAGTTTCCCTTCAAAATAGGAGTCTTATGTTCTTAGTGACGTTTATGTACATGTGTACAAATAAGTATGAGTATTTGATTTGTGAATCAAAGAATTGATGCTGCTGCTGTGTTTGACCCTCAGGCGACCATGCTGTGACCATGAAGAGTGTATCCTCCAGATGTGCCTTTGGCCTGGGCTTCCTGGTGGGGACTGTCAGCCTGCACTTCTTCCTGAGGCAGGTGTGGTTTGAGAGGAGCTTCCCTGTGCTTGCAGAGCTCCAGAAGAGCCCAGCGGCGACCGCGGAGCAACAGGCTAGTGGCAGTCGTCGCTGGAGGAAGGAAGGAGCTGCCCTTGTCAACCTCCACCACCCTCATCACCTAGGTACGTGGCACTGAGCTGCTGCAGGATGCAGTCCTGCAGGTTGCAGAAAGTAACTCTTTTTTTGCCAGTAGGTAAACACCTTTTTGAAATTCAGTGCAGGAAGGGTATCAGATAAAGGCAATGATTTGAAAATGTGCAAGTTATTGTATTTTTGTATGTTTCATTCAGTCATTGTCTGAAGTAAACAAGTTGCGTTGTTTAAAAAAAACAACCTGTATCTTAACTCTCAAAGTCTTGAGAACGATTAGAGTAGAGTGATGATGTGTATCCATGGGTCACGCTACAGGTGAGGACAGCAGTGTAGCAGATGAGCTGTATCAGAAGGTCCGAGTCCTATGCTGGGTCATGACTGGGCCTAGCAACCTCCACAGCAAGGCCCACCATGTCAAGGCTACCTGGAGCCGCCACTGCAACCTGGTGGTGTTCATGAGCTCCGTGGACGACCCCGACTTCCCCACCGTGGGCCTGGGGACCGGGGAGGGCCGCGACCAGCTCTACTGGAAGACCATCCGCGCCTTCCACTACGCCTACGAGCACCACGCTCATCAGGCGGACTGGTTTCTCAAGGCGGACGATGACACTTTCGTGGTGGTGGACAACCTGCGCTGGATCCTGTCCAATCACACGCCTGAGGAGCCTGTCTACTTTGGAAAGCGCTTCAAGCCATACGCAAAGCAGGGCTACATGAGTGGCGGTGCTGGGTACGTGCTGAGCAAGGAGGCCCTCAGGAGGTTTGTGGTGGGGTTCCGGACTAAGGAATGCACTCACACCACGCCTGTAGAGGACCTGGCTCTGGGCCAGTGTCTGGAGAAGATGGGTGTTCTGGCGGGGGACTCAAGAGACACGCTGCAGCGGGAGACCTTCCACCCTTTTGTGCCGGAACATCACCTCACTGGAAAGTTCTCCAAGAGCTTCTGGTACTGGAACTACTGTTACTACCCCATTGTGGAGGCAAGTATACCGAACATTCTCTTGCTTCCATGTGCATTGAAGTTGTGTTTGAACCCAGATTACACATAAATTAAGGACTGTTGAGCCTGTTCAGATCAGATCCCCATTGCTGCATTCAATCTAGAACCACATCTAGTAGCCAACATACAAATAGGTGCAAGAGTTGGTCCAAACTGTCCGATAAATGCTGCTTAAACAAATCCGTTTGTGGATTAGGCCTGTTTTCAGCAATACGGAAGGAGCTGGAACAGTCAGGCCAAGGAGGAACATTCTGGAAAAGCTTTTAATTCCATTAGCCTCCATCTGTCTTAAAGAAAGGAAAGCAATAGTTCTAAAAAGGCATCTTATTGGTTGTGGGCAGTGCAGTATAATCAACACAATGATGAAGCCTTATTTTTACAAACAAGTTGACATTTATTATTTTTGAAGATCTAAGTGGAAAAACAACTATATTCATGAATACTGAATGATCTCTGCCTATTGAGATTCTATACAAAAGAAAGATACATATATAATGAGATGAACGTTTAAGTGGATGATTGCGTTGGAAACAATGCCTTGTCAACAATGGCAAAATTACCCAATTTGTTACAGATAATGCTGCTAATTCTTGGTTTTCCATTTTTATGAGACACTTCTAAGCCTCTATTAGACAGTTGATCATTAGAGAAGGCCACGATATCTCTGGCGTAAACATGCCACTTTGACGAATCAACAAAACACAACAAATCTACTGAAGGAAAAAAATCCATCAAATCTTTAGCCAACTGTCGGTAAGAAGACTGAGTTTAGCTGCAGACATGAAATCACTTGCCAATGCTTTGATCTGTAGCAAATGCATTCTAAGAAAGGAAGATGAGACCTTCTTTTTCACCTCACTGAAAGTTGTTATTGAGCATTGCGACTTGTGCTGGTGTTTAACCTGCGTGTGTTCTGTTCAACCAGGGACCCCAGTGCTGCTCCGACCTGGCGGTGTCATTCCACTACGTGGAAGCAGAGCTCATGTACACGCTAGAGTATTTCACCTATCACCTACGACCCTACGGCTACAGATACCGCTACCACCCCATGCCACCCAGGGACCTGTCCTCGCCAGCGCACGGGGAGAGGGGGAGGGCGGCAGGGGAGGAGGGGACTGAGGAATTAACCCAGCCAACCTCCATCAACATGAGCACCGGGGAAAAGCTGGTGACGGTGTCATTGAGGGTTGCGGATGAAGTTCTGAATGCAACGACGATGCCCAACCGAACTGCAGTCACGCCGAACAATGACATTTTGAGCAATTGAAATTGATTTTATTTACGATGCCATTTCTTTTTTACCTTGTTGCTTTTTTTGGAGAAGATTGAAGTTATGATATTGCACTTGAATTGAATTTGAAGGCATTGTGTAGAGCTTTTATTGCAATCATTATCCCTTGTGATAGGTTAATTATTATTATTGACCCTTACCCCAAATAACCTTTAATCAGTGTAGTTCTAGCACTTGTGCTTGCTGCTGTATTTAATTGTCATAAAAACTTGTTCTGGGGGACTTGGTAGAAACTTCAAGTCATCTCTTGGTAGGACTGTACCCCTTTTGTTAGCCAGCTTGCACAGTTACTTGCTAAGAAGGATGAATTAATATTGATTCCAGTTGTCAAGTCTCTCAGTATTCATTATGTCATCAATGAGTTGCTGCCTCTTGGCTCAAAACAATTGGTTGGCACATAGTATTATTTACTTAATTTGTATGTTGTACAAAAGCTTTTGAGATGATTGTAAAATTATATTTGAATAAATTCAAACTTTTGATGTAGAAATGTCTGATGCATATCTGAGTTCCTAACAAGTAAAGGTGTGAGTGCATCTGAAATGTTGAGGTACCTTGGGGCCAATTCCAAGGTAATACCTCCTAAGATGAGCAAAGCTGAATAACTGGCAGAACAAGAAACATTCTGCGTTATGATATGGACTAAGGAATACACCTGCAACTGAGTCACATCAGGAGTCATAAACAGAATAATTGATTTCCATTTTTTATTTACAAAAATGAGGTTTACTTTATCTTGGAGAAAAGGACCACTATGGTAAAGAAATAGATCTCATTTAGCTTTTACTTATCAGATAAAACGTCTCATACAAACTTGAAACTTTATGCTGTAAAGCCTAGGTGCTTTAGCTCGTGCACGTCTGTGAGTTTAGTTAATTCAATTTTGTGAAAGGTTGAAAGAAATAGACTTCAGTTTCATCTGTTGTGTGAAGAATGTCTATAAGCCGCGACGAAACCTGCAGCAAAACACAGAGATGTGAACAATTATTCACATGAAAAAATGTTCTCGGACTCAACACTGTATGGTTGAAGCGTTGGACTGTAGAATGGTCAACTGGCACTCACCTAAGTCTGCATTTGTTGTAAAAAATGCCTTTTGTCTCCGGGTAATCTTTCCTCCAGGGACCAGCGTTACCTATAGGAGCCGCAGGGAGACAAGCAGTTCAATCATGCATTAGCACAGTGGCGCGTTGGTGTGAAAAGAACCAGTTTAACACGTCTATGCCCGTGAACTCACCAGGCTCTGAATTCCTCCTTCCCATTAGACCAACAAAGATGTCATGCATTTCTCCTGTAATTAAACACCTTGGGTTATTTAAACTTGAGCTCACAGACTGTTTTAAAGAACACTTAAAAGACAGACTTCTGACTGTTACATGCTATGATTGATTAGATTTCACGGGTGATTAGAAAGCACTTACTTTTTTGTTGGGACTGTACACCATTTGTATCTGAAATAAGACAGATTATGTAAGTGAATTGCAATTTTCCTGACATCAAAATGAGTTTGAGCTTATATTTGCTGAGGCATAACAGAATCCGTTCCTACAATAGTTGACTTTCCGACAGATTATTTGTGAAAAATAGATATGTAAGCAATGGCAATTAAATGATGAGGGTTAATCTTGCGCAATTAAAATGCTACGCCATCGAAAGCGAGTTTTTGAAACAATCGTTACGGAGAACATATGGTAATCGATCAAGACTATTCAACATAAAATAAGGAGACATCGGTAACTTTACCCGCACTCCGTCTACCCATGAGTCCCACAAAACTGTCATAGTCCACGTCGCTGTACCTCTTCAGAAGATTGCGCTTCAGCTCACCCAAACCAGGAATGTCCTGTAATAACGGAAGGTGATGATGCAGTGTCTAACGTTACTGTTCAAAAATGTGTTTTTCGGTGCATTCAGTAACAAGTTATACCAAAGTACAGGTCTAGATTGCTGTACTGACTACATAGACAACTCCACCGCGCCCACACTCGGTACTTTACTTCTTAGTCTGAGTCTGAGAACCTACATCTGACGATGGCCTGCGCGACCCTGGCTCCTCGCATCCGGACTGGCACAATCGGGTTTTCATGACGAGGAACAGTGCCACCAACAGTAATCCTCTTCTCATCTTCCCTGTACCACCTGTTGAAATTACTCGCCTTTAATATGGAGGTGGAAAATAGTATTTTTGTTTTGATTGATATTCAAAGACGCAGACACGGGTACATGGACACGGAAAATGATTGATAAAACGAAATCTTTGTTAGTAAATATAGAATTTACTTACAACAAGACAATATAATACTGTCATTAGAAAACCACACTTTGAGTTGCCTAATTATTAAGTATTCTTCTGCTACACCTGTTGCTTCAGAATCTACTTGCTGTTCGTGCGTAATGGCGCACGGTTAGGCACGGATACGTCTTGATATTGAAAACAATTGATTTACTGAATACACAAGAAATCACTCACTTTGAGTAAAGGGATATTTCCAATATGTACAAAATATATACTATATATTTATAATGACGTTTTAGGCTTGCATATTATTTAAAACATATTGTTCTCCGCGTCTCCAAATGTCCCTGCCATTTTAACATAATTCTGCGGAGAAGGAAATTCAGACAGAACGATTGATGTTACTTTTCAAAAATATATAATTACCTGGTTTTTGACTAGCCACGTCTGTTGGTGGTTGTGGATACCGCGCGCGCACTGGTGAGTAGGAATGAACGGACAGTATAGATCCTGCTGTGAAATCCGCCCGGACAGAGAGAGGTGTCCACCCTTCTGATTATTAAATGATTCCTGGTAACCCGCGTCGCTCCAATCAGCAGCGACTGCGTAGGTGGGTTGTTGGATCTTATATCACGTTCTCTTGTGGCCACCCTCCTATTGATAATCATGCTATAAAAGCTGATGCCAGTGGCGTCTGTCATGCTTCATAAAAAAAAGAAAACCGCAATCTACGTCAGTCACCGTACAAGTCCACGGTCTGTTTCTTTGTAACAAGGAATATATTTAGATCATTTCCTGGGGTTAAGCTGTCCAAATGGACTGAAGGCCGCGTGAAAACATACGTTGGTGCAAAACAAGTATCTGGTAAAATGGTCATTTTGGTTGACAAAAGTTTGATCAAATGTAATTAAACTTACTAAAGTGTGTTTGGGCCATTATATTCTATTAGTCTGGATATACCTTCCTTTCACTGACTAATTCAAATGGTCATTGGCTTTATCCTCAACTTGGTATAAAATGCATCAATTTGCCTGTAGGACCACACACTGCAGCTGAGATAGCGCATGTCATCGTCGTGTGTAGGTTCCCAGCCTTAGCGGTAACAGGGAATAAGGGCATGGTGGAGGAGAGTACCGTGTCAATTGCTGATGTGGAGATGTGGAAATAACTTATTCTGTGAGACAGTTTAATTTCTTTCAGATATCCAAAATTATGTAGCATTCATGATCATTTAATGGATTTCCATTCCATAGTAGATACTTTACCACAGTAACAGCTATGACAGCATGTAAAACCAAAACTAGAATTTTGTCATAGAAAGCATGGCAAATGGGCTTAAAGTCTCCAGGTACATGGTATTTGTTGACATATCACTGGATAAAGTTAAATAAAGAAAATGTAAAGACAAAAATGGTACAAAATCCTGCTCAATGTTTCAAGAAGTAGAAGAAAAGAGAGAGCAATGTATAAACTCTACTAAAGAAAGATAACTGTCATGTCAACTGTCAACTCTGACAATCAGGCACGTACACTTCAATGGGATGTTGGAGGATTCATTTCTAAATGAAAACCCATCCATAAATATTTCAGCAATGTAAAGTTGGAGATCACAGATTCAGAGGGGGGAGAAGGGGGAAGGCAGATATCAATTAGTTTGTCCTCTTGAGATTAACATGTGACAGGAAAGAGAGGGAACAGACCCATACTGTACATGGAACCAAAAGAGGGGCCAGGCAGGGATCCACATTGCATTTTACAAAAGGTTAACACAGCTATGTTTTATTAACACCCTCCCCGTCCATATTTGTCACTTCCTGTATTCTGTAGAGATCATCCAGTTGGGTGGAGGTTGGTTGTCAGATTGGGAGGGTCTAAGCCGTGGAGATCAGACAGAAGTGGATGGGTATGGAGCGAATTTATTAATTGCATTTTTACATAATTGATGATTGTTTTTCCCCCCCTCCTTTAATCAAAGCGCCCTGCTCTGTAGCCTTGTGGTGAATCCTGGGGGGGAGGGGGGGCTGTTTATCTCCTCCTAGACCTTGCTGGGGAATCCTGGGAGGGGGTGTGCCGGGTTCGGGAAGCTGCAGGATACTTCCAGTAGCAGCACCCCAGCGAGGGCATCGCTGCGTCATGCCGCAAGTATTTTTATCCAATACTCAGGTGAATTGATCGGGGCTCGAGATGATGTGGGAGGGTTCATTTTCTGAGTCCTGGAAGCAAGGCCCGACATTCATTTCAAAACCCTCAGATGTTAAGGCAGCGATGACATGACCTGTTCGCCATGAAAGAACGGCCCTGAGAAAGCGTTTGCAAGCTACTCGTTGTACCCAGTGCTGCCATCTGTGACCTCGCTGAGCTTTAAGTGAAATCTTTGTAAGTGTGAGGGACATTTTCATAGGAAATGTTCATTTTGATGTGCTAATGTGCTTCCAATTCTTTTACAATTTTGTGGTGGGGTTTTTTGTTGCCTGAAGCCTTAGTTACGCCATTTGACGGCTGCAAAAACTGGGGAAATGGACCATTGTGGGGACTCGAGATGAAAGCTTGGTGTTTGGATGACGGGACCTCCTTGCACCTCCTGCGTGTGTCGGAGCACATCCCACGGCTCCCCCTGGTCATGATCAACTGTCTCCTCCAGTGATTGAGAGGTGACATTTTACGTGACGCGATGGCCCTGGACAGCTCAGCAGGCTGGTCATGGTTGGCTCAGTCCCAGCGGGAGGCTGAAAGGCAATGTGGGTAAACACAAAGGACAGCACACACAGAGATGATGATGTTACAAGGCCCTCTCTCCAGATGCCACCGTCTCTTCATTCATTTGAATGCACATCCATGCTTTATTTGGGAGAAATTGTCTTTGGTGGTCAGTTGGCCTCAGCAAATCTCACAGTTTTCCCCACTAAATGTTTACTGGTGTAGATGGAGGATGCAGGGCCATTTCTGTTCAGCATTTCTTGCTGGAGACAAGTAGGAAAGGATTTGAAGAGGAGAGGAAATGTTCTGTTGCGAAATACAGAAGAGGGCAACGTATCAGGAAGTGTGCGAAGCTCACAAGATCAGGCAACTTAACGAAGCCCTTTAACCTCTCATCTGTTTCATCTGCCTACGGTCCCCATGACTGCAAAATCAAACCCACAGAGTTGAGTGATCTCCTCTGCTTTGAACTGGATTATTGCGCATTCGGCAATAATGGACACCTCAGAGTAAATTATGCCACGATTGGTCTTTGCCCTCAGTTCACCACATAAATACAGTTTTTCTCACTGGGATAGTCTGAATAGACTAGTAGCCTTGAGGTGGCAGACCTTAGACGTTGGGTGAGTAAAAGCACCTTACGTTTCAGTCAACTTCCCGTCATCAACACCAGTAGGAAGTTGCACGTCCATATATGGGCTGAGCAAAAGCTACATTAGCGACAAGGCACCATCGGTAGGATGTCACATGTCCATGTGAGGATGCGACGTATCTCCACAGAAGGCCCTTACCTTTGGTTTGGATGAGGGGGAACAACATGCAGGATGGGACCTGCTCCCTTTTAGTACATCCATGTCCTTCTTGATGTTGTCTCTCTCATCCATCTATGGAGGCTTTTAGGACCAAAAAGAGAAAAAAAGTGAGATCTCAAAAAGATGAATTGAGTCACTGGGTCTATTGTGAGACAGAAATGAGAAAGCTAGAGAGAGAAACGGGGAGATTTGGATGACGGGGAAATGAGTACGCAGAGCTTGTGAGCAGGCAGAGACTGCTATGTCAAAGTAAAGGAGCCAGAAGAGGACATCAATCTGAGGATTGATTGTCATCTGAAGGAAGGGATGGGGAGCGCTAGAGTGAGAGAGAGAGAAAGAGAGAGGGGGGGGGGGGGGTGTTGGTGAGCCTGCATACATGCACTACTGAGGGGTGTCAGGCTGTTTGTTTGGGTTCACACCAGGCCTACACCACCACTTACATACTCCCAGGCTACCCCGCTGCTCTCGGTAGCCCACGGCGACACTTTCCGGACAGAAATACACGCAGCGAAAGGGAAGAGCAGGCGTTCCCACCTCGCTAAACCTGAGACACACCTGTCAGTAATTGAATTAATGACCTCTAATCAATTGCTGGGTCTTCATCGGATGTCAAGACTCCTGGGGTGGGGGGGGACGTTGGAGGCCACGCCGGGCCGTGGGCGGTTCCCCCCTCGCCTGAACTCTCACACGCGTGCTCGGGAGATGTCACTTTCATCTAAATGTTAATTTGAATGCTCTACTCTTGTAAGACTGCCAGAAGTGTCAATCAGAGCGCTCTGAAAGCCCATTTGCACCCTAACACGGACGCACTGCGGCTCGGGCTCCGGCGAGAGCGTGTCATCCATTCTATTGCCTTTAATGAGTCCCAGTCGTGTTGTGCCTTCTACATAGAAAACAACTCTTCGATTGAATCTTCTTTCTTCTTCTTTTTGTTTTCAAAAATGGCTCTGAGAGGGAGGGAATAAGACACTCCAGAGCTTTTGATGTGTTCTTTCCTTCCAGCTGATGGACAGTTCTGGCGCTTCTCCCTGTACCCACCGTTTTCTGCTTGTCACTCGTTAGCGTGGAGAGTGTGAGGTTGTGAGGAGGATGTGGCCAACTTTTGTCCCTGTTGAGGTCAGTGTCTCATCCTCGTGTTGGAACATTAACATCCAGTCATTGGAATTGTCACCACAAACCGTGGAATCATGTTTTGAGTTGTCTTTTTAGCTGTGGAAATTGGTCCTGACCATCTTCAGGAAACACAGCACGAGTACATACAGCATAGCTCCATTATCTTGATCACATCGTGTCTCATCAGGCCCACCCTCTGCAGGGAGCTTCGCATTCATTCGCTGCAGAATGAAATGTAATGCCAGGAAAATGTAGGATTATTTTTTCAAATGCACTTTAATGGAGCCGAGATTGGAGCTGTCGCTGCAAGGCCGTAACATCAGCCTGACGTACCCATGCCACGCGCCTACAAGTGCTCTCATGTCGGAACGTGCTGCTTATGTGTTTCTCACGTGTTTTGGGGGATGGATGTAACAGAAATTGGCATTTGACACTTCCAGGCCAGTTAGTTAGTGAGTTACCGTTCCTCCAATGCAACTGTAGAGTAGCCCTGACAATCACAGGGCTCCGTATTCGAAGATCTCCAAATCTGATAGAGTCACGTTTGAGGGTCATTCTCATCATACGTACTGAGCATTGAAATGCAACCTGTGTTTGCATGGTGTCTACATTTCCATCAAAAAGTCACATTCGATCTTTTAGTTTTGTGCCTTTTTGATTTTATGAGTCTCCTGAAAGACTGCTTTCCTTTCCAACCAATTTCCCTTTCCGCAATAACAAGTGAGTCTGAATGTTGATGATGTCTCAGTTTAGTAGTTGGTTTGGAACTGGCTTTTCATCCCCAGTGTGTCTTGTCGTAGTCTTCACTTGTTCTGGTTCTCATCCTGTCATGTGAGATGTAGAGAAAACCTGAAGAAACATCTTTTTTTTAACCTCACTTCTCATTCGATCTTTTCACGAGTGCCCTACTCCAACTTAACGTATTATTACCAGAACTGGCCTGTGTGGTGGTTTCAATCTTAGAGCTTTCTGAAATGGTTTGGGTTTGTGGAGGGATCTCAAATAAGGACACACACAACACACATTCACAAATTCAACAGAACTTGTTGTGGTTAACAGTAGCGCTGCTTTCTAAAAATGGACTGTAAATCTAAAGGAAACATGCTAGCACCTAGTTTAATGTGTGTGTAGAGTACTCTTGAACCTGATCAAAAACACATCTCTAATGGGTTCTCATCTCTGCACAAAAGAGAGGAAGGGGATGAAACTGGGCATCAGTCTGTCGGTCTGTCTTTGTGTGTGTGTCTCTGTGTGTGTGTGTGTGTGTGTGTGTGTGTGTGTGCTTGCTAAGTGTGCATGTGCGAATGAGTGGTTGTGTTGGTGAGCCTGTCAACATCTGCCCTAAGTCCTTCAAGTTCTCAGTGCAGGTGTCCAATCTCTCGCAGGCCCTCCTCTCATTCACCTGCAGGACTCCTGCCATCCCTGCTTGTTTGCTTGCGTCCTCTGTGCCAAGCCCATCATACCGTTAGAGACACGATACTGACCAATCAAAGCCTCCTTGTTTGACAGCAGAAGCCCCTGAGCCCAGTCCTGATGCCGTAACGGCGGTCGAAGTCACGCACCTGAAAGTGGCGTCTCCTCAAGAGCGGAGGGCTGTGTCTCTGCCTAATTGATCTTCTGTGGCAAATGTGCTGTGACAGGTTGGATGAGGCTGGTTCAGGGGAGGGCGCCAGGTTTGTGTCAGCACAGCGACAGGCTCCTCAGCTCATTATCCCTGGGAGAGTGAATGCTGGGGATATTACAATGGAACTGCCATGAATGACCCGTATGTGGCTTGTTGTGGCCCTGGCCCCGACCCTCTTTCCAGCTTATTGCATTCTATCCTACTCATATGAAATTTTCCAGTTAAATTCCTGGCATGACAGGGTGAGGAGATAGATTGGAAAGCACTGAACACTTTACGATCATATTATTTGGTCACTGATTGCATTGGATTGGTTGTAGCCGGGTCAGTGTGGTTGTCATGGGGCTGTGGTGTGTGCGTACAGGTGCATGTGTGTGAAGTAAAGAGAGAAAGAAAGCTCTGTAGTGCATCCAGAAAAGATCTGCAATTGTCTGCTGCTAGGCTCCCCACTCTCTAAGAACCAAGGATGTGCCACACAGAACAAAAGGAAAGATTCCCTCATGCTCAAGCTCAATTGCTCCTTTACCTTGTCATTGTCAATCACCACAGCCTTGTCCACAGCAATCTCCCAGGCCATTTCTTGGTGACTTGATTAGGTCATTTATCTTATTAAAATGTTCATTCTCTTTGCTAATTTCTGATGTACTGGATATTTGACAGGTTATTAAATTGTTGGTTTGAGTACATTGTCAGACATCATTGTTTGGTAAATGCGATTGCTTCTAAAACTCCTGAACTATTTCACATTTTGCTGCATTGCAGACACTTCGTACCATTGACACACAATACCATGTGATAATGATTCAAAAATATGATTTTAGAATGTTTTTCACATTAATTTAGTATTCAGACACTTCAAACATCAAATTCCGGTCCAGTCCCTTGCTAGATGCTGGTACGTATGCTATTACAGGTATGTATCCACCAGATGTGACAATCTGGATTTTAATTTTATTTGGAGTTTCTTCCCAAGTTTCTATGGGATTCCAGTCCTGGCTTTGACTCAGCCACTCAAGGACATTCAGAGGACTTGACTATGTGCCTGTGGTTGTTGATTTGCAGAAATGTAAATTGTTGCTCCGGTAGAGGCTTTTTTCCCCAGGCATCTCTGTAAACTTCCCTGCCTTCCTCATTTTCTCATTCCTGACCTGCCTTGCACTCTCGCTACTGAGAAACTCCATGGCTTTTAATGTTGCTGCAATCACTGTTACACTTGGCATTCAGGCCGTTGTGTCCAATTTTTCGTCTCATCAGATCAGAGAATCCTTTTCTTTAGTGTCTCATGCCTTTTTCTCCGAAGTGTGTTAAATCCTGCCTCTTCAACATGAAAGCCTGATTTATGGTGTCCTAGAGTGAGTTGTCATTTCGGTAGCTTCTTCCATCTCTTCAGGGGTATGCTGGTGCTCTGATGCAGTGTCCAGAGACACAGCCCTCACTGTGGTTTGGCTGGATATCCAGCTTTAGGAAGCCTCCACATTTCTAGCTGATGACACCTTTAGCACTGGTCCCTGAATCCATGTGTATTTTAAATGACAATGAATTGTTGTAATGAATTACAATGCAGATAATGTGGACCAAACAAATGTGTCTGAATTCTTTCTGTAGGCACAACATTTCCCACAGCATCGATCACCAGTAAGATAACTCGCAAGACAAGGTTTAGCCATGAGAGTCATCATAGATGCCATAGATTAAGTCAGCCGTGGGGCATTAGTGACTGGCTGAAAGGTCATTTGATAGACAATAAATCAGACATCTTTTCACTTGACTAATCCTTAACATGTCCCTGCTTTCAGCAATTATTCCCCTGGAGAAAAGTCAATAAAACACAAGGGTTCACACACTTCCAAACGCTGCATCTCTTTGCTGGGATTTCTGCTCTGCGGTTATTGCTTTCTCTGAATGAAGCGACCATCACTAACACCATCTGACAAATCATAAAAGGGAAAAACATCCACCACACCTGGTGGTTTCACACTAAAGCCACTTCAAGACTTTGCATGTAGACGGGGTTGAAGCAGGATGTGGTGTGGAACACTGGAACATTTGAAATACCCCTTTGGATAACTGTGGACCACGCAGACGGGTGGGCTTTTTCTCAGTGCTCGCTTGTTGTAATGTGTTATCCCTGAAGTAAGAAATGCAACAGAGATGAATTCACATGGTTTTAGTAGGAAAGGCCAATGAACAAAGGGGGCAAAAAGGAATACAATTCAGTTAGCCTCTGGTTCATGTGATGGGTGTGATGTTGTCGACTATAAAATATGCAGGGCTCCTTAACACGTCTGACGTGACCAAGATCATCAGAGTTTGTTCTAGAACACATCCAAACAGCAGCGGGACCCAAACAGAAAGTGTAACAATTCGTAAACATGCTCTGAGTGTCAGAAAATGAACTTCTGTTGGAAGTGTCAGAAAATCAAGAGTCTCCATTAGAGTCAAACGTCTAATGGAGACGTGCTATCCTCCACCATCAGGGTGTCATTTCTGTTGATCGTGAGATGAGTGGTCAGTAGAGGTTTACTACACAGTTACCGCTGTGATGCTGTTCATCTCCAACGATGTCAATCTTTCCAAATAAATATCCTCAACTGTCCGATGGACTTACACTTGTGCTGGACAACTTCAGGAATAACTCTCAATTTGACAGTTATCTACATTTGAGCATCCAGTGGCTGTATAAATGGCGTTTGCTTGTTTGTGTGGGTTTAAGTACCAAGTCTTCTCCATACAGTGCCTTGGCTACTTGGAGGGTCATTATCCAGGAGATGACAACATCCTGCTGATTGGGTGCTGTCCCCTGCTTCTCCTCTGCCTCTGCAGACAGACTGGGGACCAGATAAGACGCCCACACGTCACGTCACGGCACAAGATGGATGACCCTGTGCTCAACTCATAGCCGCTCCTCAATAAGTGACAACTGCCATCCATAACAAGCGGGCTCTGCTCTGCTGATCTGATTACCTTCGTATCACCACACAGTCCTGGTAAACACAGATGGCACTGAGTCCTTCTTGTGACGCCGCGTCGTAAATGACTGGCGCTCCCTCAAATTACAGGCCTTCTTTCCGTCGAATCTCGCCGCGAGCCTGCGAGCAGTCTCGTGCAAACTGGACTGGACGCAGGGTAGTCTCACTTCCTGAAAGGTAGACTGTGTGTCTGCGCTGGAGGATGACAGAGGGCTAAGTACGATGTGGGAGAGATAAGTGTGATGTGGGAATGGAAGACTGATAAGACTAACGATCGCCAAATGACCTTGGATGAGGTTTGGCTATCATGAATGACATTTGTCCATCCATATCCCTCTGAATGTGAAATGTCAGCAGCCAATCCATGCACTGCTCTCAGCACAAAAACAGTTTAGTTTCCCCAAGAACGCTGATCAGTTTGGCTGACACTTTCTAAGTTGACGTCTGTTCAGTCTGATTATTTGTCAAAGGGAAATCCTGGGGCAACTTTTGTACATGAAAAAGAGTGCATGCGTGCAAGAGTTGAGAAGGGGAGGATAATTAGTGAGTGGTTGTCACAATACAGAGCCTGATGAATGACAGCATCATTTGTCTCATCTTGAAGTCACATCATTTAATCTAAAGTGGCAGCCATCTTGTGTATGATGCTTCACATCCGACTATCAGCCTCTTTCGGCTCTGTCTCTCTGTCAGTCCCTCTCTCTCTCTGTTTCTCTGTGTTGCTCCCCCTCTCTCTCCTTCTCTCTATCCCTCTCTCTCTCTCTCCCTCTCTCTCTGTCGCTTCCTCCCTCTCTCCCTCCACCAGCTCGTCCTCTTTCTTACTCGTCCCTGCACACTTCCTGAAAACGCCAGGGGGTTTGTTGCATGTGTATTGATAGGACTTTTAAATATAGACATGAATGCATGCATAGGACAATGTGTCACTCACTATATTGTCCATGAACCCTTGCCAGACTTTCAAATCTTTCAGACAATGTTCAAAAAATGGAATGTAATAAGCTTAAACAACTAAGGACAAGTGGCATTTTCACCAGTATAGGAATGAGTTACAGTTCCGAGGGATATTGTTGTGATACGTTTCTGTTAGGGACAGGCTGTGCTATGTATCTAGCTACTCTTCAGGGTCACTATCCATCTATGTAGCATCACTTTCCAGACAGCAGATTCATGAAGCCATACAAATCATTTTTATTTAAAAAAAACTTATTTCAACCTTCAGTTAACTAGTCTACCTAATCTAATAGCTGGACCTGGCCAAGAGCAAATGAAAATCACAGCAAACCACACATCTATTGTTCATGTCATTGGTCATAACATCTTTGAATTACCAACATTCGTTGCCCATTATGCATTTAATTGAATTCCCTCCTACCGCGACCCATATTGACAGACATTGCCTCAACCACCCACACCACCAGGAGTCTTCTGTGCCCTTCTACTACCCCCTGTCCAACCGCGAGGCGCTTTATCTCTGCTGCCATGCCAACATGCAGTCCTGTCATGTTGCTGTCAGCGCGACACGGGAGCCGGTAAAGACGTTATAAAGATATTAGCCATAGATCATATACCGTGGGGGTGACACTTTCAGGGTCTTCTCGGTGTGTCATAGTAGAGTAGGTGAACACATTCAAATATTGCAAAACGTCCCTGATTACATAAAGGAATTTTCTGAGTGTCTGACATTTTGAGTAGTTATTGCAGTGCCACTGTCTTGATTTCCCAGAGGAAAATGGGATATTAGGCCCTCCAGTTACGCTACAGGCCACTGTATACGATAAGTTTCAGTACATTACAATGCTCAGTTCAAGTCAGAAGCAGGGTTGGTTCTAGTGATGGGAAGGTGGGGGGAATTACCCTGTGAAAACCAGTTTGGACCACCTTCTGGTTCCTCTACATGTAGAGTCTGGATGTAGAGTCCAATTATGTCAGTTCATGCCTACAATGCAGCGGAGAAAAAAAAGGACAAGCTCAATGTTTAATGAAACTGACCCTCCAGTTGAAAGGGTCGACAACAGCTACTGCTCAGAGAAAGACATATTTACAGATTTTAATTCTTTTGAATTTGTTAGCCTCCAAGACGCTCAAACTGTCTATTCTTCCTTTCATTTGCTAGAAATAATTCCTGAGAGAAATTAGCTTTACAGTCCCACTGGAACAGGTGTACAAACACTTATCAATTACCAAGACAAACAGTTGTTACCTGCTTAAAATATACTTTTCCCCCCAAGAGAAAAGTCGAAGATGAATAGGGTGCAATGAGGTGTTGCTGTACTTCAGCTCCTAGCTAGTGAAATGAGTTCAGCGACTTCCCTTTTTCCTTGTGTCTCTTCGCAGCTACTTACAAGTGGCTGTGGAGATTAGACCTAGCATCAGCCCAGTGATGCTGCACCTGAACCTGCCACAACTCATTGTCTGGCCTGGGTAGACTTCGAGACAGGAAATTAGCGCTAACATCGTGATAGCCCAACACCGACCGCCTGTTTGGGTAGAAAATGGTTTGTCTCATTGTCGTGATGCATAAAACAACATTTAGGTGATGGGGAAAGCAACATGCATCAGCTTCCAGTGCCCCGACAGGCTAAATCAACACCTGTAGTGTTTTCACCCATCAAGACGAGGATAGACTGTGGCCTTCACAATAGGTACTTCAAATTGAATGCACAAGTTTGAGTCTGTGGCATTTATTCATAGAACAGACCTCCAATGGAAACATGTGCAATGAAACCTCTTCTTGCAATAATTTGCTACAATTGCGTTCTCTCTAATTACCTGGATTGTGTTTCCACCATCTTTGAAGTCTACGCTTTAGGGTGGTTTTAATTAGCAATCACTTCTTTGTCATCCACTGTTTATCTGGATCAGCTGCTGACTCATTTTCGATGTCTTTCTGAGCTTTATGCTAAAACATTATTTCCCACATTAAAGCTTATGGATAAAAGAGATAAATGCTGTTGTGTTCTCTACCCTGCAGGCTGTCTCAGGTAGTCTGTCTAGGCTGTTCGGTATATAAACTGAACTCCTTTTCATACAACAAGGCACTGGAATGAAACTCCTCCAGGAGAGCTTGCACGTGGATCGGGGTAGGTGTTTGTTAAGGACCCTGCTTCAGTGTCAATCTCCACAAAGATCCTCTGAAATCCTATTGAAAGCACCATGTCCTTGCTCTCGGTTGCGCCAGCAACAATTGTGGTCAGCAACTGAAAAGTGACTTTGGCTTATTCAAGGAAAGAGTGACGATGAATGAAGAGACCAATGGTAACAGAAACAAACAAAAGGAAACACAGAACCAATGAATAGTAGGTGACGCTTGCTTGATCGTTTGGTTAAAATGATACAAACCAGGTTTCTTAGAGAGGGCAACCTAACCATGACTCGCATGAATTCATGACGGACAAAGGGAGAAGATTCTTTTAAATCATGTCTTGATTGCATCTTGAGTCACACAAAACGTTAAATTAATCAGAAATCCAACTTGAACATTTTCTCAATGTAGGCCAGGAAAAGATCATGCCTTTATGAGTGTAAAAGCCTGCATCTACTTCAATCATTACATTGGCTTCAGTATTCAACATGATCCCATGCTTTCAATGTACTGTACGAATAGACGCTCTCAATTTCTGTCCACCTACAGCCAAGTTCATTATCACAGTGTCTGTTGTGCCTGTCTGTCTACGATGGAGATGCTCTGTCCAGAATGCCAGCAGGGTCCATTTGCTTCAGTGTTCCTCAGGCCACTCTCACCTCAAATTGCCCTGCCCTGTCATCTAGGAGCCTACGCGAGAGAGAAACAGAGAGACAAGAGGGGAGAGAATAAGAGAGAGAGAACGAAGAGAGGAGAGAGTCTTGTGCGTAGGAGAGCATGTCTCCTGAAACACCAGTCACTGCCTCTTCATATTCCATTAGGACATGCTCCACACCATCCTCTCAACACATGTGGCTCCCTGACAGGCACCACCTTTAGAAACCATATTTAATGAAAGCGCAAGAAACATTTGTGTTTTCCTTATGGAAAGCGCAAACAAATATTTGTTGATCCAGCTTGGAAAACAAATGTGAAGAGAAAATGTTCAAAAGCGATCACAAGAAGTGTGATCGTTACTATTGCGATTCCCTTTTCAGCTCATGTTCGAGAGACTTGAATGGTTAGAATCTTGATTTTTAAATTAGATCAAATGGCTGTGTAATAAAGCTATGGGCCCACTATGAGTGAGAACAATACATTTATCATTCTTAGTTTGATAAATGAACGTTTCTCTTGGACAAAATGGCTTGACAATTACGTAAGGTAGATATAAAATTCTATGTGTTTTTCAAACCCTACCAGCGCAACTGGTAGGTAACAAATAACACTGACAAACTAAAGACACAATGAATGAATTCAGTAGGTGTTCCTATTGCGTAACTACTGAATCTACCACCCAAGCACTTAAAATGTTTGATTCAAATCCATTGGCTTAACTGTAATGTATTTAGCCTATCCAGATCCACTGAATTAGGATGATCTATTCTTTCATGTGCAGGATCCCATACTAACTTGTTGAATAAGGCCCAGGAACGGCAAGATTCGTTCAAGAAATGATAGACTACTTATTTTGTCGACATGTAGATTTTGCCAAGATAGTCCATCTTTCGTCAACTCAGGGGCAATCCATACTGTAATTTATCGAACGATTTAGACAGAGATTTCCTTACATTTGAGGGCTGCATGCACAGGACAACATGGGCCATTGACTTTTACTGTTACTTTGAAAACCAAGGCAATAAAGCAACCATCTGTCCTGATGTCTCCTGTAGAGCCAAGTACCTAAGTCAAACAGACAGAAAGGGCATGCTGTAACAAGTTGGAGTACCAGTGGTCTCAAATATACCAATGCAGTTAATACAGCCGTAATAGTATTTGCGATTTTATAAAAATGCGATAGTTGTGATGGACAGTATGCTATTCCGCTATGGTGTTTACTGTACACTTACATTATATCTTGCCTTTCTAGTAAATAGCGTGTTATGTGTTTTGTCACTGTTTAACATGCCACTACTTAAAATGTACAACACATAAAACACATCACTATGATTATTTACATGAAACACACATACACATACGTTTACTGTCTGCGTTTAATGTCATGTTGTAACATCTAGCAACTAGGATGGCCATCTTATTCACAGCAAACCTGGGTCTCTGGCTCTATCTAGTGGTGGCTTTGATCTATTGCAATGACTGAGGGAGGGAGTGGGGGAGTGGGGGAAGAGGAAGCAACAGTATATGAATTCTTAAATGATCTCACAATACGCCTATAGACCATCCTCATCCCCACGCATAAACTCTCAAACAAGCATACAGGCTCACACAATACACAACTCAACACACACAGAGACACAAATACACACACTCAGCTCCACTAACATTCCCAAGAAGAGGAGGAACTGTGTTCACAGTGATGCTGTGAATACTGACACGAAGGTCCCTGACGAGTTACTCTAGTTGCAACATGGTAAGCCGGTAATAGCTCAAATTTAACGACAGACACTGTGTTGAAAGGTGTTTTTGCATCAGACAGATTGCGCAGTCTTAGGCGTTAGTCAATGAGACTAAATGTGCGTACCCGGGCTTTTTTCACATTTGAAACATCATCAATCTGTTTAGCGAGACTGAACTGCAAAGCAAGTCAGGTACACGACAGTACAGTAGCTCGATCTCTGGCTATAGTGCAGATGTAGTCACATGTTAGGGGATTAATACACTGAATAAATCAGAACTATTGGGTTTTGTCTCATGCTACATCAAGTCAACATAAGATGTCACAAGTTGTTTTCGATCAATGTCGTGAGACTTCGTTTGTCATTGTAAAATAAACTCCCTCTCACGTTAGTCAGTTTGTGAACTCATGCAAAAAAAAAACTTTCTAACTTAAGTGCCTGTGGTTACATTTTCTTGAGCGAAATATCTGTTATCCTGAGTCCAGAAGTTCCGCACCAGGTACATGTAAAGATTTAAAATTCTGCCGGTTTAAATGTTCTATGGTCGTCTGTCGGCAGGTCTTAATCTTATCCTCTAACATGTTCATTGTACAATATTTTGCCATTTTGAGAAGGAATGCGACATTGACGCTTGCAGATGTATTTTTGTAGCCTTTAACTAAATGCATATTTAACTAGTGGAATAGTTATTGGGAACAAAAATAAATACCCGTTTCAAATTGTTTTCATACACCCGAAATCGACGCGTTCAGAAAGTCTAGAAACATCTTCAGCTCTCTAGTGGTGGGCGGACCAGTAGTGCGTCACAGCACGAGACGAGAGCAGCGAGTCATTGACACGGACAGATTCGGTTTTGGATTTAGCTGCTCCCTTACTCATAATTCGCCGACTGCGATAGTAACCAAATTGGCAGTTACGGAGTTACAATATTGCTGCACAAAAAGGGACGAAGAGAAGTAGTGGGACAAGATGTAAGTGTGAGGCGAGCAGTGAGCTTTCTGGAATCGAAAGTGGGAAATGCAGGACATATGCGACCAAGCTAGGCTAGCCTGAGTAGCTAACGCCTTACTGTAGTTTGATGGGAGAGGCGCACTAGCAAATGCTTTGACAGTTCTGATCTAGGTAACTTGCTAGCAATGCTAGTGACAGTAACTAGTCAGTATTCCACTCGTAATTAATCATTTATGGATCTGATTTATCCATGCAAGTTCAGCTAATGTTATGACTAAACCCCTTCTGTTATGTTCGCGCAGTAAGTGAGGCCTTGCATTGCATGCTAGCTAGCTAGCTTTCAGAAGATAACTGGGCTAGCTAGCTGAATATAGAAACCGATGGTGTGTCATGATGATGGAGTAGTGCTTTGCTGCGTTAGCTACTAACTAACTAACTAGCTGGCTAACCAGCTTTTAAGATCAACATCTGGCATCCAGCATGCACACTGATATTTGCCATTTCTAACAGGACAAGTCAAATACAGCAGGTGATTCCTGTGACTAGTGTCAGTGACAGGCTACATTAAGTGAGATACGGCAAGCCCCAAATCTTCATTGCCTCCTTTCCCTTGGTCCCGCAATCCTTCGGTGACCACAAACATGACTGCACGTAAAGATAGCTTCCTTTCCCTGTAACCACAACAGCAACCTGCTTAAGTTTGACCTTGAAACTAATTAGGCTGCCTTGGGCGGAGCCAGTCCATCCTCGCTTAGCAAAATTAACCTGGCAAAATACAGCAGAGCCCTGTCGTATTTGCTGGATAACTATCCAAAACGGAGAATGCGAGCAGATTCATTCGGGTTTGGATTGAAGTTTACAATCCAACCGTTTTATGATGCATTCAATTTCTTGTCATTGCATTGTAATCCTACCCTAATCCTCTCTGTGTATTCTGACCAATAGGCAGCCTGCAAGTGCGAAGTGGTATGACAGACGGGACTCCGTCTTCATAGAGTTTTGCGTGGAGGACAGCAAGGATGTCAGAATAAAATTTGACAAATCTAAAATAGATTTTTGGTAAGATGTTGCAACATTGCGCCGGACTAACCAAAATTACAGGCATGTTGTTGCAGGGTCATTTTATGTCAAGTGATGTTTTCTGTGGGTTTTTGCAGCTGTGTTGGTGGGACAGACAACGTCAAACACTTGAACGAATTGGACCTTTTTGATGCCATTGATCCCAATGTAAGGATTTTTCTCCACAGTTGCGTAGACTGTTTTACTTTTTGAGAGTCCTACACATGCGTATGTTCCATGCATGCTAACATATATCTATTTGTTTTTGCACTAAGGAATCCAAGCACAAACGTACAGACAGGTCTGTGTTGTGTTGTTTACGAAAAACAGAGGCAGGGAAGTCATGGCCGAGGCTAACTAAAGACAAGGCAAAGGTGAAAACGGTTTAAATGTCGTCTTTCAGTTCTTGTTCAGTGTTTCAGGATGCATCTGTTGTGTCAAAAGTTGTGGTATTTGATCATGTTGGTTCGTTTTTCCAGTTTAACTGGCTCAGTGTGGATTTTAATAACTGGAAGGACTGGGCAGATGATTCTGACGAGGACTTGTCCAGTTTTGATAAGTTCTCAGATGTAAGTATATTACCATTTGGAGGACTCATGAGTCATCATGCCCCCCCCCCCCCCCCCCCAAGAAAAAGTCGGGTTTAAACAGTAATTCATGTATTTTATGTGCAGATGATGAACAATATGGGAGGAGATGATCTACCAGAATTGGATGGTGTGGATGAGGTGAAACATGTTCTTTTCACACCTTTACAGTCTAACTACTCACTGTAATGTTAACAGTCTAACTATTCACTGTAAAGCTAACAGTCTAACTATTCACTGTAACGTTAACAGTCTAACTACTCACTGTAAAGTTAACAGTCTTACTACTCACTGTAAAGTTAACACCTGTCAAGTACTCCCCCCATTGACACCATTTCCCCCTGTTTTATACTTATCATTCACAGCATGATCCTGCAGACAGTGATGATGAAAGTAAGCCTTTCTACCCTTCTTCCACTGCACTCTGGGCTTCAGTTTTGGTGTTGTTGTTTTTTCTTTAAAAGGCGTTTTCGGTTAAAACTCTGACATAAAGTGTCAGAGTTTTATTTCAATTAGAAGTTACAGGAATTACATTAAAATATATATCTAAAATATATAATATAAATATATATATGTATATGTATATATGTATATATATATATACATATATATATATATAAATCTGATAATCAATTATTTAACTTAAACATGTTTACTTTCAGAAATGCCCGACCTTGAGTAGCAGAGCAGAGGAAGACACTTTAACAACAGAAACAAGGCAAGTCCCAGCAGCTGTGTGAAAAGACTAGAGAGCAGATTGGCACTAGGTGGTCGAGGAAGCACCCTAACCCCTCCAGCAGTTTGCCATCCAGTCGGAGCAGCATCTCTCTGAACAGGAACAGCTGGACACAGACACCAAGGGCCCTCCAGCCAACACCTGCTCTGTGCTTTGCTGTTCTATTCTGCATGGACAATTCTGTTTCCATGATGTGTTGTTGGGTATAGTTCACTGTCCATCTGACTATAACAAGATGTGCTATTGTCTCACACCATGCTCTCGTTTTCCTTTGCTCATCCCAAGTGAGGTCCATAATGACATAAAGCGTGACTTCTAATGAAGATGAAGGGTTCAAAGACGCCTATTTTCAATAAAGTTTTCTTTTTTTATGCGGGATTATCCATTTATGTATATTTAGTTTAAATTATAAAGCAAGTTTTAGCTTGAGGCAACCATGTTCCAGTGTATGTTGAAACCTGACTGTGTTGGCCTCTAGTTTGTTGATTTTAAATATTGCAAGAGTTGAAATGAATGAACAAACCTGTTTACCCCAACCTTGTGTCATGGGTCAAATTAGTTGGTAAAGAGCCATTTATATCCTCATGCGATCTGATTTTGCATGGAGTTTGAGTACACAAAAAATGATACCAAATTCTACAAAACATAAATCTTCTCATCTGGCAACTGAAAAGAGGCAGTTATTACATATTATTTGGCTTGGGTCAACATTGAGCACATATGAAAAGGGATTTCTTCCATATGTGTTTGAAACATGAGCGCAGAAACCTTTTTGCTCGTGAAACAATCTAAATGCTAGGTTATGAAACACATTCCGTTATTACACTTGGAATATTTCCACTAAACTTTCAGACTCATTTGGGTTTCCATTGATCATTCGTGAAACTAAGGTTATTGGGGGCAATGACAGTGTTGCGATCAAACAGCTGATTGTCTGTATAGGCTGTCAGTGGTGTACAGTAGCTTCCAAAACAAGTGTCTCCTGATATGAGCTATGAGCTGTTGTGACCACTGGAGGGTGCTGGCGTTTCACAGCAGGGGGCACTAACTCAGACATGGGACGTCTCAATAAAGTGACCTTGTTTACTTGTTACCCCGGCTCCTCTTTTTCAACTCTCTATTGAACCAGTATGAAACAACACTTAAATAGCCTCTACTTTTCTTACTGAGCGAACTATGGCTGGTCACATCGGTCAACTGGGTCTGCTGTCCTGAGGGAACCCAAAAGTGGCTGAACGTGGATACAGTTCAGGTGCTTTTATGAGTTCTCTTAAATAGCCAATCAGCTCTGCTTTCATGTCTTCTGTGTTGGTAAGTCAGGCGTTGTTGCGGCGGACGATGGAGCAGGTCAGGGTGGTGTGTGGGCAAAGTGACAGCGTCGGTGGGGCTTGGTGGCTCCGTTGTGTGAGTGTCAGCAGTCTGGAGTGGAGGTGACACAAAATTCCCCCCATGCAGCAGCTTTTAACACCCACACTCTGGAAAACGGGCTTATGCCCACAAAAGAGGAGCTTATCAATGATGGTAGCTGGCATGGTGGCATATGGTAGACCACAATAGGAGGACAGAAACCGGACCAAGACTGGTTCTGTCTTGTAAGACTGCCTCACTTTTACAACAATATAGTTAAATTGGTGATATAAAATACAGCTTACCCATTCATGATGTCATTAATGTAGCCTTATATTTTCGGTTGAGGTGTCTATATGTTTTTTTAACGTGTTTTTTACCAAGTAGAAATTACTACCATGAACTACCTTGAAACGAAGCACCCAGACTAACAGATCTCCCAGTTCAAGTGCAGTGCATGACAGCTACGAATCCTCAACAAGTAGTCAGACTGTCAGTTAGTAAAGCCGTTAGTAGGCAAACAGCATATTTGAACATGGGACTGGTGTAAAACAGAGGAATAGACCTGCACCAGTTTGGGGAACATCTCTTATAGGATAGAGAGCGAGCGCGCAATACAAACAGATCATGGAAAGCAGCAGAAACGGTAACTGCCGGCGTTTTGTTTTCCGCGCATGAAAAGGACCGCAAAAGCGTGAGCGCAGCAGTATCCTTTCACTGTGGCAACGGTCCCGCTCTCTGGCTGCCCTGGTCAGCGCGATGCTCTGGTGCAGAAGCTCAATACCAACCCTGCTGCCCCCTGCTACTCTCCAAACATGGATTTTCCACCGCTTTATCTGGCCTGAGCCTCCCTGCTCAGCCAGAACATACAATGTAAAACTCTGTCTAATCAGTTATTCACCGAGCCAGCTTGACATCCAGAACACAAATGCATGATGGAGAAAGCTAGGACATGCATTGTGATGATTGGTCATGACACGGTCGATTTTTATGTGTGTATAAAGTGTCTATGAAAGTGTGTATGGAAGCTGTTGTGTGAAATAAAATAGAACCACAAGCTTGTTGAAAAAAGTCTGACTGCAATGGGTTGGGAGTGAGAGCATTTGAGTGAGAAGGTCATGATCTAGCCGATGTTGGAAGGGTCTCGTTGCTTTACAGAATCCAAACCTGCGTCTGGCCACAGCATTCACACTAAAATCATAGACACAATTCTAGACATGCTACACAACATTTAAAAATGGTTGTATTCCTCTGTGAATTTCACGACACGACCGCCTAGCACTTGTCTGTCAATCTCTGCTCCTGGACGCTATGAGTTGTAGGCAGTTTCCGAAAGGGTGGGCCTTTCACGGTCAATGCCATGCTTGGGATTGTCCTCTCATTGCTTTGTGTCAGCACTTAAAGTAGGCTGGGAGGCCGTCACCTTTATACCCCACTTGCCAACTGGAGCAACACACAGCTCCCACCTCTAGTTCTTACATTTGTGACCCACAAGACGATCAACAACTACTTCATACATGTGATATGATTTTTTAAATCCCCAAAGCTCAGCGTATGATGTGTCAAATAATCAAATA
Organism: Plecoglossus altivelis; assembly: GCA_036571765.1. Taxonomy (NCBI): domain Eukaryota; kingdom Metazoa; phylum Chordata; class Actinopteri; order Osmeriformes; family Plecoglossidae; genus Plecoglossus; species Plecoglossus altivelis. The sequence continues at coordinate 16,515,925 of BROE01000021.1, read as the reverse complement.
CTAAATATGTCCAAAAAGAATGGGAGGGGGGGGGAGAGGGGGGGGGGGGGTCATCACTATCATCCTGTCAAACTAGCCCTTGGTAACGCCTAAGTAAAGATGTGAGACCAGTTCGGCTTCGGCCATCAGAGAGGTCTGGGTGAGAGAAGGGTTAACTATTGCTATTTTGATTTGTTGTATTGTGCCCTGGCCCCTCCCAGCCCCCTCCCTCGTGGCTGCATGGGCCACCGCTGGCCCTGGTGGCTATTATAAATAGGCCTGAGGGTTCCCCCTGCTCCGACAAAGAGGCTGAATGTCTGCAGGACATGCTCAACCTTAGTTAGCTGTATATGTTTCTCTACTAACCACCAGCGGGGTACGCACATAGACTACCCAGCGACCGTGCATCTGCTAACTACAGGAGCTCTCTATGACTAAAAGCACTGCTCACTGACAGTCACTGACATTAAGTCAAGCTGACTACTGGAGAGCTACATGCTGACCTGTTTGCGTGTAGACACATTTTTAGTTTTAGTGACTGTTTCGACTTCCAAGTGATTGCTTTTTTCTAGTTTGACAGTTGAATTTGGTTTTCTCCCTCTGTTGGCTCAATAACAGACATTATTGATCGGGTGAGCAGATAGCTGAATCTAAAGGAGGACGTCCATCTCCTGTTAGTCGCTCAGTTCTTTTGTAGTTTAAGTTTCGGTCCAGTTCTTTTTGCCGCTGCTTTTTTCATCCCTCCATCTCTTTGGGGAATCGTCTTGACTTTTTGCCACTATGTGGGAGTTTCGGTCCATGTCGTTCTGGCGGGCGGTGTTCGCAGAGTTCTACGGAACCATGTTCTTTGTGTTCTTTGGCCTGGGTGCGGCCCTGCGCTGGACCACAGGGCCCCTGAACGTTCTCCACGTGGCCTTCTGCTTTGGGCTGGCAGCCGCCACCCTCATCCAGTCCATCGGTCACATCAGTGGTGGACACATCAACCCGGCGGTGACCTTTGCTTACCTAATTGGCTCCCAGATGTCCCTGTTCCGTGCTTTCTTCTACATTGTGGCCCAGTGTCTGGGGGCGTTGGCTGGGGCTGCTGTACTCTACGGGGTCACCCCCAATAACATGAGGGGCAACCTGGCACTCAATACGGTAAGCCGATCACGACTTGTTGACCAAGAAATATTTGCCTAAGTGGTGCAACCGTTCAGATGCAAAAAAACTGTGGACAGATAAGGGAAGTGTTCAGAGGAACAATGTGTCATTCAAACGTGTCTATGAGTGCCGTCTAGCACTGATGTATAGCGTGACATTCCATAACTCATAAGTGATGTAACAATTACATACATGTTGTATTGCATCAGTCTGAGGGTCCAAGGCAGGGCAAACGAACAGATGAATAGAAATGGCCTCATTCGAACGTCGGTGTCTGGAGAATGTGCAAGCAGGGAATACTCGTTTTAAAACCCTTAAAATGACCACTAACTCCCTCCCTCCTCCTTGTCTCTGTCTCTTTCCACTCCCTCCTCTTCCTCCTCTGCTCGCGGCCTCCAGCTGCAGCCTGGCATCAGCGTGGGCATGGCCACCACCATGGAGGTGTTCCTCACGCTGCAGCTCGTTGTCTGCATCTTCGCTGTGACCGACGAGAGGCGTAACGGCCGCCTGGGCTCGGCCGCCCTCGCCATCGGCTTCTCCGTGCTCATGGGGCACCTGCTGGGGGTGAGAATCTGCCAGGGGGTTGCTGGTTGGTGGGGATTCATGGAATAGTTAAGGCGCGATAGAGGACAGCCAAGGAAGTACTGTAGTGGTGTCGTAGTGAGCTCAACTCCAATGAGTTTTTCTGGGAGTTTCACCTTGTCTTCCTTGAGGGTTTAGTTAGGTCGAAGGGGAGTTCTACAGGTGTATGCGAAGCCCTCTGTGACAATGCTTCTAAAAAGGGTTACACGAATCCATTTAGATTTGATACTGAGCTCTTCCTCTGCTCCCTGTAGATGTATTACACTGGAGCTGGGATGAACCCAGCCAGGTCCTTCGCCCCTGCTGTGCTTGTCAGAAACTTTGTGAACCACTGGGTAAGTAACTCCCATCAAGTGTGTTTTGAAATGATTGACACCTTGTATATCCAAGAGGATCATAGAGCAATGTTGACCAGAGTAGGTTTTCCATCTGTAGCAGGTTCAGGTTTTAGGTGTTCTGACGTAGAAACATTTGTTTTCAATCAAGACAGTCTTAGGGTTACAAAGAAGTGAACCAGTGCCCAGGAATGTTTGGGAAGAATTCACAAGTCTCAAGAGGTTTATCGTATCCCTGTAACATGTAAACAAGGTTTTGAATAGAGGTGAACAATTCTAAAAGTGCACTTGTTTAATTTGGTTTGTGTTACATAAACTTGTCCAGGTGAAGTTACAAAGGTAAATTGTATTTTTGTAGTGTCTAATTAACTGGTTGTCTTCTTCAGCATAGAATGTTTTTTTTTGCCGTCTTAAAGAACACTGTTTTTAAAAATCTTGATTCATCCTACAGTTTGTAGTGACCATAATATATTTTTTCAACATAAAATCATATTCAATAGATCCATTTCAATCTATTTTTCTATGTGACAAAACGACACAAATAATGTTCCGAATACAACCTCCCCTCCTCGCCATGTGTGTCCCCTGACTCTGTACCCATCCTCCTGTCTCTCTCTCCTGTGCCAGGTGTACTGGGTGGGTCCTATGATTGGCGGTGCCTTGGGTGCTCTGCTGTATGATTTCATGCTGTTCCCCCGCATGCGTGGCCTCTCCGAGAGGCTGGCTACCCTGAAGGGCAACAGGCCCCCGGAGGCAGAGGGCCAGCAGGACCCCCGAGGGGAGCCCATCGAGCTCAAGACTCAGGCCCTATAAGCTTGGGGATGAAGGTTGGCTACCTTACCTCCCCCCTCCCTCCTCCCTCCCACCCTCCCTTAACACCTACCCCCTACACACAGAGGGCAAAACACATGGTACTCTTTGTTTCTGCACAAACACCCCCAAACTCAATTGACCGGTTACACAAAGAAGACAGCCCCTAATGACAACATGCCTACTCTCTCTCTCTCTCTCTCTCCCTCTCTCACCCTGCATACAGAACAGGACATGCTGAATCCTAAATGGGCAGTCAAAGACCAATCCATCTTCAACCCCCCTACTTCCCCCCACCAGCCTTCCCCCCTTGCACATCCCCCCCCCCCACCTCCCACCTTCCACCCCCGCCCACCTTCCCCCCTTGGACTGCAGGACACAAACAGAGAGCTAGAAGAGGACTTGCCACCGAAGACAAAGCACCGTGTGCCCTGTGATGTAGGGAGTGGGTCACTCCTGGCCGACCAGGTGGCTATAAATGCTCAGGACAGGGGTATCTCTCTCTTTATCTCTATCTCTCTCTCTCTATCTCTTTTGTAGTCTGCTAGGAGTGAAGCTACAGTAGAGCAGTGGACTTCTGCATGCTTTTTTCCATTTTCATCCAGTGTGACATCTCCCTTTTGTTTTCGTTTTGTTTTCCAAACTTCGGGTACCTGACATGTCTGTAATATACCTTTAGAATTTTCCAGATTTATTCGAACTTCAATTCCTTTTTTTCAGTCACTCGTGTGTTGTGTGTGCGTGTGTGCCTGTTTTTACTGACCAATTTTATTTTGGGCTTTTTCATCGCCACAATCCTTTGTTTCTGTCATGCTTTGTTATTTTTATTTACCATGCAACCAATCCAAGTATTTGAAGAGGAACTTAATCGTGTCCTCTTCCCTCAGTGGTTTTGCTACGGTTGAGGTTTCGTTTCACAAGACTTTAGAGTGCTCCCCTTTCCCATTAGCCTATAGAGTTTTGCCTTGAAGATAAGTCTTTTTACAATTTGTTCTGTTTTTATTTCCAAGTCTGTGTCTCTTTTAGGGGAGCACGCACACAATTACATTTATACAGTATGAAAATAAACACACAACACACAAAACCATCTGGTCTTTTCTTACCATTTCAACACATATGCTTGAAATTGTAAAATTTACAACTAAATTCATTTAATGATACATTTGTTCTATTATTAGTTGGAAATCTGTTAAATTGCCTCAAAAGATAGTGGTTCCTATGTAGTATTTGTGGATAGGATGTGCTTAGCGTCATTAAAGACTTACCCTTTTGGCAACAGTAATTCTAGGTTTAATGTACAGATGTGCGATAGCAGAATTGGTTTTTATTTTTGATAGTTCCGTGATAAGGAGAGAACAACTGCAGCTGACTTATGTTATGTGGAACGGGTTGTTTTGTAATTGACACTGTATTCTATAAATAACTTTGACAAATGTTGGTTGAAAAACCACAAAAGTGAGTGCGTGATGATGAGGTGGCTTCCAGTTGGTGTTGAAAAACACCTTCATCCTCTCCAGAGGGGCTCCGGTTCAGATTTCTAGTGCACACGGCCCATCTCTGACTTTAGAGAAAAGAGACAACACTACTACTACACTGAGGCAACTCGTTTTGGGTTGATTTTTGGGGCGCAGGGCAGCAAACGCTCACCTGTCAAGTCCTAGCATGTGCGGCGAGACGGTACGAGGGAAGGCCACTCAAAAGGTGAGGCTTCCCCAGTTGGCATCCTCCTCTACCCTCGCACCCCCCTCCCTCCATCTCCGCTGCGATCGCCTTCACCTCCTTTTGGTTCCAAGGCAGCCATTTTGTCCTGCTCTGCAGAGAACGAGCAAGACTGCAGGCTACAGGTGAGTGATGGAAGCAAGGGGAAGGACAACCAAACTCCAGCAGAATTTGTTCTTGTTCAGTTGGTAGAGCATCTACTGAACTGGATGTATATTTGATTCTATTTAATATTAAATTCATCTGATTTAACAGTTAGATCCCTCAGCAGTAGGTGAATTAGTTTCTTATTTTCATTGAAAAAGAGCTTTGTGATGTACAGTGTAAAGTTTTCTTTTTTAATTTACCATGACTGTTTAAGACTGAATGGATAGACAATATAATATTCAAGCTTTAAAATGTCTCCTCTTTGGCTATTGGATTATGAAAGATATGCAAAACATTCTCTACCAATATGCCTGGGTCCTATCTAGAACCTTATACATACTTTCATAATACAAATATTGTGGATTTGTTGTTTCGTGTTAAAAGTTTCCTTAAATTCTGATGAATCTGTCTGTCTTGGTCTGTTTTGTTCGATGGTTACAGTTCTGTCTTAGAGGGATGACATTTTCAGTTGAGTTTTAGATCAATCTTTTCAATTCCACATTTGATACTTTCTGAGAAGGATACTTCATCAGGAGTATCCCATTTCGCTTTTTGAAATCGATTTTAATTCGTTTATCATCACATCTCTGTAAGTCCATTCAGTCACACAGCTTGATCGATGAATGTCATCTTGCCGATTGGTTCAACAATTTTACAATGGCATCCAAACTAGCTATCAAATCTAGTTTAAGGTCCATGTTGACGCATGAAAACTATTTTGTGTACATAAATAAAAACCTAAAAAGAAATGTTGAATTTATATTTTTGATAATGACTTATTCCAGAGACGATCGTAATTGAGATGCAGCTTTCTGGATGTATTTAGTTAATACATGATTCTTTTATCTGGGTTTGGAAATAAAGCAAAGTTGTTTATCCATGGAATCAGGAGTTCTTCTCCTGTTTGTGATTTAAAAGTCTGTGAGACCAAGAAAGGACACAAACTTTGAGCCCTTCTTAATATCGAGACTAAAACATATACTATTGCGTGCAAAAGCAGTGCCTACCACCGACTGCAAAACCAGAGTTAATGACATGGGAAACTATATTATATAGCAAAATCAGCTTGTTGGATATTATTTAGAATGCATGCCTAGTAATCGTTTTAATTTACACTGGCAAGAACAGTAAACGTGTGGATGGCTAGATTATACATAATTATTTATCATATTTAAACAATATATTTATGGTTTGTAACAAATTTGAACATTGTCATTTTCACCCCTACTCCAACATGATATATAATGTATCCAAGATAGTACACATGCATCTTGCTGACGTAGGCAAGACATATCTGTGTTATCTGGGATACATTATATAGTATCATGTTGGAATGAGGGTGAAAATGACTGTTTAAATTTGTTGCAATTTCTGTTGCAAGTGTATTCCCATAATCCCTCTGAAGTACCTGTTTGGGAACACACTGACTCTAGGAAAGATAATCCATTTCATAATCAATAATAATAATAATCAATAATACTACACACAAACTAAGACATCAGTATTTCATATACCAAAATGTTATTTAACATGCAATTGTATAAGATCACCACAGTTTAACATGATATCCCAAGATTTACTCAAACCCTTTGCACCCTTTGAAAGATACATGGATACTCGATGCATAGCTAAATTACCAACTACATGACTACCACAGTGATTGTAATATGTTTTGGGATTTGATGTCCCAAATCCCAAAATAAAAAGTACCGCGTTTCGTTTTAAAAACTTGACACTCGTTTAAGAAATCTACAAAATAACTCATGTGTTTGTAGATTTTATACTAAGGCTGTTTGACAGAGGTGAAGGTACATTTTGAACTCGGATTTCACAAAGCATTAGCCAACAGCACACACTTTTATAGTTAAGAAGATGGACAAAATAAGCAGCACACTTATTTCTGAAATTCAATAAAACAGAATACAAATATTACAAAAATACCCGATACTTGTAATGCAGACCATGATATGTGAATATAAAAAGGAGAAAGAAATTGTATTTTCAAGAAAAAAGTTGTTCTATGGAATAAATGTGCGCTTTAAAAGGGTATGTACGTCTTGCAAGATGAAATGTAAAGTGACTTAACAGCCCAGAAGATAATGCCAACATTATGTCTTTAGGTGCTCCAATGTTTACAGTTACAAATCAACCATGGTCGGCAAGGACACTGGAAAAGGGAAACAAATACAGAGCAAGAGCGTATGGCCATATTCTGATAAGGTGGTTATCATTTGGTCGACTCCATTCCATTACGAAGAAGTATTTTGATCATATAGTTTGTTCATCCTCAGAACATTGGCTTTCCTTTAGTGTGGCAGAAGACTGATGTTGAACCTGAGGCAGGGCCAGGGCCCTCCAAATGAGGTGTCGCGAGCTCGCCGAGTGAAAGCAACCGCTACGCCTTCCGGCTGCTACCTGCTGTGTTGTGGAGAAGGGGTCACCTCCACTGAGATGCTCTCAGCCCTGGTAGATCTCTAGAAGCTTGTCTAGGTCCATATCCTGCTCCTGATCCCTGGAGGAACAAGCACACCGCTCTGTAAAGACATACTGAGACTGGATGGCAAAAGGTACACAAACAAGCAGTACAAGTGTTGCACTCACATGGTATCGACAGGTCCAGGAAAGATAGGTAGAGGTCCGGGATCAGAGTACATCCAATTGGGTCTGGAGTAAAAAATACCACATTTGGTCATTATTTTGTAAGGGGCTCTGAGGAACTTCACACATACTCAAATTGGAGGGGTCTGCTACAAGGTGGCCAGTTACTCACTGGCTGTAGATGGGTGACAGACCCACAGCTCCGTTTCCAGGATCCCTAAGATGAATCAGCTGAATCAGAACAAATATCTGAACCAGATAGTACATCTTTACTGGAGAGAAATAGTCACGAAAAGAGAGAGGTAGAGAGACAGAGAAGGAGAGACAGATGGAGAGAGACAGAGAGAGAGTGAGACACAGAGAGAGAGGGAGAGAGAGACAGAGAGAGGGAGAGAGTATGTCTGCCTGTTAAAGACTCACATGGAAAGTGGGGAACTTGGGCCCTGAGTCAGATCACTGGGTTGTTGTACACAGGGAACTGTGGAGGGTACAGCTGTCGTTTCCCTGTACACACAAACACACACACACAACAAACAGTCAAACATGTGACTTGTATAATAGATACTAGTGTTACTGTTTTAACTCACACTCACACTTTGGTCTGGATGGAGACACCAATGTATCCACCACTAGGAGGCAGTAAGTTCACTGTTTAAAAAGACAGAAGAAAGTATTATTCCATGTCAATTTACATTGTACTATGCTCCATAAAACATGGAGCAACAGTGTTCTAATCCCAGGAGACAACATATGACACTTGACTGAACCAAACTCTACCCAATGATGTAGCATATTTTAGAGTAGTGATGGATGTGCAACATTATGGGCTTGCCTGTGTAGTATTTGCTAAAGACTTTGTTTTTGGGCGAATCAGGATAGACGTGTGTGATGAAGTCAATGTCTTGGATGCGATCGCCAAGACAACGAATTTCTAGGTCTCTCTTGGTGAAGGGCTGAATGTTTTGGATCTTCTGACCCCCATCTGAGGAGGGTTAAAACAAGGACACAAAGACAGAGAGAAAGAGAACGAGAGATAGAGAGACAAAGACAGAGAGAAAGAGAACGAGAGATAGAGAGAAAACAAATCAAGCATGTAACCAATGAAAAGAACAAGAACTTTAGTTGACAGCAACCCAGCAGTCCATTGGGCTCTGGTAGCTTCCCCAGGCTCCACTTACTCTCTGAGGCTGCCACGTAGGCAATGGTGATGCCTCCAATCTCAGAGTCACTAAAACGCAGCAGAAAGGTGCCGGTGGGTTTGTCTTTAAGAATTAGGTGGAGGTGCTGTTTCCCGATGAAGCCAAATATCAGCCTAGATCAAAGGAATTGTTTGTTAGTGTTGTACAACTTGAAGGGTTACTATGGCAGCAGTCACTAGGCTCTGGTCTGTTTGAAACCACTCACCCATCCGTCCAGTAGCTCTTCAAGTGTTTCTTGGACAGTTCCATTACCCCATCAAACCACTGCCAAAAGGTGAAGGGTCGTCCTGGTAGCACTTCCTGTCATATAAAAACGCACAGCCATCTCTTTAAATAGAATGTTTACTGCTAAGACGAATGTGTCCGTGCGCTCCTAGCTAACATCACGGAAATGTTTGTGAATGCGCGTGAAGGAGCATCGATGCAAAGGGCACCTTATTGAACTGGACCCACGACACAGGCATGTTACTGTAGTCCCCCGGGATGTCGGGGTTGTCGAAAATCTTCTGAGCGAGGAAGTGCTGGTTGTAGGTGTCCAGGCAGCGGTCGGTCTGAACCTCCGACATGAACTTCCTGTTGAGGGTGACGCACATCTTCTTCCAGGGCACCCTCTCAGGGATCACGAATGGTACCCTGTCCTGATGACGTCACACAAGTGGACAACAGTAGTGAGAGCCAGAAGGGGAAACAATGTACACGTTCTCAAATCAAAATACATGAAATAAAAAGGACTGTTTTTGCGAGAAAAGCTCTGTCTAATGTCAAAAATGACCCAAAGAAAACGCTGAAAGTGAACTACATGTATCTTCAGGTACATGTCTGATGAGAACTTGATTAAATGGACAAGGGAGATGAACAGAAGTAAAGATCAACAGAGGAGCTGAGCATGATGACAAAGTAAAGATGGACTCTGCACTCACTGGCTCAGAGAAGGCACAGTCCCATATGATGGTCGCCATAGCGTTGTTGTCCTGACTACCGTGCACTATCACCACCACAGGAACAGAGATTATCTACACACACAAGTACACAACATCACAATTTGCACAGGTCAGTTACAGGACAAACGATACTCCTATATAATCCTACTATAACTCCTCCTCTACCTAGTCTAGAACAATTGTCACCCTGTATTAAATACCAGAGGTCCAAACGTGTTTCTTGTTTTACAGCTACAGTTGTAGTTTAAGGTGTACTTAATCTAACACACATGCCAGTCAGGCTTGACTTATCCTGGTGGTCCTTTAAGTCTCAAACATATTAAATAATGCTTTTTTTGTTTCTTTGCAACACAGACGTGGGATGACTGAGCCTGAGTCACCACATTCAAGACATCATTTAAACCACCTGTGATGGACTTTCATGCTTCTATGCTTGATACAGGGTTTTTTATTACCTGCTCTTTTTATATAGAGTTTAAACTGTGATAACTTAGATCTTAGTTTCATGTCAGGAACTTAGTTAAGGTCCTCCACTGTGTCAGAGTTAGGGTCCTCCACTGTGTCAGGGTTAGGGTCCTTTACTGTGTCAGGGTTATGGTCCTTTACTGTGTCAGGGTCCTTCACTGTGTCAGGGTTAGGGTCCTTCACTGTGTCAGGGTCCTTTACTGTGTCAGGGTTAGGGTCCTTTAATGTGTCAGGGTCCTTTACTGTGTCAGGGTCCTTTACTGTGTCAGGGTCCTTCACTGTGTCAGGGTTATGGTCCTTTACTGTGTCAGGGTCCTTTACTGTGTCAGGGTTAGGGTCCTTTACTGTGTCAGGGTTAGGGTCCTTTAATGTGTCAGGGTCCTTTACTGTGTCAGGGTCCTTTACTGTGTCAGGGTCCTTTACTGTGTCAGGGTTATGGTCCTTTACTGTGTCAGGGTCCTTTACTGTGTCAGGGTTAGGGTCCTTTACTGTGTCAGGGTTAGGGTCCTTTAATGTGTCAGGGTCCTTTACTGTGTCAGAGTCCTTTACTGTGTCAGGGTCCTTCACTGTGTCAGGGTCCTTTACTGTGTCAGAGTCCTTTACTGTGTCAGGGTCCTTCACTGTGTCAGGGTCCTTTACTGTGTCAGAGTCCTTTACTGTGTCAGGGTCCTTCACTGTGTCAGGGTTAGGGTCCTTTACTGTGTCAGGGTCCTTTACTGTGTCAGAGTCCTTTACTGTGTCAGGGTTAGGGTCCTTTAATGTGTCAGGGTCCTTTACTGTGTCAGGGTTAGGGTCCTTTACTGTGTCAGGGTCCTTTACTGTGTCAGAGTCCTTTACTGTGTCAGGGTCCTTTAATGTGTCAGGGTCCTTTACTGTGTCAGGGTTAGGGTCCTTTACTGTGTCAGGGTCCTTTACTGTGTCAGGGTCCTTTACTGTGTCAGGGTTAAGGTCATTCCTGTGTCAGAGTTCAAGAGTAGGGTCATTCACTGCATCAGAGTCATTCACTGTGTCAGATGTCAAGGTCATTCACTTTGTCAGAGGTCACAGTTAGGGTAATTGACTGTGTCAGAGGTCAAGGTCATTCACTGTGTCAGAGGTCAAGGTTAGGGTCATTCACTGTGTCAGAGGTCAAGGTCATTCACTGTGTCAGAGGTCAAGGTTAGGGTCATTCATTGTGTCAGAGGTCAAAGTTAGTGTCCTTACCTGGATCTTGTAAGGAGTGTCACAGCCGGTGATGCTGATTTCTGTGGAGAAGAGGAGAGCAAACTTCTCCTCCGTCACTGACTCAGATCCTTTCCTGTCGGCTCGCTTGATCTTCTTTATTGACTGATGAACAGTCGGGATCCAGAGCAAAAGAAGCAACAGGATCGCATAAACATCTGACATACTGAAACAGTCAAGGAAAGGAAATCATTGTGTTGTGCCTAACAGCGCTATACTCAAAGAATGCCTGCAGTACCAACCATATTCCTGAAGGAGGCGCAGGTGCTCTTGCTGGATGTGTTGTGTTCCAAAATGGCTGTGTTGTTGATCACATCCCCTACATTCTCACTGGGACAATAAGACAAAATAACAAAAACAAATCCACTTAAAACTATTGAGAACTGTTTTGAGCGTTTCCCCCCCCCCCTTCTTAAACACTCTCTTTCCCCTTAAACAGCGCACATGACAGCTGGCCTTCTCCAGTCGCTTTCATCATCACAGAGCCTGAAGAAAAGTGAGTCTGAGACTGAGAGGGAAAGAGGGACTCACGTGGGCATACTACCAAGTGGGCCTAAAGTCCTGGCCTGGGTTTCTGTGACGATCTGGGCTTTGAGCAGAACTGGCTTTCCTTGAGCCACCTTTTCCCCCAGCAAATAGCGCACAGTGGTGGAAAACTTGGATTGGGTTTTGATGACCTGAGGAGGCTGCCTTTCCACCACAAGAGAGCTGGAGAACACAGGAAGTCATCTGAGTCAGTACTGTGCTGGGTATTGTTATAGATGAGCTAGATGATTTGGCTGGGTTTTAAAAATGGTGGGCGGATTTCTTCTTTACGTAACTGACTGCAGTACCTCTGGATGAGGGATTTCAGCAGTTGTGCCAAAGCCTCCAGCAGCTCTGGGATCGACTCTCCCACCAGCATGACTTCCTGTCTTAATGTGCCGTTCACACGCAGTAGTTGTTCGCACCTCAAGACGAGGAGGGAATGGGAAGCATGGGAGGGCAAGATATAAACAAAGAACAATAACAAATATCGAGGCAAAAAAGAGGGAGAGAGAGAGAGACAGAGAAAGAGCAAGGGTCAGAGAGCGAGTCTGCTCACGAGGTCACATTTTGAGTCGAGAAACGGAACTCATCGACATAACCTGCTCAGGAGGGTCTCACCAGGTCTGCAGAGGGCTGAGGTTGTCATCAAAGGGGTGTCCGATGGTGGCGCGGTGCTGCTCCCATCTCCAGGCCTTGATCCTGTTGATGAGTCGAGTCTGACACTGCTCAAGGCTGCACACGGCCTCCTGCAGGAGCAGGACTAGCTTCTACTCACACACACACGCACGCACACACACACATGTTTACAAACAACAATGATGAATGACAAGTGCACACGTAAAAAAAAAAAATGAACGCACATACGGTTCTCACAGAATACGTTCATGGATGTGTACAGAATGTCCCCCAACGTCAGGCATTCTTTGACTTCAGTTTCTTATGAGGTGGAGTATAGATGGCTTTACCTTAGACATGGCTTGCCCATTGTATTCTAGCTGCTGAATGTTATTCTGCACTTTAATAACCTCGGCGGGCTGGGGATCCAAACCATTACTTTGGCTCTGTTGAAGAGAACCTGGGAAACGATTCACAGAAACCATGAACCTCTAGTAATGCTTCCCAGATCAAACAAATTTGCTTTATTTTCTCAGCCTTTCCAGAGAGAGACATGCTTGGCTGCAAAGCCTTTCCCCATCGGAATGTGTCTACGTTCCAAACGGGGCCTTACACAGTCATCTTCCTGGATGTGAAAGACCACAGTTGGCTGTAGTGAGGTATACCATGCTGGGTCAAAATTCTCACCCTGTGTGTTCTCGTAGTTCTGCCTCTGCCAGTTCAGCTCCTCATGCAACTGGTGGATCTGCTGTCGGCAGTTCTGGATCTCCAGGACCTTGCAGACCAGGTGGTCCACGTCCCCAGTGTTGTGGACAGGGGTAGGTGGAAGCTCCTGGGCGGGCTGACAGGAGAGAACTGTTAAAACTGGTACAGTTACATTGAGTTACGCTGTGCTGATGCACTGCGCTAAACACTGTGCTGATGCACTGCGCTAAACACTGTGCTGATGCACTGCGCTGAACACTGTGCTGATTGGTTCATCTGTAAATACTGTAGGAAATCATCCATTGTGATAAAAGAAAGGCTTACTCAGAAAGAATAAAAACGAAATACAAATACAAAAAAATCTATAGAGCAGGTATAGTCTAACCAGTTAGATGAGTGCAACCATCTTGGAAATGAAGCATTTACCACTTGGCTGAGAATAAACCTCTCCTTTCTCAGCGAGTCCCTGATGGTAATCATCAACTCCATAGGCTTGCTTTGAAACACATTCTGCAAAACAAGCAAGCAAAAAGGAAACTGGCTTTGTTCACTTATCACTACATCACTAATGCCACCCATCCAACAGAGCTATTTCCCAGGACTTCTTGGAGATAATGACAAAGGAATCGTTTGAATAAAAGTGGCCGTCTGCATAAAATGGCTCAATGACATTAAAAGTATTCAAAAGAGACCAGCTGGAAGTGATCTGGTGGAAGGTACCATAATCTTGCTGAGACCAGCTAGAGGAGGTCTGGAGGAACCTACCATGATCTTGCTGATGTGCTGCAGTCTCATCTTCTCCACCACGTTCTGCATGGTCTGAGCGTGGCTCTGCAGGAACAAGATGATCTTTTCCAGAAGCTCCAAGGCCAGGGACTCCTGTCCCGCATTCCCCATGTCAAAGTCTTCCCTGTGTATATGAATACACACAGCCTTGTAAGTACATCCACGTCCACATGGTTATACCAGAAGGTATCAATCATGTATCAAGGTGCATGTTTGTCCTCTCTGTCTATGTATCTATGTGTGTGTGTGTGTGTGTGTGTGTGCGCGCGCGCATGTGTACCATCTCTGTCCCTCAATCCAGGAGGCCAGATAACACCTGACTTCCATTGGGAAGCAGTTTGGAGGGTAGAGGAAGTTGACCATCTGGTTGTCCAGAAGGGGGATTTGTTTTTCCATTTGTGTCCACTGTGCCATGGTCAAGCAGAGCTACAACAGCAAGACCAAGATCCATTCATCAATTTGCACACCATCATTGAAAACAATATAACCATGACAACCACATTTTAAGAATCTCATATTAACAATTGGTTCTAGGATCATCTACTGTTAAACGCATCATAGATATTGAATTACAAAAACGAAAACGCCTTCAGTGTTGTCTTTTTTCATTGTATACAGCAAACACACCACAATGGTTTAGTAACCACAAACACGCATGTGCCTAAATTAAAAAAACGAGTTCAAATAACACCATACCACAACTGAAAAGCAAATATCCAAGATCCAGAACGATAACGTCAACAATTCACCACAGGATGTTTTTAATCCGCAAGAGCCTGAAAAGATGTCGTGGGAGCTTAGCCTTTTCCTAAGGACGTTGGCAGAACTATGACAAACGTAAGAATCCATAACAACTTTGTTATACTAGCATTCTGGAGCATGGCAACTGTACAAAACCCTGCCAAAGTCATCTACATTACTGCAAACAGCACAACACGTTCTTAAACGTGACATTAGTAAGTAATGCACAGGCATAGCGAAAAGACTATATCTTACCCAGTATATGTGTGCTTTAGAAAAACTTTGACTACTTCCTGTTTCACAATGATATACCCAGCTTTCCTGTTTCACTCTGTAATTGTATCTTAAACTGATATTTATCCAATCAAAGTGGCCGTGAGGCGCTGACAATAATCAAAACATCTTACGTTTAGAGAAACGTCTATGATAGTTACAGCTTTACTTATTTAACGACTTATCTGTATCATGTGGTTTGTTGTGACATGTTGATGAAAAAGACCTCGGAAAAGCACATAACGATATCCTTAACTATGAACGTGAACAAATTCTGAAACTCAACCCTAGAATCCAGGTGGTAAACAGCTTCACGTATGGTTGAACTAAACTGGACGTTGGCCAGTAGATCGAACCTCGTACTGTACCGTGGCCTTCAAGCTACATATCATAGCCATCAGCGCACATCATTAAGACTGTGCATATTGTCAAGTAACTGCAAATAACACAACGCCACATTTACTACAGCACAAATACATATGTGGGGTCATTTAAACCACCACCTGCTGCAAAACTATTAGAAAGTAAAAGTTTCGGTTGTGTACTAGGCTTATCAAACACGTTGCAAGTCAATATGGTAACTTTGACAGAAGGCCTACTTTCGATTGTCTACGCAAACATAACTATTCGCTGTCAAACGCTTCAATACAGGTGAATTACTTGTTTGATCAAATAGAAACATTCTGTCGCAGAAATCTAGAAACAGGTTGCAAATTTGAAACCTACCGTGCGCAATTTAAATAGTCAGTTCAATACATTACAAACTACATTTGGGATGGTTCTTTCGTCGCCTCCTTGGTTTCACTTGAACTCCAATTACTGTAAGTGCGAAGTGTTTTTTCTTAGCAACTGTCGTGGCTTTACAGCACGGTCTAGTATCAATACTGCCGTTTGAAAACAAATTAAATGTTCAAATCACATTTAGCCAGGCAACATAACGTTGATGAAACTATAGAAAAGGAGCGCTGTCTACTTCCCTATATCATCACAAGAGGACCTCCTTGTATGAAGGAAAAAAAAGCCCACATTTCCTTAGCTCACGTTCTGTACTAAAATAATTACACAGGGACTTCCTGATATAATGGACGTAGTTTTTTTGTGTGTTTTCATTGAGCAATTTTCCTACGTTTACGGAATTGTAACTTATAATTACTTATTATAAATTGGTTTCGTTCTTTTGGAATGCTTCACCAATTTCGCAAATCCACAATATTGTGTACTTAACGATGGTTAGTATGATATGTTTTTAAGAACTGCGTTGAAGGGGCTAGATAGGATTTTTTGCTTGTTTGTTGTGAGTAACTTAATTATGGTATACACAAAATTGAAGTTAAATGTATAAGACTTCAGCGTTGTAACACGAAATTACTTTTTTAGGCTTGTCTGCAGTCTGTCAGAAAACATGTTGATTCCTTTAACAAGGCGTATCATCGGGTAGATTCAAAATAATATTTCAAGATATGGAGGAGGACTTTTGAGGATTGTGCCACCTAATGGCCTGTCTGAGCAACGACTTATTTTCTACCGATGAGTCTTAACCAATATGACGTATGGGTCTGGCAAAGAACAACAGGCCTAATGAAAATAAAACGGGGTTTGTTTACATTTTGGGACGTTACTGTTGGGACTGAAGTGCTTCATAAAGGTTCTCTTCAAGGCATCATGTTTTTCATTCGCGATGCTAAATTCGCGTCCGTACAGTTTTTTTGCAAGGTATCTATATTTATGTTGAGATGCAAAATGATCGTGTGTACCATTTTTGTATATTTGCACATTTTGAACATTTGTGTTGGCCATACATTTATACATTTGTCGGTTGCATTTTATTTGCCACGAACCTTTTGAATTTTCATACATTTTACATAGCTTTTACCACTAGAGGGAAGTGAAAGACCGCACAAAATGACACATTGCGGCTGGGCGTATTTACTCTCGAAGAAGCGAAGAATGATTTGATTTGGATTGGTTATTGATTAAAATCCTAATAGCTAATGTGGGGCCAAATATAATTGCATTTTTTTCTTGCATTTATTAAAGTCAAGATGGAAAAAGATAAAATAGGTCGGCAATCTTTTAGCATTCCACCTGTCTAAACCTATTTCCTACAGACATTTGACTAATCTTGCCTGTCCTGGACTAGTTAACATAATGTAAGCCACAGATGTAAATGTTTGACCAATGTCCTAGTCAGGTTGAGGTATGTCAAATACTGGTACTGCAATCATATAGATGATCGCATCCTAAGTATGTATTTGTGAGGACAAACACACTAGATTGATTTCATAGATGTACAGACTGCTGTATTACAAAACGACCCAGTTGTCTGAGGACCAAGCAGAGACGCTGCTGTTGTCTCCCTGTCAAGAACAAGGCCTGCCAGAACTCAAGACCTGCTGATAATGACCCTGGTGGTGTTAGCTCATGTCAGACTGTTGCTGGTCAGCTTCTGAGCTCTCTTTCTGTTTGCACACTTAAATGGTCTGTTTTTCTGCTACAGTGCTGAAGAAAGGCACACTGTGAGTATACCATACCAGTTGCTTCAAAATCATTATTTGGGGTCCTCTTAGGTAACAATCCTTTGACTATAGGACAGCAACATCTGGAATCAATCCAGCTGTACGGTCTCTCTCAGGAACTGGGGCTCAGGGGTTGTGAATGGTGGTGGGGGCGAGGGGTTGGGCTAGCTGCTGCTTTGGCCCTGGGGGTCTCTGTGTCCCTGACTTCAAAATAGACTTGATTGCTAACAGCTGGCAGCCCTAACTCACCCAGTGTCAGAGCTCTCCTCTGATGTCAACCTTGTCAGAATCAAGGCTGGTCTGGACAATGGAGGTGCAGCATTGGGGGTGGGGTGGGGCCGGGGGGGGGGCACCTTGTTTCTACGTGAAATGGGATTTAAGATATAAGATCACACCCCCTTTTCATTTGCGTTGGCAAGCATGTTTTGTGATGAACTCATGCCCATACCTGTGTGAGTAAAACTTAAGCTACAGGACAATGCATTGCTTGACTTACAACTTTCTTATGAACTTCCAGCTCATTATTTTGCTTCCAAACGTGTGTGTGTGTGCATGTTAATAAGGAGCTGCAGACCTCTTCTCTCTGGGAGATTATGAATAAATAGGATGACGGCTCATTAGCATCTTTTATTAGTCCATTAAGAACCCCTACTTGCCTAATTACATCCAATTAGCAGGGCAGAGAGTGTGATTGACTTACTCTGGGACTCAAATCTGTCAGAAGGACACAAAGGGTGCATCATTATCTGGTCAGTATTTCTGTGCCAATATTGTTGGAGATCAAACCAATTGGTTTGGGAAGCTGGTAGCTTCTTTTTTTTTTTTTTTTACAATGACAGCTTATAAGCTTATAATAAGCTTAGACTATACAGTCTTAATGTGTTATATGATAAGACTGTGACTTTGAAAGTGTCTTTGGCTACTCCAAATTCAGTACCAAATCAAATATAAACTTGGTAGATCTGGGAGATCTAACCTTTACTTTTTACTACACCACAGTGGCTTTGCCCTAACTCTGTTTAGTACATTAGGTAACAGCAGATATTTGAGGCTTAGTGATGTTAACAAGCTAATGGTAATGCTATGGTAGTTGCACCCTTAAAAAACACCAAAACGTCTTCAATGACAAATTGGATTACAGTTGAACTTAATAAATGTATCATTCAGTATTCAAAACTATTGGTCCCAAACCAAATAGTTCTGTATGGGCAAATTCATTTGTTTTGTCTTGTTCTGACTATCTTTGCTGTCTATGTTTAAAATATCAGCTAACTTTCTGACCAAGAAAACTTTTCCTTCCTTTCCAAGGTTATGTTTCTGCGGTATTTTGTTGTTTACCAGGGTCAAATTTAGGAAATTATTTCCCAGCAGCTGCAGGAACAATTACCCTTCATCAAAGGATGAAGGGTAGTGACTGTACAAGGTTGCGGCCATAACAGAGCTATGCATCATTATTAGACAATTAATTACTCTGTCATCACTAACACCACCACCCACCCACCACAGGGATTCATACCCAGATGTTGACTGATTCTAACTTGTAAGCCTCCCATGTTTGAATACTTCTGATACTACTAGTACCTCATTGATTTGACAAGGTTCATAGTCCTTTCAATTTGAGTAAAGCAGCAATTCAGTTGTTCTGGGTCTATGTGAGCTGCTGTTGCTGTGGACCTTTCAGACATTAATATGATGAACAAGATTTGTTTTTAACGTTAGTTTGAGGAGACCATAGAAGACTGGGCATTGTATATATGTGTATATACAGTATATATTGTGTACCAACACAACTAAATATCAAATGTGTCTTTATAAAGTATAAGTCTTTCTTTTAGTGCTTGTTATGCGATTGACTTGTGTTAGATTGACTTGGCTTTACACTTTGGTATCCGCAATTACATCCAGTCAAGGGGATAGCAAATGTTAATAATCATTAGAGTGTCAATTCATTAAACGATTTGTTAATCAGTTTAAGTGACTTGACTGACCTCAACTTCTGGGTCAATGTTAGGGAATGGATGTTAGGTAAGGACAGACAATGGTGTGATTCCTGCACTCTGGGCAATTGCAAGTGGCCAGTGATGAAATTGCTTCTGACGCTATTAAAAACAAGTAACAGTCCAATAATGACATATTGTTTAATATTGTGGGTTTATCTTCTTTTAAAATACAGTCTTTATCTGAGGTAGACCATTACAGTATAAGAACATTATCTTTTTTTTAAACAGACATCTAAAAAGACATGAAATAAACACTTTCATGTACAATAATGTTGCAAAAATGAGGTAGAAATGGTTACAGAAAATGTACAAGAACCAAAAACCCAAATGACTGTGAATAGATCGTACACAACAAAAAAAACAGGTTTGTTGGACAGACTGTTTGGTATCTTCTGTTTCCTCAGAAGGTCATAAGAGATAAGAAGGAGCCAGAGGAGATGTTTTGTGGATGTTCCAGTCTTCAGTGATTCTAATTCTATTCCACATGATCATATTCCTAACACACGTAAAAACAATCTTAACACGCATGACCAACAGACATAATTTCGTGAGGCTTTTCTGAACAGGATGTCACATGAAAATGTAGTAGTCTTAGTTTTGGGCGATGTCATTTAGGCTAGTTTTTCTCCATACGAAAACATTCTCTGATAGACAACTTGTCATCGCTCTGACCCAAACTATTTCACAGTATCAGACTGAGCAGCTATCTCACCCAGGAGCCAGTAACAAAGAAATGATCCTCAGGCTTAGTCCTACTGACTGACCTGATTAATACTTCAAGTAGTAATAAACACAACCATGGATCAAAGTGTTTCATTAACATGCGTGGTCTTTGGAGTCACTACTCTGCTAATGTAAATCATTTAGTTGATTTTATTCAAGTCCTAATGAACCATCGTATACTGTGATAAATGCCATGCCTAATCTATTACTTCAATTAGACCAACACAGTAGACCATGAGAATGGATCAACATCATTACTGTGTTGGAAGAGTCTATTGTGTCTCAAGTGATTGTTGTCCATTTATCCTTACGTTACAAAATGGAAATAACCACATCCCCTTTCTGAACCATAACTCAGCAGATCTCAGAGGCCAGCTTCCTCTGTGGTTTAGCGAGGGCTTCGGAGACCAGGGGAGGGGTCAGTGTGATTGACCTGGCTGTTTGGCATGACTAAAGCCACCAGCTGTACTGTAGAGGTAGAATGGTCCTATTGGGTTGATGGACATCAATCAGGGTGCAACCACTCTAAATGATCTGCATAGGGAGAGGGGACAGGCAGCCACATGGCCATTGAAACTCAGCATCTGGGGTGGGGGTGGGGGGTGGGGGTCCTCTGTAAAGAGATTGGGTTAGGGACCAAGAAACAGAGAAAGGGGGGTTGTGTGTGTGGGAGGGGTGGTGTTAGTTGGAGGCGAGCGGGGGGGGGGGGGGGGGGACGGACGAGGGGAGGAACATTGCATCATATATGCTGCCCTCCACATTACCGTAGCAACAGTCAAATAAGCATGACCTCAGTCCCTGGCGGTCGAGTGACCACATTTTTCCAGATTGTTAAACAGAGCTGTTCCCTGTGGGTTCTCTACAGGTTAGGCACAGCCACAGAATGTCCGCAGGGTACTTGGATATGTGATTAACTGTATCAGTCTTCAGACATGATTAGCTGCCAACCCCATGTGATTAATCGTTAGGTTTATTCTCTTGTTTTAAAACATGAGATCACTATTTTCTGTGCTCAGGTAACTTAATTGAGCGAGCGTTAATGCTTGGGCAAGTTTTATTTACATCTTTAAACAAAGACCATGTGTTCATCCAAATATATTCATAGCATGTCAGCATGTATAAATTCTGTAAACAGTTTGGGGGATCAGTAAACAGTTTGTCCAACAAAAAAGGAATATTTTTTTGTGTTCTACATAACATTTCATGAAGACAACCATCATTCCACCAAAAACAAATCTACATAAAAATAAAGAATAAGGATAAGAAAAAAATGTATTTATATATTCATATATAATAAAAACATGGATTTATGGCATCAAATATCCTTTGAAATACCTGAATTACATTCAATGTTACTCTTTTGTAGCATTTTCAAGTTTCTCTCCCGAGGTAAAGCCCATTTGCAGTGGGTAAGCAGAACTGTGTGAGGTCTCTCTCCCTCCCGCCTCTGCACAACTCTCTCTCACACTACGAACACCCTAAAATTACATACATTCGTTCTTTATTATTTCTGAGGTAAAGAAATTCTTCCTGAGCATTTGAACAAGACTACACGTATTAAGAAATAAAAGGAGTAGGTGAATAAAGAGACAAATGATTTGAGGGAAGCAGTGGGGTATTGATGAAGGGCGGGAAACACATTTTTCAGGTAAATGGCTTTGAAGGTGGAATGTGTGCCAAACTATCAATATTATATATGCATGTATGTATATATTTAGTGTGTGTGTATGTAGAAGGTTTTCAACAATATATGATGGTACTTTGTATTGATATGTGATGCTTGTGAGGTTGAACCACATTTGTCAGCTAATGTGTTCTTTCTAAAATCAGTAAAGACGAATGCTTTGTTTTAGTTCCGGAAAGACATTCAGTAAGAGGTCTGTAAATAATACTGTAGCTATTAAGATAGAGAAGAAAACACCTGTGCGTTGTCAAAGTGCACACTAAAAGACCAGTTGTAACGATGAATACAGTACATAAGCTGTCCATTTGATTATTTAAATATAAAGACAATATGTTATACCAATTGTCATGTTGTGATTTTGGCGAGAAGCTGAAGAGATTACTTTCTGAACTCTGAGACCAAAGACGAGGCCTCCCCAAATGGAAACTGAAACTGGTTCGTTCTGCGTTGTTTTTTTTTGGTCAAAACAAGATGGCGGTGGCTGAAATAGATCCTATGCCCTCTTTGTTCTTGTCAAATGATCGATGGAGATGAAAGACTAAATAAACTCTACAATACCACCGCAGCGGTCTGGCAATAAATACAATCCTGAGTAGCAGTCAAAGGTGGGGATTTCCTGAACCCTGATTATCCAAAATCTTGGACCAATTCACCTAGCAACAAACAACTGATTTTGTCCTGGACCAAGGGTTAATCAGGATCTTTGAGAGCCTCTTACTATATGTCTATTTTTTCCATTTGATTGGAAAAAAGAGTAACAATGACCCACCCGTGAAGGCTTATACATCAATCTGTTCTTTGGGAGAAATAAAGTATATGTATATTTAGAGCAAATGAAACAGCACACCATGGCATGCTTCTCCTAGCATAACTAATATATATTTGCGTATCAGCACTCAAATGATTTCGCTTTTCCCCCCCTCTAAACCGAACTCTTTTGGCTGCATAATAGGTCATGAAAAAACAACAACAATAACAAAACAGAGAAAGATATTGACATTCCCAAGGCTTGTCAGGTCAGAGCAGGGGCCAGATCGAATGAAGGTTTCCCTACACTGGCTGGCTGCCTCTTCAGTGGCTATACACTTTGCTCCACTCCATAC
Organism: Plecoglossus altivelis; assembly: GCA_036571765.1. Classification (NCBI taxonomy): domain Eukaryota; kingdom Metazoa; phylum Chordata; class Actinopteri; order Osmeriformes; family Plecoglossidae; genus Plecoglossus; species Plecoglossus altivelis. Next base: position 16,493,112 of record BROE01000021.1, on the reverse strand, counting down.
AAGTGTCCAGCTCCTTTGGGGTGGTGTTTGTGCGCACCTTGCAGAAGGCATTCTCAAAGTCTTTGAAAGCTGGCGGGCTGCTGGGTGTGGGGAGGCCGTGCATGGGGCCCGAGGAGGTGGCGGAGGAGGACGACGAGGCCTGTGCCTGCTGACAGAGCTGCAGCAGCTCCCACACGGAAAAGCCCTCGCAGCGCTGCAGCACCGCGCTCAGCTCCCTCTCGCTCAGGCTGCAGCCCTGCGGCGCCAGCGTCTGCAGCAGCACCTGTCTGCGCATGGCCGGGTCGGGCAGCCCCACGTGGTAGCGCTTGGCGAAGCTTCGATGCACGGCTTCCTGCAGCATGTCTGGCCGGCCCGTGGCACACACCACGAGGAGCAGCCCCGCCGAGACCAGCTGGGCCTTTTCCAGGGCAGCCAGCAGCACTGCTCTCAGCCCCTCCTCCTCCAAGGCCTCCACCTCGCTGATCAGGACCACCGAGGGCTGCCGTGCCCCTGCCACCTGCAGCAGCGCCCCCAGGATCTGCTCTGCTTCTGCCTTCCACTTGGAGGCCAGCATGGCGCCACTCACCCGGTAGAAGGAAGCCCCCAGCTGGGAGGCCAGGGAGCGAGTCAGGGTGGTCTTTCCCCCTCCCTGGGGGCCAAACAGCAGGACGGTTCTGGGTGGGCGCAGCCCAGGGCTGGGCCGCAGCACGGGCCACAGCAAGTCCTCCTCCAGGGCCGCCTTGACGTGGGTGAGGCCCACCAGCTCCCCCCACAGCAGGGCAGGGCTGCAGTCCAGCAGCTCCCCGTCCACCAGGTCCAGCACACGAGGGTCAGGGCTCTTCAGGGCCTCCCCGGCCTGGCTACACAGAGAGGGCCGCTTGTGAGCGTGGGAGCGATGCCGCTGGGAGAATCCCTGCTCCTCCCCTCCGTTCTCCCCTGTCAGGCCCGTGGGAGGGCTGTAGTCCCCGGCCACCCCGTAGGGAGGAGAAACTAGAGGCTGAGGGGAGGGTTTACTGGGCTTGAAGGCCTGAGAGTCTGTGCTGCTTCCGCTGAAGCCGTTTCCCCGACATTCGCCTTTGTCAGCCAAGCTGTAGGGCGACTCTCCTCCGCTCTTCATGGGGTCATAGCCGTACTTCCGGTAGCGCGCGCCTTCACCCTCCTCCTCTTCCTCGAGTGTCATCTCAAAGGCCTTCCTCTTTAGCGGGCCCCCTGACTCAGACCCCCCTAGGATAGCGTTCTGGTAGCTATAGCTGCCACCCACTGCAGTGGGACGCGAGGGCAAGGGGGTGGGGGCAGCCAGGCCCGAAGGCAGGTAGCCTGATGATGGGTGAGGAAAACTTGAGGTCAGACTGGTCTGGTGGGGGTAGCTGCTGTGGGGGTAGTTGTAGACTGTGTTGGAGGGTGAGTAGCTTGGCACCAGGGTGGATGGGGGCTGGAGCGCGTGGAGCGAGGCCGGGGGAAGTGCTGCATTAGGCTGGGGACAATAGCCAGAGGAGAGGTAGGTGCCGTTGTAGCTAGGCGCGTATTCGCCTGAGTGGGAGCCGTTGCAGGAACTGCTGCCACTGTAGCCAGAGTCTGAGAGGTTGCTGTTGATCACTGACACGCTACCCGGCCCCTGGGGCCCTGCACTTGCAGCCACAGCCTTGGGGCCTGACAGGCTGTCGTGGCCCCCAGGGGCCACCAGGGGGTACCCCCCCTCAGAGCCGTGAGACAGCGGCCAAGGCTCCAGCTCCGTCTTAGGGCCGTTTAGGCTGGCGAACGCCCCGGGTCCATCGGCGTACCCGGTGCTCAGAGGCGGCGGGCGCTCGTAGGAGGAATCCAGCAGGCCCGAGTACTTCTCGGCATATCGCTTTAGCAGGTTGGAAGCGGTGAGGGCCGAGATGTCGTCATTGGCCCAAGCGTGGCTGCCGCGGCCACGGCCGGCGTAGAGCTCGGACTTGTGGGCCGGGGAGGAGGTTGTGGAGGACACGTCCAAGTGCTGCTCGGGCCACTGGCTGAGGGGCTGGGCATGCTCCGGGTTCCAGTGCATCTTCAAAAGGCCTGCAAGAGACACACACATGCACACCAGTTAGATCAAGTGAACACAAAGACCAACACTAGCATCGTCGTCAAGGCACCAAACAAGAAAGGCTGGTTGGGGGAGGGGGGGGAGGCATGATCTAAACTGGGCTGTTGTTTTCCATCTCCTCTCATGTGTTTCTCCTGTCCTCTGACATGCCACATGGCCACAGCTCCTCCTGTCTCCAGACAGACAGGGAGAGAGGCAGAGGGCTTTCTCCTTTTGGTTTCAGTTTTTTATTATTACCATCATCCCTGGGAGCAGAAGGAGCTCAAGTTACTCAGAGGGAGGGGGGAGAGAGAGAGAAACAGAAAAGTGAGGGGCAGAAGGAGTGAAATAGAGAAGGGGAGGGCGGGGGAGCGGAGGGGGGCCAGACGGAGCGGGGGGGTGGTTCGGTTGCAGGAATTGAATCGGCCGTTTCCCAGCCCTGTGCACTCTGCGTGTGTGTGATAAGTACAATTTCCCTGCAGCCGCGCAGCATCTGCAGGTCTCCCAGAGGAGCCATTGTTATCTCTCCGCGCGCATGTTTCTCTGAATGCCTTTTTCAACAACCACCCCCCCACCCTTCGTCCCCATCCCCCCCCATCCCCCCACCACCCACAGCATGTTGAAAAGGTCCAGCGGCCGGCTGGACAGGGGGCTGCTGGAGAGGGGGAAGGGGGGAGCGCGGGAGGGAGGGAGGGAGGACGGGAGGGGTGAATGGACAGTGGTAGGGAGATTCTCTGTTTCTTGAGGGGGGTTGGGAGCAGAAGAGAGTGTGCTATTCATCGGGTAGCCTCCCACGGAACATTGGGAGAGTGGAATGCCCTCTCCTCTGGCTGACACCACCGACACTCTGGGTTCCTGATTAATCATGCAGGCCTGCTCCCCGCACAGCCCAGCGGACGCAAGGCTCCACTAACAGCAGCCAGCGCTAATGGAGGGAAACAGTCCCTTTTCTTTCCACCCCCCCCCCCCCCTCCCCCCCCGCCCCCACCCACACGCAACCTCCACCCACCCCCACACCTTACCTCGTCCCCGTTCCCGTGCTTTTCCTCTCATTAGTTTCATCCTACGGTTGATTATTTATTCATCGGCCTTTGTTGTTCTTTAGGATTGCTCATCCAAATCCTAAGCACATTCCGGAACAGATGGCAAGTCGACCAACCCCGCTTTGCTCATCGGATCACTCCCGACAACATTTGGAGTTTGCCTTTCTGCCGTTGGTCGTGGGACGACCGTACCGAGGGTACGCCGTCGGAGAACGGCGTTACGTAACACGACCGATACGCAATAACTCTGTCCTTAAGACGGAGGTACTTCAAGCCTAGGCGTTAGCTTGACATTCCAGGCATAGCTGGGCATTATTGAGCTGTCACGATTTAGCTCTGGGGTGAAGGCTTCCACTGTCAGAAAATAGAGAGGGAAAAGTGGCATAAAGCACTGGGCGTCATTACTGCCCTTCAGAGACCCTGTCATTCATTATTCATACCTCTGTCTGGCTGTGTGGAGACAGGATTCTTATTGCCATTTAAATCAAACTTCAATATCCAGCACAGCCACTTTATAACACTCTCCTTGTGCCTTACTCTTCAAATGTTGCCCGTCTCTCTCTCTTCCCCCTTGCCTGGAAAGCCTCCACAGTGTGTGTCTTCAGATTACGTCTGCTGTTTATTCAGTCCGATCAGACCACAAGACCAGATGGCTGTTGGATTACCAGGTCCTTCATATTCAAATCCACCGCCTTAAATTCCCAACGCCCAAACCAGTTGAAGTGGTCTAAGCACAGGACACAGCAATCCTCTCTTCCCAGGAACAAGCTAAATGTGTAGAACTTGTTTTCTGTGTGTGTCTTGCTGTTGTTGTAGTTGTCGTTGTTCATTTGTTGTTTTCACAGGACATGTTGGATACAGTCCTCCACTCCCAGCTGACACAGATGCGGTTGGACTCGGAGGTCATTGTCCAGGCTGCAGAAACAGTATATGTCCTGCAGGCCATTCCCATCTGCAGGGCCAGTTTGTGAGCGGCCCAATAATGGGGCCTGTGTGTGACAGAGATGGATGAGAGCCCAAGGGAGCTCATAAAACCATGCAGCGAGGGGAGGGATGGACGGAGGGAGGGAGGGATGGAGGGAGGGAGGAGGGAGGGAGGGAGGAGGGAGGAAGGTCGGAGGGAGGGAGAGGAGGAGTGAAGCAGGGCACTCCTGTCCTCTCTCTGGGGCGGACCGGGGCAGACATTAGAGGACTCAGCGAGGCGGGCTAGCGGCTGTCCACTCTATCATGGAAACAGCACACCACAGAACCAGCAGACGACCCCCCCCTCCCCACACACACGCACACACACACATGCACACGCACACGAACACACACCGCTTCCTTTCTTCCTCTCCGTCCCTGCTGCCGTGGAGAGCTGCAGCTGGACAGGCCCGGCCGTCTATTTACCGCAATCAGGGCAGAAACCAAAATCCAATCACGCTATTTTCTCCTCAAAAGTGGCGAGAGGCCCTCAGGAGTGCGCTCGGTGGCCCGGAGGGAGGGAGGGAGGGAGGGAGGGAGGGAGGGAGGAAGGGTCGGAGGGAGGGAGAGGAAGGAGTGGACAGCAGGCACTCCGTCCTCTCTCTGGGGCGGACCGGGGCAGACATTAGAGGACTCAGCGAGGCGGGCTAGCGGCTGTCCACTCTATCATGGAAACAGCACACCACAGAACCAGCAGACGACCCCCCCCCTCCCCACACACACTCACACACACACATGCACACGCACACACACACACCGCTTCCTTTCTTCCTCTCCGTCCCTGCTGCCGTGGAGAGCTGCAGCTGGACAGGCCCGGCCGTCTATTTACCGCAATCAGGGCAGAAACCAAAATCCAATCACGCTATTTTCTCCTCAAAAGTGGCGAGAGGCCCTCAGGAGTGCGCTCGGTGGCCCCCCTATCTGCCCGTGCCAGTGCACTGCTGCACAGTCACCCAGAAGGAACGTGGCAGGATGGCTCTACGGTTTAGCCCCTTGCTTTAATTAGATCTTGCCCTCAGTGGGATTGGAGGATCTGAAAGCAACATCTCCATGATAATCTGGGCTAACTCTAATCTACACTTCTGTTGAAATTGGACCAGTTCCACAGATTAATTTGGTGCTGGGCATAGGGAGGATACTAAGATTAGAATCAGGAAATCAGGACAATGTGAGTGTTCTTCCAGGCTTTAGCTAACATTCACTGGTCAGGAAGACCACTATCATTTTCATTATAATGGAGGATTATGCAATAAAGCCTTACCAATAACATTTATGTAAGGTAGAAGATCTCACATACCTATTTTCTATACCAGACCTTAGTAAAAAGCTGTCCTGTGGGTGTTTCTGGGAATTGGAATCATATGTACGTGAATATAATTTTGCTGTGACTGAGATACAAATGTGCCTTGATTCTAAAGATGACTCTGCATTGTGATATTTGTTTAAGGACAGGAAAAACCATCCAGCCTGTGCCCTTTTCAGTACCGGCCAATAAGAAGCTTGTCTGCATGCAAGTGTGCATGCGTGCGTGCTTGTGTGTGTTTCTGGGCCCCAGGAGAGACAGATGTTTGCCACTCCGTCCTCCCTGCTGCCTGTTGGGGGGTATTGTGATGGTCAGGCAGCAGGGCTAGCAGACGTCCGCACCTAGAACAATCCTGTTGGCCCTGAGACAAAGCCTGAAGGATCCCATTGTCCGCAGGCTGCCTAATTATGGAAATCTTATTAATCTATTCAGCAGCAGTCCGCTGACAGCCTTTGTGCTGGCCTGGGATTTATTGAGGAACCTATGTGAGCTGTATCCTTTTGTAAGAGTGCGTGATGAAGACAGTGGCCGGGTCCTCCTTGACAGAGATGAGCTTTACTCAGGGACTTGCTTCGTGGAAGCTACTCCACCAAGTCCTGCTTTACTCAAGAAAAAGGGGAGGGGAGGGGGGGGTTAGTCCTCTGAAGTGATGGTCTGTTGGTTATCTCTGCATCCCACTGTTATATCTGCCTTCCTAAAGTCACAACAAGATTAAGAATGAAAGGGGAAAGGATACGTCTGAGCCTGCGTTAGCAGGGTGGGAATAGTGAGTTTCTGGGCTACAGGTGCAGCCTGTGAGTGAGCCCCAATGGGAGCCCAGCAGGCAAGACCAGTCCTGGAGGGCATCTGTTACCAGCCGCTCGGCTGCTGCGGACGGCCACCCGGCCCTGGTTCACGTCTCCCCAGGGGGGGCTGCATCTCACTGGCCTCCTCCCTTCCCTTCCCTCCCTCTGCCAGGGAGCTTGTCAACCCACTCTGGGTCGGTCCAATAAGGGCAAGGTCAAGCCGTCCTAACCTGATCGTATCCTGGTTGGGTTCGTTCAACGCTCCTTTCTTGTTGAGGCCTGTTTACTGCAGGTTCATAAGTTACCATAGTGACTTGCTGTGACCTGTGCTGTTATTTCCCCAGCCTTACTTCCTGGGGATCACCCAGAGGAGATGGTGTTTTGATTGAATGGTGCGGAACAGTGTTGTGCCTTCCAATCATTTTGCTTCAAAAACTAGCTGCGCTCATTCAGTCGAGTCAAACTGACCCAATTGCGAAGGTAACTCGGTACGATTCCCAAACGGTGGTCGTGTTGATGTTGGATTTTCTATCAGATAAATGACATTAGTTGAGTGAGAATATCCAAATGTGCTTTGGAGGGTGTCTTGCTACATGGAAAACACCTCTGACATATCTGGATACCTTGAATGCAATAGTTCTTTTTCAGACTAACACAAGTAAGCAGTGATCCATATGTAGTTATACACGGCGTGGTGCTGTACTATAACAGGACGAGCGAGAGGACCGATGATTAAAAAAGAGCGATTGAGAGCGCTGGCGTGACAGGGACTATATTTGTGCTGATAAATCACAAACGTGACTCCAGGTAGCAGAAGATGCTCATCAGCTGATATGTATTCAGTAAACAGGAGGTCATTAATGCACTGCAGCCCAGCGTGTAACAAGCTTCCAGGGAGACCAAATGAGCCGCAGCTCAGTCCAGCTCCACACATGCATTCTAAATGGCTCAGACTCAAGTACACTCATGCATGACAATAGCTGGTTGGACTAAGAGTCTTAGTCCACACGCCACGTGGACGTTGGCTGAGATTTTCTCATGTGGAAGCTGAAGTTTATATAGAGAGAGATATATTCATCAATATTAAATGGCTCGTTCTCTTTCTGATCAGGTCTGCTTCTGTGTGTGGAGCAGTGAGTCATAATGACACCACGCTCACAATGACGCTTCGTCTCTGCGGCCAAGACGTCTGAGGCAACGCGAAGCAATGAAAGGAGACGTTCGGTTTATAGAGATCTCTGATTCTCGCGATCGACCTGTTTATTTCATCGTAGGTGGTTGGCACTGCTCAGCACTGCTGTCAGGATATGCCAGTTAGAACTGCTTCCTTAACGATCCTCCTCACAGCAGTTCTCAAAGTCTGCGACCTTGTGGGCATGAAAGCAACAACTGCTTCAACAACCTCTGTGCAGCTACGCCATCGCTGAAAAGCTCCATCTACATAGCAGCGGTGGGTGGCATTCACACTGAGGGGTGCGTTTAGCCCAAGTCAACTCAGCTGGAAGGAATAATCAGCTTGTGTTAGGCTTGGACCTGATATTCGGGGGATATTTATAGTAGATGATGTGTACAAAGGGAGTACAGAACTCCTGGGGGCTCACAGAACCTCCCCCCCCCCGGAGGACCCAGCAGGAGGCAGGGAGGTTTCATAAGAGCCTCCCAATACAGCCATTAGCTGGGGATGAAGCCCAAACTGGACTAGCCGGGAGATCATAATTTATCTGCCATGCATAATTGGGTACCGCAAAAGAAAATTATTATAAATCTGCGTTAGTCACAGGGCTGCTATCAATCAAAGGAAACACAATCTCGCTCTCTCTCTCTTTCTCCCTCTGCCGCCCTCTCTCTTGTGATCCCTCCCGCCTGGGCTCTAAAAAGATGTAATAACAGAAGCGTGCGGGGGGGGGGGGCTCACAGGGGAGTGGTCACACCTGCTGCCCAGCACGCAGCCAGGAGCTGCCGCTCCTCTTCACAGCCCGGCTCCCTGGAGGGACCAGACCCTGCTGGGGCAGTGAGGGGCATGCTGCACCTCTCTCTTCTGCCTCTCTCCCTCCCTCTCTCTGTCTCTCTGACCCCCGCTTTCTCTCCCTCTCTCTCTCTCTTTCTCTCCCTCTCTCTCTCTCTCTTTCTCTCTCTCTCTTTCTCTCTCTTTCTCTCTCTCTCTCTCTCTCTCTTCCCCCCCACACACCAGTCTTTTCCAGAGGGGCTGGTTCTCAGGTTCAGCGCTCCTCCATGTTTCAAAGTGACGGGCGGATCCTGCGCTGTGGCTCTAGAGTGTGTGTGCTGCTGTGCCGCTGCTGTCTACAGCTGAATCATTCTGGCAGGGGGGAAGTTGCACAGGGACAATATCTACAGGATGGAGATATTTACACACTTCAATGTTCAACAGTCCAATGTTTCAGTTGACTATTTAGGACCTGCAAGTATTTGGAGCGGTTTTGCGTGTCGCGTCAGACGTAGACGCTTGATGGCGTTCAGTTTAAGATCGATTCGATGGCGAACACGCAAAGAGTCGCTGACTGCAATCGCAGTCTCCCTTAAAGGAGCACATCCTCCGGACCTGAGGGCTGGCGCCGGATGAACAGTCGACAGGCATTGTGCCGTGCTCTTAATTTTAGAAACAAGTCCTCCATCCCCCGAGCTCACTAACACCACGTCCGCAAATGGCAGGAGTCCAGGCAAGGCAAGGCTGACCCCCCCCCCCCCCCACCACACACACACACACACACACACGCACACACACACGCACATACACACGCACGCACAGACACACCCTCCCCCGCTCTCTTTCCCTAGCAAACAGGGTCCCTATTTTCTTGCTGCAGGCTGACGTTAAGTCATTGTGTCCACTAATATATCAAAGAACAGCTGTCCTGAGGCTCTGCGATGACCAGGCGGCCCCCCCTCCATCTGTCTCTCATCGCCCAAGTCTCTCCTCTATCTTTACCCTCTCTTCCTTCCAATCTCTGCCCCCCCCCTCCCCTCCCCTCACACACACACCCCCCACCCCCCCAATCCCCTTCCTCCCCTCCCTGTGTGTCATGCTGCTCGGTCCCCTCCACTCGTCCAAATCCCCCGGTCCATCTCCAAGATTACACTCCGGCCCTTTGACCACATGGACAGCCCTGGGATTGGATGTTTTGTGTTAGCCCACACACACACACACACACACACGGTCTGAAAAACAACACACACCAAAAACAAATCTTTGTGAATATTACAGTTGGTTATGAGATTGGAGCTAAAAAACCGGTGACGGTATACCGATAAAAGGAGTGTTTTCTTGTGCGGTCATTTATTCATGCTCTGCAGAGGTGAAGCCTCTGCTTCTCGTCGGTTGGTCAGAATTCTGCTGCCTCAGGACCCCTGTGAAGTCCAGCCATCCAAAGAAATGCCAGCACCCTGTTACCATTCTGCTCCTTAATTGGGCCCTTAATGGGAGCTGAGGTCTCCTTAATGAGCTGATGACCGCTGGGAGGGACCTATAGAGACACAGGGGCCACATTTCTCTAACCTCTTCACACACACACGCACGCGCGCACACACACACGTGAACGCACACACGCACACTGGACATCGCACCCAGGGTCTAATTAGAGTCCATTCACACCCCTCACTAATGATCCGTCTTATTCACCAAGGCACTTCAGCCAGCTCTGTGTTTACACAAGGGCCCCAGCCCCTGCACCATCCCCAGCCCCAGCACCAACCCCAGCACCAACCCCTGCACCAGCCCCTGCACCACCCCCTGCCCCAGCCCTAGCCCTAGACCCTGCACCATCCCCAGCCCCAGCCCTAGCACCATCCCCAGCCCCAGCCCCAGCCCTAGCACCATCCCCAGCTGCAGCCCCGGCCCCTGCATCATTCCGAGCCCCAGCCCTAGCCCCAGCACCAGGCCCAGCCCCACCACATTAGTACCAGCCCTGTCACTGGAATATGTGCTACAGGCACATGCTGCTCCAGGAGCCAGAATGGGCCCCTCCACTTATTATATGCAAACTGCCACATGATTTAAGCCTGGACCCTTACAAGTCTTTCACTGAGAAAGAAAGGGGGAGGAAGGGTGTGTGGAGGATGGGGGGGGGGTGAACAACGTGAAGTGGGGAGAGGGGGGCTTGGGTGGACTGAGAAACTAAGTACGTGCGCAAGGAGAGAGAGAGCAAGTTTTCCCAAAAGTGACGTCAACAGTGAGAATGTATGTGTTTATGTGTGTGAGCAAATGAGAGAGAGAGAGATAGAGAAGGGTGAGCGAAAGTCAGAGAGGGGCTTTGGAGCCAGGGGCTGCACAGAGTGTATGTGTATGTATGTGTGTGTGTGTGTGTATGTGTGTGCTGGGTTTCAAAAGAAAAAGGTATCGCTCCAACAGCAGGGGCCCCCAAGCAACAAGAGTTAGGGCACTCCTGGGTTGCCGGCCTGGGACTGATTTAGGAGTGTGTTTGAAGTGCAGATTACTGATTCTTTGGGCCAAATCCCTCCAGGAGTATCTATGGCCCCCGGAATCTCTCTCAGGTTTCCTCCAGGTCCGGCCCTGGCTGCCCGGCCCCAGCTTGAGGTCCCCTGGATGCAGAAGATACAGCGACCAGGGGCCAGACACACTGGGTGTGTGTGAGGGGAGGGGGGGGGTACGGACGGTGAATGGAAGATTTGGACGTGGTCATCTATGGGTAAAGGATATACTGTGTGTTTGTTTGTGTGTGTGTTTGTAGTAGCGTTTTCACGTGCATCGGTCATTCATCCAACACAAACAAGACTGACGTGCTTGTTAAGGGAGTCAGAAGTCACACAGAGCAGGAACGCTCCCGTTTCCCCACAAAGAGAATTCTAACATGGAGGTGAGACTGTTCACATGGACACTCAGGTCCTCTTTGCTTGGTGTCTGTCTGTCTGGCGGAGCGCTGGCCAGAACCAAGGAACACAAATAAAAGAATGCAGCCAGGTGTGTCAGCGGAAGACAGAGTAGATTCTCAGAATCGGTGTGTGTGTGTGGATGTGTGTGTGGATGTGAGTGTGTGTGGATGTGAGTGTGTGTGTGTGGATGTGACTGTGTGTGGATGTGTGTGTGGATGTGCGTGTGTGTGGATGTGTGAGTGTGTGTGTGTATGTGAGTGTGTGTGGATGTGAGTGTGTGTGGATGTGTGTGTGAATATGAATGTGTGTGGATGTGAGTGTGTGTGGATGTGTGTGTGGATGTGAGTGTGTGTGTGTGTGTGTGTGTGAACGTCACAGCCTCAGAGAGCACGCAGGGTGACTAAGTCCCAGGTGGCCTCTCCTCCTGCTTCACCAGGGACACACTAGACAGCCTGTTCCTAATGGCCCCACCAGTCTCAGCCCAGTGGAACAGAGCTGCTCTGTCAATGACATCAGCCTATACAGTATAAGACAAGCCAGCATTGCGCGCCCGTAAAGGAGGCTTCGGAAAGTTGAGACAAAGGCCAATATTGGGCGTGATGGATGAGCGCGGGCCGGGGAGAGCCGTGTGCAGCGGTCTGGAAGGCATGCTAACTATTCCACAGGTCGTTTGAGACATTCTTGGGGTCTGGAGCTGCACGTCCGCCACAGCAGTGGAGAGGCCAGCAAGCCAGACTGGCCTTCCAGGCTATACAAGGAGAGGATGGCTCTCAGTGTTACTTGTTTACCGGAGGCCTCCAAAGGCCAATCACTACGTATAGTATTTTTTTTAAATGCCTTGATTATTTGTTGGGTAATGGTTTTGGACTCTAGACAAAGCACATAGCTATGGAATCATGAAGCACGTTGCCCTGGTAAAACAAGCTGCTTGTCCACATACCGTAATGGGAAACAATCATGAACAGACAATCATTTTTTTTCAGTCAGAAGAACGTGTGCCTGTTCTAATTGGAGCGTTTTTCCAGTTGGAATCCTTATCCTCCCACACACACCACAAGCAACAGCCTCCACAATCCACTTCAGCTAAGCAAAAAAAGAGGGGATTTAATCCATTCATTATAAAGTAATACTTTTTAAATTGAGTGTTCTGTTTGATTTCTCCCTCCATTCTTGTAACTGTCATGCCAATAAACCTCCTTTGAGGCAAGATAAAGAGCCAGGAGGAGAGGGGGGCCGGAGGCCGAAGCTAGGGGGGGGGGGAGCCCCATGCTGGCGGCCGCACAATGGTGTTCTGGAGAGGCAGAGCACTGGACATGAATGAATACTTGTGGGGGGTGGGGCTAAAACTGGACACGTCAGTTATTAGGTCAGCATCGAAGGGTGCTGGTGGTGGAGGGGTGGAGGGGCAAAAGTAATGGTGTTGGAGAGGGGGGAGGAGGAGGGGGGGTTGAATCCTGAAACCAGGAGGACAAAATGTGGCTGTTGAAGACATCACTGCAGCCAAACTCTGCTTCTCTTTTCTGATATCTTTCCCTCCCTCCCTCCCTCCCTCA